>JAJJWX010004874.1:600000-1200000 GCA_023529315.1 Papaver bracteatum | reverse complement strand
ACAGAAAGGTGAGCAAGCTTACGAATAATGCAAGAAGACTCTAGGTGTGCTCTTATCTCTGTTCTGGAAATAGAGCGGAGAACCTATTTATACAAGTCACTTGAGCCTTATTCACGTCTCTCGTGGGAAGTGGAGTAATGGAGTTGTGTGTTAGTGTTACACGATCAGTCTTTCCCACTTCTCCCATCATCACTAACCGTCCATGTCTTCCTGACACGTTCTTGTGATGGCGCGTTGCACGTTGCATGCTGTAAACTACCAGACCAATACCCCAGTATGTATCCCCCAGTTTGTGACATGATTGATGTCTCGAGTGTAAGTGTGGATCGTGGGACCCATAGAAGGTAGCATGTAATGCTAGTTAAATAACTAAGTTATTTAGGAAATCGATACTTGTAAAGTATCGTGTGTATTCTATGCATGTTATGTATCGAATGTATTCGGCATATATGAAGCATCGTTGTTGAGCATCATGTCCTGCCTGCTTCACGTGAGGGTCTGGAGGCTGCGCTAGCAAATCCCCCCTTGGCCGACCACATGGCTTGGTAGAGTGGTAGACGGTGATCACGGTGATACCTCACTTGTGCCTAATTCCCATTCTAGGCTATCCATCCAAGCTGGCGAAGTTCGACGAATGAGATAGTTTGTGACCCACATCTGCGACCGTTGGATTAGGGTTTAGGAGGTGCGAAAGTATCCTCTTTCAGCTTGGTCGAATCCAAGCATGGGAGACGTTTCATGGAGAACCGATCAGGCATACGTGTAGACGGCATGTTGATGTCCATGTCCATGCTTCACTTTCCCACGAAGGTTTGATCTAGGCCACTCAAATTCACCGGTGAAGTTGAGTGGCCGAGATCGATTTGCGACAGAAATCCTATGCCACAAAGGATTCTTAAAGGGGGGCGGTATGCCACCTTCAAGGAACGCGTTTCGAGATGACCAAGCTTGGTCGGTCTTGGCCGTTTGGTACATCATGTAGGTGGTAGGCGGGTATTCACGCCTATACCTGACTGTCCTATGGAAACGTGATCTAAGCCACTCAATTTGTCTAGTAAAGTTGAGTGGTTGAGATCAATTTATAATTTAGGAAGCGTGACCATGCCAGTTTGGGCACACGAATCGAGGCGCCTGACCAAGGCTGGCTTTGTCCGATTGGTCGGTCATGAAGCCGGGCCCGCGGTGGTCATGGTAGCATTTTCGGCCTTCCCTAATGTTTCATCTTTGCCTTCCATTCAAGCCTGCGAAGATGGATGCTCGAGATGATTTTGCAACACAAGGATGGTGTCGCAAACCCTAATTTAGGGTTTTGCCGGCCGTGCGTCATGCTTGGTTTGGCATGCACGAATTAGGACAACCAATCATGGTTGGTACTGACCAATTGGTCATGTGTGTAGTCGGGCCCACAGTTATCGTGTTGACATGCTCTGGGCCCTTTGAATCTACATCTACACCCTCCATCTATGCCTGCGAATATGGATGATTGAGATCGTTTTGCGACACATGTAATGTGCCGCAAACCCTAATTTAGGGTTTTTTGTCCATTCCGCTTGGTTTGAACGGTTTGGAAAGCTATGCCGCCTCTTTTAGGGAGGCCGATCAAGCGGGGCCGCATTGGGTCGGAAGTGAATGTTCCAATACCTGCTTGGGGGTATTGGATTCGATCTGGACTATCCAATCATGATGGTGAAGTTGGATGACCGGGATTGTTTCTAGACTGTTATGGACAGTCTAGACGCTCGATCGGGCTAGTATAACACACTGAGAGTTTACAGCCTGTACGGGAATTTCGTGCATGCCTCACTGCTGGTACTTGGATATTCATGCTAATCTGCTGCGAGTAACAATCAGTCATCATGCCGCACCAACAATAAGGATTCTGCTAGGAACAACATAGGAAATACGAGGCATTTTATGCATTAATCGATAATGCTAAAATTCACAGAATATTCGGGGGATGGTTGCTACATGCTCCATTCTAGGTGAACTAGTAAGGTGAAGAAGCATTCATCACTTATAAAATAATCTCACCCTCTGCAGGATGGTCACACAAAAAGGTTGGTTTTACAATTCTAGCCCTGAACTAAAATCCACCATCAACAACTGGTTAAATGAAGATCTCCCACTTTCCCACTCTTTTACTCAAACAACCGTCACACTTACTGGAGATCAATGTGTCCACGTTCTAGCAATATAAATAAGTTCTCTGAATTCATGATTAACAAGAACAGATATACGGGATTTACACAACAATTCTTATCTGAACAATCACTATCAACGGAGCAGAATTCAAAAATTATTCTAACCCAACAGTTCATTTGCATAAACCTACAACACATTCATAATATTTGATCACCATTGATCTCACACACTTCTCAGCTTCCCTCATACAGATCAACCCTCTTCCCTCTTTGTGGCCGAATTGAATCTGGAACGATCGTTTCTTGGTTTAGGCCGGAATCCTACATATTGATCTCTCGAACTCAAAGAACTCCCGTGCAGTGCATCTGTTTGAGGTTAGGCAATTTTCTCGGTTAAGGAGCCTCCATCCGCACGATATTCTCTCCACTTCCTAAAAAATCAGCAAATCGTTTTCCCCATCAACACCAACCAAAAAATTGAATTTTATATATCCATTTGAAGTCTTGTTTGGTGTTCCTCCATATTATTCTTTTTAAGAATCTTTGGTACATTTTGTTATCCTCAACAGTGCTTATCCAGAAAAGATAAACTTTCCCCAAAATTAGTCAATTGTGTTTTCGTTAGTTATAGTTCTCTTCATAAAGGCTATAAATGTTATCATCCTATTTCAATTATAGGCATGTGGTTTTGATGAGTCTCAATTATACATTAATAGTTATGTTTATGATTCAAATTCAGAATCTCCTTTCATTACCGAAATTGCAGTTGCCTATGAGTCTGTGCCTACTAGTTTAATAGATATTAGAGCTTAATTGGAATTTCAAATCCCAAACATATTCCGGATCATGTTTCTCATGAACATACATCTCATATGGTTGTGAATGCTCTACAAATAGTACTGATGATTGACTCTCGGTCAATTACAACAACAAGTTTTTGTTTACTTTTTTCTCAAAACATTGCTATAATTTCTCATTGTGTGTATTTAGTGGAATCAAGTGATACAAACGTTAAGTTCAATTATATTGTTACAATGGTTACACTAATTGTATCTTGAAGGTTTTATTCCGGTTACCCACCTGTACTTGCGAATCGTATTCGAAAGGGTCGAATATTGTCAAAACGAATCTTCAAATAGACTTGAAGTCATAAAAACGACTTCATTGCCGGTGTTCCTTCTTTATTTTAAACCAAATTTCCAACATTAATGACATTGAAATTATCATTGACAATATCGATAAACATATCAAGACTGGAAAAGAAACATCAACGTATTTATTACTTTAAATCATCTAAAAATAAGAATAATCTAAATTTCTAAGTTAAGTAGTTTTCGTCCTTCAATTTTGAGAGGGTGACGTAAGTACAGGGCCGGCTCCGAAGCCCGTCAAGTTGTGCGACAGCGCAAGGCGAAATTTTTTCAAAGCCACTATGGGCTTATAGCCCAACATTTTTGGGTAGTTCAAAATTTAAAAAACATGGATGAAAACGCAGATAGAAACTACAAAGTAACTTCTTGTAAACAAATATAGGGAAGAATCAGAAAGATCAAATTATCTTTTAACCCTAAAAAACTTCAAACTGCAATAGAAGATTGCGAGAGCAGCGAGAAAAATTCACTATATCAGGCCAAGTCCAAGCATAGCATGATAGTATTTCTTTTTGTTCAGGCATCCATACGGTATTACTATTAAGGTTTCTTTAGTTCTACGTTCATAATTCAAGTGAATCGGTGATATGTTTACCAAGTCCTTTACTAGAATTTGTGTTTACATTACATAACTGAATTTTTGTTTGTATATAATATTTTAACATGTTTCATAATCTGATAATCATAATTCATAATTGATATTTCATATTTTGATACTGAAGTCTGAACACTGACAGTAGACAATAGACAATTCACAGCTGATATTAAATATTTTGAATTGATTTTAAATTTATGTCATACACCATATACTCATAGTTAAGTTTCCTGTTGAAATTATCGAAAATCCCCGTTAGTTTTGATTTGTGAACTGATTACGAGTGATTACGACATCTTCTTATTGGTGACTTTCGATTTTCTTTGATTTTTTAAGAAGCTACAACTTGATTAAGATACGGATATTGTTTTAAGTTCCCTAGTATTGTCTTAAATTACTTAAGATATGTCTCCTAAAAGGGTGATATCATCTAAAAGTGGATATGAAGGACTTAAACGGAAAGAAAGAAGTGATGCAGTAGTAAATCTCAATTAGGAGCCCTTGATAAATTTGTTGTTAATAAGCAGTATCAGCGGTTTTAAAGTGAAGACTAATCGGATGGTTGCTCTGTTTCGATTTGTCTCTGGACATAGTTTTTCTATTTTATTTCAAATGTTTTATGCTACAGTGTGTTTATAAATTCCTTTATTTCGGTGTTATACAATAAATATTAAGAAAACACATTACCGATATGTGCAGAATTATTTTTTTTGCATCAAAAGGCATTTCAAGTTCTTCCGCACAATGTCATATTAATTTCAGAGACGGCCCTGCATAAGTAATAGTATTAAGCGGAAGGTTAGAGATTCGAATGCACTCATTGAAATTGAGAAGAAAGGTGGAAAGGTAAAATCAAGAATAATCATATTAAAATCAAGGTAAAATCAAGAATAATCATATTCGAATGCACTCATATTAAAATCAAGGTAAAATCAAGAATAATAACATGAATACAATTGAAATATATATATATATATGAATTCAAATTATTGGTAAAAAATGATAAGCAAAGATCACAATATTTAGCTAGAGGCATTGGATGTACCAAATTATTGGTGGCAAAAAGACCACCAACAACTCTCTCCTCAAACGACTCTTTCTCTCTCTAATTTTTTTTCTTCTAAAGTTTTTTTCAAACTTAGCCTCCATATCTGAGTAGTTCCTCGGATAGATGTGGGAATTCTTATGGAAGGGTTATTGTTCAAGTACTGCTCGGTCGAACTCGCAAGTTTTTCTATCTCAAGATTGTTATCAATGTTGCATGCACAAAACTATATCCATTTTCTAGTCTACTAAAGTCAAATCTCGGACTATGATTAGAGTATGGTATATGAGTACCAGACATCGTTGAATAACTCTCGAAGATCGAATATTGAATATTAAACAAAGACATTTGGAGAACTTCATCGAAAAACATGTATATAAAGACTGAGCCGTCCTATTTACTCACGATATTTATCATTTTATCTTTATGAGACTATGTCGTATGATTTTAGTTCATATTATGAAAAAGAAATTTCGAGTCAAGCTTATCTTGATAAATCTCTCGAAATAAGATTCAAGTAATGGATGTTCACATATCCTTAACATTCTTGGTTAAGAACAATTTATTATTCAGGAACCATTTTTGTTTGAAATTGATTGTTTGGAAATCGCCAAAGAAATTATATTTCATATTTATGGCGATTGGGAATGTTTCAAATCGTTGAAGTAGAGTTTTCAAGATTACTAAAATTCCGGACACATGATAGGTACGCATACCCGATACGTGTATCCTAGACATCTGAGTTCTGAAATGGGTAAGGGTACACATACGCGTACCCTAATTTTTTGAGTTCGTGATAATGGGGAAGGTATGCATACCTAGTACGCGTACCCCATGGACCTGATTTCGAGAACAACTAAGGGGACACATACCCAGTATGCTAATCTTATATAGTGTTATTCTCGAGTCTCCATGCTTCTTTAGGTATATTGAGGACTCGTGTCTTAGATTGCTAGATTATCGAAGATGATTTACATAAGTAGTTGATGTAGATTCTCCAACAAAGGTCTAAGATGTAGTTATATAACTGTATGTGTGGTTGTTGATGGTGGTTTTTAGTTCATGGCTAAAATTGTAAAACCATGTATTTAATGCACCATCATTCTGCAAAGAAGATTGAGCCATTTAAAAGTAATGAGTTCCCATGCCTCTTTACTTTCATATCTATTGAGAAACTCAATATATTTATATGAAATTTATCCAGAATGGTGCGTGTAGCAACAATCCCAAATATTCTGTAAATTTCTGAGTATTTATTCTATGTCATGTTCCCCAGTTGAACTCTTAATACTGACATGACATGAAGACTAATGCTCGCTCTCAGCCGAGTAGCATGAATCTCCCGAAGTATCAGGATTAAGATGCGTGTGGAAGTATTCAATCAGAGGCATGCAAAGTTATGCTTCCCTTTGATATTAAATTAGTATTTTTTTGTATCGGTATGCAAAACTCACCAAAAATTGATTGATTTTGCGGCAACTCGCAAAATTCAATTCTTTAACCTAATTTTATCAATTTGAAACAATTATGTTTTTTGCGCCATGTGCGATATTTCGAACCCTATTGGTCGAAACTAATCCCAGATACACTAGGAAATTAATCCACCATGGACTAGTAGGAGCAAAGTCCTACCAAAAAATCAGAAAACAAGAAGTAAAAGAGGAACCCATGCAAGTAGAAGCAACAACAAGAGGAGGCGCGGCCATACCACTTGGCCGGCCAGTTCTCCCTAGAAAGCACTGCCAGTGTATGGCCAGCCATGCAACATAACATTGATTGCCGACCCCCTTTCCTATCGACCAATCAGATCGCTTTAAACCCGCCACACACACTTTTAAACAAAGTTGGAAGTTGGCTGGTTGACATGCCTAAATTCCTTAAGGAATTTAATATAGACTGCCCATGTCAGTCTTAAAATGATTATAGCCTTACGTTTTGGCCAGTCGATTTATCAAACCTAGCCGCCTCCTAACATGGTCGTACAAGAGGCATCATGTACACTGTCGGGCCTGCTAATTTCCAGGAAAATCGGCCTCCTTCTAACTCGCAAGCGGATACACCAAACTCTTAGCCCAAAATAGTTGGCCACGCGAGCTAAAAAACCCTAATTTTATTAAGCGGCATTACATTACTATCGTAGAACGATCTTGACCACCCAACTTCGCCAGCAGAATTGATCGGCCTAGATTTAATCTCGATCAACGGGCAAGGTTCAAATATACTCACCAGCGACTCGGATACAGTGCTGGCCGGTCAAAAAACTCCCAGCGCGCCGCTAGCACCAAAAACCGTTATCCCAAAATAGGTTGGCCACACGACTTTTAAAACCTAAATTAAATCAACGACATCTATTAACTGCCGCAAGTCATCTTGACCGCCCAACTTCGCCAGATGAATTGGACGACCAAACTTTTATTCTAGGGGCCAAACAAGATGTGGCTGCGACCATTGGCAGCCCCTCGTCCATGAAGAGCAATCATACAAGCCGCGTCCGCCCATACGGCTCCTAAACACGCGCCCAAAGATGGCTGGCCGCGCTTCTTATAAAAATCTTAAAGGCTACCAGCCATCACTCTCCTATAGGGAATGACCGACCTAATTTTGGGATGCATGAACGGCTCCCAGCAGCTTCCTGAAAGTGTCCGGTCACACTCATTTTAATATATTAGGTACCACGACCAACCAAGACAGGCTCTATACAACGATGCTTCACCTACATCGATTATTTTGAGTTGCTTGCTTAAAAGCGTCGCTTTACATGCATCGAGTACATACGGTATTTTATAAATATCGGTTTCACAAATAACTTAGTAATTTAACATAATAGTGCCACATGCTATTCTTTGTGGCGAGTGTCATGACTTGGCTCGCCACACATGACCACCCGCCGCTTGGCTTGCGCGTGATTGGTCATAATAAATAGGTCTTGCAAACAAGACCCATTCAACAACTTGTTGCATATTTTTCACGAAAATACTCGAGACATTAAACATGTCAAAAATTGGGGGATGTTCATCAGGGTATTGGTCTGGCGGTTTACAGCGTACGGCGTGCAACACGCCCATTATGAGAAAGTGTCAGGAAAAGGCGGACAATTAACAACAGTAAGAGAGTAATGGATGTAAGGTTAAACAGTATTCCCTCATGACGGAAACGTGATGGTCACCAACTTTTACACATCCCCACTTATCAACTACTTAACTGTCTCCACTTCCTACGAGATCAGGGTGCGCTCAATCATGACTTGTATAAATAAGTTTTCAACCTATTTCAACAAAGACACAAGTGTTATCAACATAAATACCCATAAAAACACCAAGAACTGATAGCTTACATTCTGCAAGACAGTTCCATATTCTGATACAAGTCATAAAATAGCCACCTTCAGAGTTGACCATTTTGATCTCAACACCTTCTTCACTTTCCTCCCTAAGATCAACCCTTCTCTTTCACTTTGTGACCGAAGCAAGACTGGAACGACCATTTTTTGGTTTAGGCCGGGATTGTACATATTGATCTCTCGAATCTTAAGTACTCTCGTGTAGTGCATTTGTTTAGATTTTAGATTCGTTTCTCGACGGCACACCCGAATTTACCAAAACCAGCAGAATCAGTTTTACCCAAAAATAACTGGCGACAACAGTGGGAAATTAATCTCTCGGTTGCGAAGATAATTTCTTGATTTTTGTTTCAATCTTCCCAATTTCAAGATGGTAGATCTTAGGTCTGGATTAACGACAAATACCGAAGTTACTGGTGTTAAAAACACCCCTGGTGTTAACATTCCTGCCGGTGACACCAATGTACCGCCTTCCAGCATGATCAACGCATCTCGTGGAATTATATCCTATACCACAAATACCAGCGGTGCATGAAACATTCCCTCAGGCGTGACACCTTCTATCACCATCACCAGAGCCGCTGCCGCCATCCACAATGTTTCTTCGAGCGTAATTCCCCCGGTTGCTACCAGATCTACTGCCACTCCCCTATCTGGATGAGAGACTAGATGATCCAGAGGAAGTCAACCACCTATTACCATTGTTGATTTGATGAAAAGATAATAAATTCTCTTTAAGGCTACAACTCATAAAGAGGAGACAGACATGGCTACAACTCAGAAAGAGGTACTTACTTTCCTCAAGACGCTAACGGAGCAGCTACCACACGAGCCACATCAACCCCAAACATGGCCAATAAGGAGTACTTTTAATACTCCCATCGTAATCACCTCAGCAGGGCGTTCCTTTATATATGAAGAGACTCATTTTGTTCATGAACGTCCATTGAAAATAAATCATCCATCCAATATCATGACGCGTGAGATCTGGAACGACTTCTTCAAAATCGAAGCAAAGAAAACCCGATAGACCTTCACCAGCATCAACCTCCTTATCATCCTGATGTGTAAAGAGTTCCTCTCTCGAGAGGATACACTTCTACTCAATTTTCCCTTTATGATGGCACTGGTAACGTTCATGAACACATCTCTCATTTTTCGGAATCCTTAGGAGAGCACGAATACAATCATGTCCTCCGCCTAAAAGAATTTTCAAAGTCACTTACCAGAAGAGCGTACACATGGTACAACAACATTGCACCAAATAACATATCCAACTGGTGTGAAATGGTTACCGCTTTCTACAAGAAATATTTCTTCGTGTCTGAGAAAATCACCTTTTCAGACTTGGGAAGAATGTTTCAACGAAACAATAAGCATCCGAATGATTATGTCAAGAGATTCAGGATTCAAGCACTGGATTGTCATGATCCAAATGTGACTGAACAATAGTTGGTGGAGTCATGTATTAACTATATGGTTCCCATCTATCGCGCTTTACTGGAGAACCTAAGCTTCCATACATTCTCTGAACTCCGTGAAGCTATTAAACGGTCGACTACAATAGCACCGACACTATTGGAAAGAACCAGACTATCCAGGAGTGAAGATGCATGCGAGAATCGAGGAAACAGGTGGCTCATCAACAAGCAAAATAATACCGGTCCCTCTGTAAGCGTAGTCGGTGAAGGAGGAAAGATGAAAGCTCTAGCAGCGGAACAACAACCCAAACGTGCGGCAGCAGCACATCAGACAACTCCACCCCGGAAGGCCGCATCTAAGACCTTATACAACAACAAGAAACTAGAAATGCTGCTCCAAACTTCCCATTCCCAATTTAGGAAGTAATTTAACTGCTGGAAACTTGGATTCAAGATGACGCCATCAAGCTACCTCCTCTCACACGTCCACCAACCGATGAAGAAATGGCAAATCCCAAATATTGTCATTACCATAGGTTCGTAAATCACCCAACCAGTAACTGCAACAAACTGAAATGCATTTTCAAAGAAAAGGTATGTAAGAGAACTTCAATTAGGCACTGAAAGAGTTCATAGAGACCCTCTTCCCGTCAGGAGCTGCATGATTCCTGGGGACTTCGTCCATAAAACCGTACAGTCTATGATGGAGCATTTATGTGAGATTTTGTATTTATCCAAGGCATAGCGTCAAGATATATTGGCAACCCTCAACCCTATTGTATCAGGAAAGAGACTGTTTTCAGCCGGGGAAGCCATTCCCAAACCCCCAACTCTCTTGGAAAGCACGACTAATAGATGTAACTGGGGACTCCTAACCACCTCTCACTTGAAGGATGTCGAGTTTGACGGCACACTGATTGACATGGCCTCCGATTTCAACATTGTTACCATCAAGACTCTAAGAGCTGCAAATTTTTCAAAGTAGGAAGCTATTCACTACCCATCCATAATCAAAAACTCATAAAGAGAATCCAGAGACTCTTACGGGTACATTAATCTCGAAATCAAGGTGGGAGATGTTCTAACACACGCCAAATTTCATGTGTTTAAACAGTACCCAAATTATGATATGGTCCTGGGGCGCTCATGGATACACGATAACATGGCGAAGCTAGGAGTATGTCCTTTGCCATTGTCTATACCTGAAAGGGTCTCTAACAAGCCGTCCAATCCTGAAGACTATTTGTTGTCGTACCAACAACTCGCGAATGTGACACAACTGCCTGAAGAAATTGTATCAACATTTATTCGCAGATTACGGACACAAGTAAATCTTATTGAATAACCTTTTTTCAACCAGTCACTCCTCCTTCCGCCAAGGCTTGGAGACTCGATAAGATTATCAACCCAGCTGTCACTAGGAGATGTGAATGGGATGCTGGTCCTTTCAAGTATTTTATCAAGAGTCTAGAAGCTATCACAGTTAAAGATGAGGAATCTAGGAAAGTAATGGCGCAACGCCCAAACCCATTTCAAGTTGGAGATATGGTAGTGATAGATGCTTCCCAACCTTCTCCGTCTGATTTCGCAGAAGGGAAAGACGAGCCATACTTAGTGAAAGAAGTTATTTTTGGAGGTTACTGTAAGCTCATAAATGTAGACAAGCTAGAAGGCATATTAATGCACACCCTGTAGTTGCAGGAAATCCTACACTACACCCTTAGTAAGAATTCACAAAGATTAAGACATAATTTGAAGATAAAGAACAATATTGTTTATTAATTTGATCCAGAAAGAATTACAGGAAATATAAGAAATCAAGAATACAACCGCCTTCTCTAAGTTTTTCTCTCTCCTCAAGAATTTCTCATCACTCAAAAATTATATCTCTTTCTCAAATCTATTGGTCCTCTATATATAGGGTATCTACATAGTGGATGACAGCTAAGTTTTCCTTTAATTTCGGATCTGGCCCGCGAGATATTCGCAACTGCTATAATATCCACTCTCGCAGGTACTTTAATCCTCGCAGAATCATCACGCACTTCTCTTGTTTTGGCTGTCATCATTCATTACGTCACTTATTAGATCATCTTTCAACACTTTCAGTATGTTATTAGAGAATCTCGTAGAATAACTCGCAGGAATGTCGTTAATTCTCGCAAGAATAATATAGTGGCGATATTCTGGTCCTACATCTTGCCTCTTCTCATGTCTTTTCTGCGAAGAAGGAAAGGTCGTGAGAATAAAAATGCCTCAATTTTTCATCTTTCCATTTTATTTTCGCTCTGGCACGTTTTTACATCCTTCGCTAGATTTATCACACGTATTTTTTATTCCATTCAATTTCTGACACGTCTTTTTTAACCGTTGCTTTTCAGCCGTTCAGTCTTTTCTTCGCATTAAATACATCTACCTTCTTGAGATTCTTCTTCTTCTATAAATACTCCCTTCATTCTTTTCTTTCCTTCTTTTTTACCTTCTTCTTTCTTCGCTCTGCAAATTTACTGCTCTTCCATAAATTCCGGATCTGCTACTGTAATTTTTCTTCCTCTTTTGATCTTCAATTCTTTTTTCATTCCCATACTAAAAAATGGCCCTTGTTAGTCGTATAAATCAGGATACTTTTGAACTTAATCAATAGAAACTTCGAGGTCTAGGTTTTAAATTATCTACCATCCCCAATCAATCTCCTAGATCTGAACTTTCTATCAATTTATTTTCTGATCATCCTTCTTCCAGCGAGAAGATTGTGGTCTCGCTAGGTCAGTTAGAAGATGGTATTCCCATTCCCCTTTTCAATCCTGAACTTCCCTTATTTTATGAAATTCTCTCGCATAAGAAATTTTCGAGAGCAATATATCAGTTGAGTGGAGATTGTATCCGTTTGTTACTTGAATATGCCACTCGCGACGCTGGTAAAAAATCTCTATATCCTGAGTCTGCGAAGAATCCCAAATTTAAAGACATTCCAATCATTCTTGAAAATTATACTGTGGAGAATTTTTTCACAAATTATGAAGTGATCCCCATGAAGAAGGGTAGAACTTGTTGAGGTGTCCGTATACAAAAGAAAGATGGCATTGCTGATGACAAGGTTCTTATGCTGGACATTGACTGGCATCCAGGCAACATTTCATCCCCTTACTATTCCAAAGATGATAAATGGTGCAAATTCCCCTTAATGTTAGAGGGTTCTTACATTTCTGGTACTCATAATTTACTTGAGAATCTCGCAGAGTATCAACCATGGATCTTTAATTTGCCTAAGAAAGATTATGAGGTGTGTTACCAAATTATTATTATTATTGTTTTCATATCCTGATATGTATTCTCGCTGATCATTCCAATTTTTCCAAATTAAAAGAATGAAACTTAGCTCCCAGAACAGTGGGAATCCCAACATTTATTTGGCTCTTAAGTCCTTCACGGATGAAGTAAGAAATACTCTTTACTCATTCTGAACAATATAGTGTTGCCTCTATTTCTTACCTTCATCTGTGTCTTTTGAAGGTTATTGAAGAAATTGAACCCATAAAGCCTACGAAGACTAAAGGGAAAGACAAAAGAAAATATGGTCCTCGCAAAGCAAAATCTGCTATTCCTCGCGGAGAAAAATCTAATGTTCCTCCTAAGGGTAAATCACTGTTTCTCACAAGGAAAAGTCTACTACTCCCCCTTCAAAAAAGAGAAGAATTCAAATTCCTACACCTTCTTATTCTCAATCCAATGAGAATTCCAGCGAGAATACTGATGACAATGATGATGATGCTGGTACTTTCACTGTGAAGGAAAATTTTCAACCTGAGTCTTCTATGAATCAATTAACTCATATATTTGGTAATCCTCGCGGAATTCCTCATGACTTTGGAGATGAAGCGGTTAATGAAACTTGCTTAGCTCTCGCAAAGATTTGCGATGCTACCCTGTTGGTTGACAATGACTCTCTTGAAGGAATTTCCAGATCAATGTCTCCCAGTCTTCTGAATTCTCTCAGTATTTTGGTATATTTTTATTCCTTTACTTATTTCTTTTATTCCAAAATTCTGATTAAGTTTGTTTTGACAAACCTAACCATTTCTTCTTAGACTGGTAGAGCTTCTTTTGCCGTTGCCTCAGACTTGGAGAGGATGTGTGCATCTTTTCGCGAGAAGAATGCCGTTCTTCGCAAGAAGAATGTAGATTTGGAATATGAGTCCGCTAATCTTCGCGGGCAATTGGAATCTGGGTCAATTGACCTTCAAGAAAAAATCAAGCAGTTGGAAACTGATCCAATCTTCTCGCGGGAAAAGGTCGCAAGCCTCCAAGATGCGAATGATCATCTTTATGGTAAGAAATCTTTCTCTTTCTTTTTACCCTTGTATTCCTTTGTATTTTGTTCTTATTATTCTTCCTCGCAGATGTTTATGGCCTTTCTGACGAAGATGTATTCCTTCGTTCTTTTCCAAACCCAATAGATAATGACACACTTCTCAATCGCCTTAATGAATCCTTAGTTAGTTATTCAAATGAACATATTAACTCTCTTTCTGTAGATGATCTTAGATCCAAATTTCACCTTTTAGCAATTGATCATAGATCTAGCTTGAAAGCGGCCAATGCATCCAAGCGTCAATATCTTAATTCTAAAGAAGAAACCAGGATTCTAAGAGCCCAAAAAAGTGATCTTATATATGAAAGGGATCGCATATCTAGACAGGGGGAACAAACCTTAGCGGATTTTCATAAAACCCTTCTTGAAGTCCAAATTCACAGAGATAAACTTATCCGCGAGAGAGATGATCTTGTTAAAAGAGAAAACCAAATCCGTTACCGTCTTCTTATTAATGATGTGATGAATTTGCTTGGGTTGCGAGATTTCTTGATAATGCCAGGAATAATATATGTGTAGATGTTAGTCTCCATGCTGAACAAGCAGCTTTGATTAAAGATATGACCACTGAAGGAGAAGGTTGCTTATTATTCCTTCTTAATATCAACTTGTCTCTTATATATTTCTATCAAATCTCTGATCTGTTGTTATATACTCGCAGAATCCGAGAAGAGATATTCTATAAGAGTTAAAGAACTTGATGCTAAAAAAGAAAATCTCGCGAAAGATCTTGCTTCTCGCAACGAAAAATGTTCAAGGTTGAAAGAGCAACTAAAAATTTCTACTGCGAATTTTAACAATGCTCTTGTTGCCGTTCGTGATAATTCCGTCAAGAAGGTCTGTGATGCTCATAATATTTCTCATTCTTTGTATCCTTTCCTCACGGAAGAAATCCCATCGAACACTCCCAACCTAATTATCTCTGATAGTGAAGCTGGAGAATTTAGTGGAGATGATAATGAAGATGAAGAACAAGAAAAATCTGGTGAAGACGATGATGAATCGAAGTAGTCTTGTTTTCCTCTTTTTTGTCTTTTTTTATAAAATTTGTAAACTTATCTCTCTTTTTTCTTGCAGATTTTTCCCTTTTTAAATACTCCTTGGTGTATAAATTTCCCTTGCTTCTATCTGTGTACATTAGAAAACAATTTCTTTTTGCAATATGGTTAATATAATCATCAATCTTTAACTATCTACACAGATTTATCATATAATGATGAATAACAATGTTATTATTTTATGCATTCCCATACTTGCCTCTGTTATTCATCTGCAATATGATGAATTTATAGAATAACATCCAGAATTATTGCCAGAATCTCGCGGCTATTCTGTGTTTTCTGATAATCTTTAGTGTGGTCTTATTTTGCCTTCCTAATTAAAGGTCTTATCTCGCCACGTTTTATCTTTGCGACAAAATCTCAAGACGTCCTTACATTTACATGTAACAACCCATTAATCTTGCCTTAACTTGATTCTTTCAATATTCTGCGACAATATGACAAGTCTAAGTTCCCTTGCGAGAACAAAGTCTCATGACATTTTCGTCTTGCGATGAAATCGCAGGACGTCTTTACACTTTCATGTAAAAACCCATTGATCTCATCTTAACTTTTTCTCATGGCTTGTTGCCTCTGTAGAATATTTGTCACGCGATAATATGACAGGCCTAAATGTTCTTGCGAATCATAAAGACCCATGACATTGCCGTCTTAAGACACTTATCAGCTCCCTAATGGAGGGTTCCGCCCTTATCTTCCCACTGGTTGCCCCTTCAAGGAGACATACTTCTGCCATACAAGACTAGCTCCTCTCATCCAGTCCTAGCAACAACTAGTTGTTTTCGCAGCCTCTTATCCTTTATGCCTATATGGATTATAGTTACGAGACTGCACCCTAAGTGGGGTTTTCTTCAAGACAAGTGCATCATAGCCAAGACTTGCCAAGAATGGCCAGGGTAGTTTCATACGCCCCGGGCACCCCTGGCTCAACCATGTACCTCGGCGCCTTGGTCATACTCTATACTCCTTAGGATAGACTCTCGGTTGTCCAACCAGGGTATAACCTTATATAGTTGGAAATCCAAGTTACCTCTCCTGGATAGGTTTTCTATAACCCCAATCTCCATGACTCAGTTTCCAGCAGCGGTATAACCTTTCGCTGAATCATGCAAAGAGATGCCCCCTAATATGATATGCTTTAGGTCTTACATTTTCCTCTTGCAAAATTGTATTCGCGAACTAGGGTGTACGCAATAAAGGTTCGTCCCATTCTTGTGTCTCTTTTGCGAATATCGCAATGTATTATGCTTTTGCATTTAAATTCTTATATGATCTTTCAATGTCATCTTTTTCTTTCAACAAGAAGTACATATCTTGAAAATGAATAAAATTTTCTTCAACAAACTATCCATATGTTTTCTAAAATTCTCAAACTGAGATTTTTACCTTTTCTACTTACTACTCTCTGCTTCATTTGCGAGGCGCTCGCCAGTCAGTTCATTTCTGCATACACAAATCTTACAGCATTTCATCTTCTCACCTTTCTATCGCATCCACCATTAACCTTTCACTTCTTTGATGTTGTTTAACGTTGTTTCTCCAGTTTCTGTTCCTCGCAATTCTTTGCTCGCAGGATTCAATGTCCATTTCGTAATATTTCTTTCCTTTAGTCCAATCTCCTTGTATCACTCCAACACCATAGGGATGGGGAAATTTAATTCACTGGTGAAAGGTCGATGCCACACCTAGTATCCCATGTAACCAAGGTCACCCAATCAAACCATTGTAAGGAGATTCTATATCAACCACACAGAACTGAATTTTAGAAGATATCCCTTTTAATGGAATTTTCATGGTAATCTCCCCTTTGGGTTTGTTTGTTGTTCCATTAAAACCATAAATTTTATATGTTGACGAGATCAAATCTTCATCTCTTCCTCCCATTGTACGATAAGTGTGATATAACAAAATATCCACTGAGCTTCCAATGTCAATCAAAATTCTATCAATAGCCCATGAATCATTTGCTTCATTATCTTTATCTTCTTTTTCATCCTCTTCTTCTTCTTTGTACTTTGGATTTATTTCTAATCTCACTACTAATGGATTATCATGCGTTTTACCTGGCTCAGGTGCTTTTTGTGCAGTGAAAGAAATAATCTGCTTTTGCCACTCCTCTAATGGCGAGACTCTCGCAATGTTCATTATCTCTCTTCCATCCATGTCTCTCGCGAAGACTCTTCTTAGAACATTGTCATGGAAATCCTCTAATGTTTTATAAGAATGTACAATGGAATTACAGAATAGATTATTTGCTTTAGCCCTCACTTCGATGACAAATGTTTCTGGTCCCTTTGCGATATTTAGTCTGCGAGTTTCTGGTGCTGGTGGTAACTGCTGAGGTTGTGGATGTCCTGTCAGAAAATGATTCAACTTTCCCTGCTCAATCATCCTCAAAATTATTCTCTTTACATTTCTGCAATCATTTATTGAATGGCCATGGAAATGATGATAAGGGCAAAATTCTTTATTTCGATTATTCGGATGTGGCTCTTTTCCCATGTTCCAGGGTGATGGTATATTTTCCATTAAAATAATAGCCTCCCAAATTTTATCAATATTAGTATTTAGTGGTGGCATTTTAATTTCTTCCCATATTATCCTCTAGTTTCCTTGACCTCTAGAATAATTTTTCCTCTGTCCTCCATAAGTTTCCTGAGGCTGATCAAGTCTTTGGATTTTATTATTTCCACCATGATTATAATAACTCCTTTCTCTTTCAAATTCTTTTTTATCTCGACTTCCCATAGCTACTAATTTCTGTTGATTATCAGTCACCATCTTTTCTTGTTGTGGCTGCAAGGTACTTGCCACTGTGTTAATCATCTTAGGAAGTAAACTTCCATTCGCTTCTATTGAACTAGTGTTCGCGATTGGATATGATTCCATCTCACTTTGTTTCTCCTCCAATGCAATATACTCTTCTTGTAGTTCTCGCAGTTCTGCAATTGTGATTGTATTTTTGATTCTGAAAATTTGGATATACAACAGATTGGTTGCAAACATAGCATTGATGAAAGATAGAATGAGATATCTCTCGTATACTCTACCAGCCATCTCGCTACACATCGTTTTCCATCTTAATGTCAAATGCTTCAAACTCTCTCCAACTCTCTGTTTCAACCCAAATACATCTTCGATCCCAGGTCGCGAAGAATTGTTACTTATGTATGCTCCCAAGAAGGTAGTCTATAAATGAATAAAAGAAGTTATTGTATTCTTGGGTAAACCCTCAAACCACTTTAACGCCTCACCAGTTAAACTGGATGCGAAATATTTACACAATACAACATCATGGTTTTCCCACTGTAGCATACATCTAACATAGGATTTGATATGCTGAACAACACATGTAGTTCCATCAAAAATACTAGTTAACGCTGGCAAATTGCATTTTGGAGGTATTCCACCTAATTGTACTGCTTGAGTAAATGGAGTTTTCGCAGCTTCTTTAATGGCCTCATCAAGTTGTCGTCTGCCTTCTTCTCTTCTACTGTTTAATATTCCCCTCATTTCTACCAATTCTCTCAGGATTTGCTCATTTCCACCTGAATCATGCTCCATTGGTCTTTTCAACGTAGCCTCCCTTCTTCTGTGCTCATGTCTTTCTTGTCTTGCGAGATTTTATACTTCTTCTTCAGTGTCTTCATTCTGTCTTCCTCTGCGGTTTTATTCTTCACCTTCCTCTTGAACTCGCAACGGATTGTTCCTTCCATTTTTTTCTCTCAAATTTTCTTCATTTCTCACCACCTCTCTTCGCTATCTTTTTATTCTCCTTTGTATTCTATCATACTCTTCATAGATATTATTATTATCACGGTTTCTTGCACGCCTCCTTTCTCGATTGTCATGATTATTCTGACGTATTGCTTCTTGAAATTCTTGTTCTTCTACTTCTTCTCTTAATCACTCTCTTTCGCAAGCTAAACGTGTTTGTTCAGCATAATGTCTCCCAATTTCTTCCTCTATTATTCTTCGATTCCTTTGAATTTCTCGCTCATGTAATATTCTTCTTCCTTCTTCTTGATTTTCTTCACCATCTTGGTTATTTCCACCCACTTGATTTCTATTATCATGTCTTGCGGGAGTGTTATTGCGAGGAACATAACGATCATTTTCTATTTCCTCTCTTCCATAATATTGTTCCTCATTTGGATTCTGCATTTCTTCATGAATATTTTCACCGATATTCCTTATTGGAGAATTTCGCCTTACTCCTTCTCTAAACGACTGTGAACTTGATCTTACAGTACTTCTTGATCTTCTTCTTTGTAATCTCAAATTCTCCATTCTTAACTCGTGATTTTTCCTTGTTAGATTCGCACGCTCTTCAGCCGCTAACCTTCTTTCTTCTTGTTCTCTTTGTATTAATTCCTCTAATATTTCATTTGCATCATCTCCATGAATTAATCATTCATCTACCGTGTGATTTCTTTCTTCCCGCCCTTTATTTCTTAATTGTCGATTTTTCGCTTCTTCCATTGAATCCGATCGCCAAGTATGCACACTCATATCATAATCTACAGCTCTATCTTGTATTGGCGTTTGCTGATTTGGATGTTGAATCTGATTTTGTCCATCATTCCTTGTTCTGTGTCTTCATGTCGTCAATCTTGAAAATTCTCCCATTTCATTTGTCTCTTCTCCTGCAAGTCTTTTACTTCTTCTTACGATCGTTGGTGGCTCTGACGTGTTTCTTCTTATTCTAGCCATTAGTTATGATGTATTACTGAAAATTGCTTAAAATCCTCCACCAATTACTCCTGATCTCTTCCAACCACAATGTCAATTTATGCTTTTTCTTTTCCTGTTTCTGGGCGCCAAAATGTAGTTGCAGGAAATCCTACACTACACCCTTAGTAAGAATTCACAAAGATTAAGATATAATTTGAAGATAAAGAACAATATTGTTTATTAATTTAATCCAGAATGAATTACAGGAAATATGGAAATCAAGAATACAACCGCCTTCTCTAAGTTTTTCTCTCTCCTCAAGATTTTATCATCACTCAAAAATTATCTCTCTTTCTCAAATCTATTGGTCCTCTATATATAGGGTAGTTACATAGTGGATGACAGCTAAGCTGTCCTTTAATTTCGGATCTGGCCCGCGAGATATTCGCAACAATTATAATATCCACTCTCGCAGGTACTTTAATCCTCGCAGAATCATCACGCTCTTCTTGTGTTTTGGCTGTCATCATTCATTACGTCACTTATTAGATCATCTTTCAACACTTTCAGTATGTTGTTAGAGAATATCGCAGCATAACTCGCAGGAATGTCATTAATTCTCGCAAGAATAATATAGTGGCGATATTCTGGTCCTACACACCCGGTGGCTCAAACCCTCCACTACCTAAGATGCCACGCCGCCTTTTTCCTTCAACATTCCTTTTAGTGTTTCCTCTAGCAATTTCATTTTTCATGCAACATTTGTAATTCCTCCAAAATGAGTGCACTGCTGGCATTCATAATTAGGTTTTCATTTTATCATTTAATTGAAATATTACTTCTTTTCATTTCCCTTGAATCATTTCAAAACAAAACCTCAAATAAACTCAAAACCCTCAAACGCAAACACAATTACCTACTAGCTCAAAGCCAGAAAATCAAACTACAGAGGAAGCATCTCTTATCTTCCAGAACATACTCAAAAGGGAATATGCAAAGGAAAAAGGAGGGACAAAATATTCAAGGGAAATTTTCTAGCAGCAGCACATCCCTTTTAGAGAAGATTTCTTTCATGCCCTAAAGAGCAGCCTATTTCAAATTAAAGCCTTGAGACAGTCTCGAGGAATCCGTAGAAGGAACCTTGTTCTTTTCAGTCTACGAATTTTGGATTTTTGAAACCCTTCCACAAAACTGGAAAGTAGCGCAAAACTACTTCTTAAGAAACGACATCAATGCTCATGCATATCTAGTTGGCGCGCCACAAATATTGAAGAAATATGTAATTTGAAAGGAAAAATCAAATAGAAGAAGTAGTATTCTTTCCCATGAGAAGAAAACACGACTTTCCGACCAGTACTATTTGTGTGTCGTCTTCCCATCTGCCATATCATATCGCCTCAGAAGAATGAGAAAAAATCATTTTTCGAAATCAAGTGTTAATGGCGCCCTCACTCAATGTTCTATACAGAAGCCACTTTAACACTCTCTCCTGAAGCCGCTTCAATGTTCTATCCAGAAGTCGTCGCTTCAACGCTCTCTCCTGAAACCTCTTCAACTTTCTCTCCAAAAGCCGCTTCAACATTCTTTCAAGAAGCCGCTTCGATGTCCTCTCCAGAATCCGAAGTCACTCCAATGCCTCGGTAAGCTACACATACAAACTGCATCATGCCTTCCACCTCCGTCGACAAAGTTAGATTCGGTGTTTATAGATTTCCAATTTCCTATGGAATGGGTGCATGGGATGCCAGAATTTTGGATATGATACATGTCTATAAAGTGCGACTCTCGCCCATTGATTAACAAATTACGGATATAAAAGATTATAGCTTTCGTCAATTCATCAACCACCTAACCAACAAATGCAATGGAAGTACATCTTTTAGGAGAAAAAGTCTCAAGATTATTACACCTGGGGACTGCCAGCACCGTATGCCTTTATGTCCCTCAACCAGTTTATTCCTGATATTAGTATCACCACTGTCAAATCTTTACGAGCTATAGTAATTTCTCAACATGAAGCCGACACGTGCATCAAAGACTCCAAAAGTATGCCGCAGAGATATTCACATATCTGGACATGCCATCGGATCTAGTAGGCATCTACACCTCCTTGTAAGACCGCATTATATTCCCAAGCCGACTCAAAAATACGTCTCAAGCAACTGAACATAAGTGTAAATGGGGACTTCTCATCGCATCCCATTCCATATAACAATCCAAGATTCAGAAGATGGTTCAAAGGATGTCGCTTGGAACAAAGTCCTTAAAGACTTGATAGCAGCACGTCATCAACGGAATTCCTCTCAGTCTGTCTACTTCACTCAACATATCCGGAATATTTTTCCCATACGAGCATTCCAACATATCATCATCGCAATCCGAAGGTCCAGACACCAAACAACTTGAAGTCATGGCCTCTTATAATTAAGCGCAATGGAGTTTGGAAAATTTTGAAATCCACTGGAGAGGTTAGACACTCATTCTTCTGGAGACGGAAGATTATTACACACATCGGGAAGGATCGATGGAGTTCACTCAGGTTTTTGATGAAATTTCAAAACCTTGAAAGTTATACGTATAACTAAAGTTCATACTTGCAAAAAGAAGAAAAAAGAACAAGATGTATTTACCTTGCCAGTGACGATTGGCACGCTCGTGATAAAGCTTTTGACTAGGGGTGGGACTTGGGTTGGGTCAACCCACCCAACCCATGCCCAACCCGAACGTTGGCCGGACATGGGCAACGTATTTCAAAACTTTGGGCAAGCTTGGGCATAAATTTTATGAACCCGAGTTAAATTTGGGCAAGCATGGGCATAAATATTTCTAACTCAAACAACCCGCCCAACCCGAAGAACTATATATGAGATATTTTTTATAATTAGTATTATCATCTATTTAGAGAAATTTTAGATATTATCTTTAAATCTATTAATCAAAATATAAATTATATATATCTCATTAATCATTCGATATGAAAAGAGTTTATATTATTGTAAATAATATTCAGTTATTTGGAAATTTAAAATAAATGGAGCAATTAAATCTTATTATTACTAAATTTATTATTATGACATTAACAAACTTGTATGTCTAGTGGAACTTGGGCCAACCCGAGGAACCCAGGGAACCCGAGGAACATAACTTGGGCGGACTTGGGCAACACCTCAATGGGTTCCACGGGTTCGATGGGAAATCTGGGCAAAGAATTCCTAGCTCGGGTCTGCCTTGGCCAAGCCTTCTAACCCTCCCAACCAACCCAAGTCCCACCCCTACTTTTGACAGTGACGAAGAGGAATCGGCCTCTGCAGACGAAAGAACGGAACCAGACGAGCAACAAAAACCGGACGAGAAATCGTCTACAGTGCAGGCCGGTCGAACAACTCCCAGCCCTCCGCTAGCACCAAAAACTGTTAGCCCAAAATAGGTTGGCCACACGGCTTTTAAAACCTAAATTAAATGAACGACAACCATTAACTACCGCAAATCATCTTGACCGCCCAACTTCGCCAGACTAATTGTCCGACTGATAGACACATTTTTGTGTCTAAATTTTCCTCAGTGTCTCTATTGTTGGTGCTTGATTTTGTACTTATTATGGTGTTTTTATGTTTGTGTAGGTGTTTTTGGAGAAATACACTTGTGTGGAAAAAGTTGCTTAAAAAGTGCTAGTTGGACCCACATAGAAAATTACTAAAAGCACCCTCACTTTGGATAAGGGGCACCTCAGTTGGGCACTTGATATTCGCACCCCCAGTTTCGTTAGGGGGACACCATCTTCTTCATTCAAAATTCAATTTTGGTGGGAACTTTTGCAGCCACCGACAGAATTTAGGGTTCGCGTTTTGAGCAAGGTAGAAGGAGACTCAATAGCTGTAATTGCACGGGAAGACTTGACTGAGATTAACAAGCATGGTATGGGCTTTTGTTCGAATTAAATTGGGCTGGTTTGATCAAGTTGAAGAAAACATAGGCGTAAGAGTTTCACGGGATTGTTTTACTCCTTCCCGTATTTCTCAGTGGTTGGCTTGTATTGGGAGAAGTCTTTACTGAATCTGTGTTGTGTCTGGAGTGTGTAAGAACAAATTGATAGCTGCAGATGCATGGATGAAGCAAGAAAGGAAAGGAAATATCTAGAGATAATTTTATTTACTGTCGAGCTTTGGAAAGATTTTCTGGAGTAATGAGGGGATATTCTTGGTCCTGTCGAGTATATAAAGGTTGTTTGGGTGTCATAGAGGCGGATGGAGCGATAGGGGATAGATCAGAGAGGTGCAGAGAGCAGAAATCACGAATTGCAGTGCAACTTCTGCTGCTGCTACTGAAGAACCAGACAAATAACATAAAACTGTTAGGAAATATCGTTCATGAATAGTTATCTTTTGTATCCTTAAACGACAATTCTTCTGCGACATGAAAGAGATATTGTTCTTTGTAAACACTTGTAACAGTAACTTTGTAACGACCGCTGGGTGTTTCAAAATCTCGGTTTATGTTAGTTCTCCTCTTTTTAACCATTGTACACACTTTTTGTGCAATATAAAAATCATTTGAGAGTGTCTACCACATGAGGAGCTAAACCCCATCACCAGGAAAACGGAGGAAGCAACTTTTCATGATTGTAGTAAATGAATTAATTCTTTTTATGACTTTTTGCATAGATTTAATTGATTTATGATTATTATTAATTATTTGTTATTTTGTCTGATGTCGCATGCTTAGTTTTGATTACTTTTGATGTGTCATGCTTACAACTTATAACTAATATTTTATGAAATCTATTGTTGGCAAAGGATTAGAGTCACAACTTCTTTTGTTTGAGTTGTATTGTCTAGAGTTAATGACTGAACCACAAGAATATGAAAAGTAGTGAAATCTTATGTCCCGGTGTCTTTTTATCCTGTGACCATATTTTGTATATATATTTTCTTATTTTTAGTATTTTCCATTATTTAAGCCTAAAATCAACGAAAACCTTCTTACCACTATCTAAAATTCGATCAATTTTCTAGGCGCCAAACAAGATGTGGCCGTGACCATTGGCCGCCCCTCTTCCATGAGGAGAAATTGTCCAAGATGTGGCCAACCATATGGCTCATAAACGCGCGCCCAAAGATGGCTGGCCGCGCTCCTTATAAAAATCTTAAATAAATTAGCGGCAACCAATAACTTCTGCAAATCATCTCAGCCATCCAATTTGGATAGCCAATTTAACCGATCTAGATTTAACTTGGATGGACCAATAGGATGTCGAAATGGCTACCATCTATCACTCTCCAGACGGACCAAACGACCTGCTTTTGGCATGCATGAACAGCTCCCAGCAACTTCTTAAAAATGGCCGGTCACGCTCCTTTCAATATATTAGGTGCCACGAACAATCAAGACAGGTTCTATACAACAATGCTTCACATGCATCGATTATTTTGCACTACTTGCTTAAAAGCCATGCTTTACATGCATCGAGTATATACGATATTTTATAAGTATCGGTTTCACAAATAACTTAGTTATTTAACATAATAACGCCACATGCTATTTTTTGCTGCGAGTCTCATGATTTGTCTCGACACACATGACCAACTGTCGCCTGGATTATGCGTGATTGGTCAGAATAACTAGGTCTTGCAAAAAAGACCCATTCAGCAACTTGCTACATATTTTCCACAAAAATACTCGAGACATCAAACATGTCAAAAACTGGGGGATGTTCATCAGGGTATTGGTCTGGAGGCTTACAGCGTGCGGCGTGCAACACGCCCATTATGAGAAAGTGTCAGGAATGGGCGGACAGTTAACAGCAGTAAGAGAGTAGTGGGTGTAAGGATGGCCAGTCTTCCCTTATGACGGAAATATGATGGTCACCACCTTTTACACATCCCCACTTCTCCACTACTTAACTGTCTCCACTTCCTACTAGATCTGGGTGCGCTCAATCATGACTTGTATAAATAAGTTTTCAACCTATTTAGACAAAGAAACAAGTGTTATCAACACAAGTATCCATAAAAACACCAAGAACTGATAGCTTATATTCTACAAGCTAGTTTCATATTCTGATACAAGTCATAAAATATCCACACCTTCAGAGTTGACCATTTTGATCTCAACACCTTCTTCACTTACATCCCTAAGATCAACCATTTTCCTTCACTTTGTGACCGAAGCAAGACTGGAACGGCCATTTCTTGGTTTAGGCCAGGATTATGCAGATTGATCTATCAAATCTAAAGTACTTTCATACAGTGCATTTGTTTAGGATTTAGATTTGTTTCTCGGCGGCGCACCCAAATTTACCAAAACCATCAGAATCAGTTTTTACCTCAAAACAATGGTCATATCTTATGTGAAATAAATGAGATCCAAATTCCTAAGGGCTTGTTATGTTGCTTTGTTCTAACAAAATAACCTACTTAAAGGTGGGAATCCACCAAATAACCGAAATTGATACAACTCCCCCATGGATGACCACCATGTTGAATTAAATTGCCTCACTAAAACCTCACTAGTAAAACCAAATTGGAAAAAAATTGGACGAAGGAAAAAAATATAAATATCAGCATTTTGAAAGAAAATTAAACGTCAACGAGATGTTGCCTTATTAAAACCTTGATAAGGAAAATCCAAATGGGACAAAACCTGAAACGAAGGGAAAAGAGTACAACTTTTGATATAAATAGTGATGCTAACACAACTATATAAGTTACATAATGTTAGATCATTGATCGGTCGAACTCGCATGCGTTGCTATCTCAAGCATGTTTGTCAATGTTAGTGATCAAAACTATAAGTCTTGATTTCTAGCCTATTTATAGATGTCTCGGACTAGGACATAGATAGTGTAGTTGAGCTTAGATTTCTCGGCGTTCATTATTTAAAGACGAAGAACTACTAAGGGGAGATTGTGGAACTTCTTCGACAAAAGGTATGTGGAGACTTGAACTCATCTATCACTTGGAAAGTCTATTTCTACTCTATCTCCTATATTGAGACATAAGTCGTATTACGATATAGTTTTCTAATATACACATTTGAGATTCCGAGCTGAGTATATCTCACTTACATATTTCTCAAAATATGTGTTGGCAAGATTTCGATTTAGCCATATTTCATCTTTACTCGTGACGAAAGTCATGTTAACATTTCAATATCTTGAAAATCGCTTTGATGATAATAGTGTGTGAAAACGGCTATTGTCATTATAGAAGAATGTTTCAATCTTTGCAAACCGTGGCTATAAAATTCATGATTGATTCAAGTTTATCAAACCGATTTTTCTTAAATTGTGTTCTTGTATAATTCATGAGAATAAAACAATTGAACAACTCTTTAACTAGTTTTATTTCAGTCATTTGAACTAGTTATGGTTAAGATGAATAAGGTTGATATGAGAGTAATCATATGGCTCACCTCGGTTAACTATTTGTGAACCAACATGGTATACACGTTTAGGTATGGCTACATAAACCTAAATGAGGGTACATTTTATTTGTGTGTAACAAGCTAAGTTCGATCTAACGGTTGAAAGATATTAGCTTGGTTGAATCAGGATTTTTATCTAATGGTCATTACTGAATGCTTTGTTACCAAGGTAACTGTAGTTGCAGGAAATCCCACAATACATCCCTCACAAGAATTCATAATAATCAACACATCTTTAAGATAAACAATCACACTTTTTATTAATTGAATCTAGAAATCTTACAAGAGGGAAATAAAATCAAGAATATAACATTGTTTTGGACTTTCTCTCTCCTCAAAACTTTCTCAACACTCTCCAATTGATCTCCCCATCCTTAAGCCTACTCGGTTCTTTATATAGGGTATTACATAGTGGATGACAGCTAATATGTCCTTTATTTTCGGATCTGGATTGCGATATTCTCGCAAGCATTCAAGTGTTAAGTTCGCAATATTCTTAAATATCGCAAGGTCTTCACATCTTTCTCGTGTTTAAGTTGTCGTCATATGTTACGTCATTTCTGTAGTTAGTATGCGACGGCTTCGCAATGTACTTTTGATGGTGACTTCGCCAGGGTGTTGTTGTCGTGATATTCTGATCCTACATCTTGCTTCTTCTCATGTCTTCTCTGCGAAGGGGAGAATGTCATGAGAAATTGTACTTCAAAATGCCACAGCTGCCTATTTTTCCATGTATTTCTGTACTGACATGATTCTGTACTTTGCGTAAAGTTTTCTACATGTATCTCTTCTTCTATCCATTTCTTGACACGTCTTTTTCAACCGTTATTTCTCAACCATTCATGTCTACTCTTCACATTAAATGTGTTTATCTTCTCGAGAATTCTCCTCCTATATATATTCTTCTCTTCTTTTTTACTTTCTTTCTTATTTTTTCTGCAACTTCACTTCACTATTCTTCTGTAAATTTCGCTCCAGCTGCTGTAACTTTTCTTGATTCTTATTCTTTCAATTTTTACTTTCTTCTTCATTCCCATACTTAAAATGCCTCCAAGCGGTCATAAAGCTATAACTTCTTTTGAGGGATTTCAGAAACTTCTCAAAGAGAGAGGTTTTACACTATCCACCATTCCCAATCAAGAAGCTACCTCCATTCTTTCTGGTAAGCTATTTTCTGATCATCATTGTGATGATAAAGAAATCATAGTTTCACTCGGTCAAATTCTTGCTAGCCTTCCTATCCCTCTTTATGATCCTGACCTTCCTTTATTTTACGAGATTCTCTCTCATGCGAAGTTCTCACGAGCAATATATCAATTAAGTGGGGATTGCATTCGCCTGATGCTTGAATTCGCCAACCGCGGTGCTGGCAAGGGATCTCTTTATTCAAAAGACGTTAGGGATCCTGAATTTAAGGATTTAGAAATTCTCGCCGAAGAATACACCGCAGAGAGCTTCTTTGAAAATTATAAATTAATACCTATGAAGAATGACAAAACTCGTTGGGGTGTTCGCTTGAATAGGAAGGAAAATATTGACGACGATAAAAAAACTTATGCATGAAATTGGTTGGAATTCTGGAAAGAATAATATTCCTCTCCAATCTAAAGATGAGAAATGGTGTGTCTTTCCACTGATTCTGAGGGGTCCTTATATTGCTTTCAAACGTGCTTCCTGCGAATCTCGCTACTTACCAACCTTGGGTATTTAATTGGCTTGAGAAAGAGAAAGAGGTATGTTTCTTTCATTCAGTTTATTGTCTTCACTTTTCTCCATATTTATTAATCTTGCAAAAAATTTCAGATTAACAAATTAAGAAGAAGCTACAAAAGAACTAGAAAATCAAGCACCCTAGCAGCACTTCGTTCGATCACGGATTGTAGATAGGGAAAAACGATTTGCTGGTTTTTATGGAATTGAATGGTCGACCGTGTGGAGACTCCTTGAACCAAGCGAAATGTTGAACCTCACACAAATGCACTGCAATAAGGGAGTGATTTTAGTTCGAGAGATCAATTTGTAAGACCCCGGCCTAAACCAAGAATAATAGCCATTCCAGAGTCGATTCAGTCACAAGAGAGGATGGGTTGATCTGTAGGAGGGAAGCTGAGAAATGTGTGAGATCAATGGTGATCTGAGATTATAGGTGTGTTGTGAATTCAGCGTGAAAATGTTCTGAATGATTGAAATTTTTCCTTATTGAGAGTGATTTCTGTGAGTTCGTGTAGACGAAAGATTGTCTGTGTGAACTTTGATAAGAAATTGCTCGTTCAGGAGATTGTTGTTCGAATGTTTGAAAACTCTTCGAATGTTGTTCAATGTTGTTATTGCAATCATGATTCAGAGGCATTTTATAATGCTGGAATTAAAAACACCATGATCCCATGAAGTGTGACAGTAGCTGGAATCAGAGAGTGGGAAAGTGGGAAATCGTGTTAAACCAATTACTCATCGTGCAGAGACTTGGTTAATTTTCCACCCACTACTTTGCTGATTCTTACAACTTTGCACAACTTGCTCACATTCTCATCGTGGGTGAACACACATACCGTAGACCACCAGACCAAAACCCTAGTTAATATCCCACCATTGTGACACGATTGAAATCTCGTGATTGTGGAGTCAATTGCTGACTTTGTAGGACGATGAGTCTATGTAATGCTGAGTTGAACACGTTTTAGCAAATGTTCCGAAACTCATGAATTAAATGTATGTCTGTTGAGACGAGGTACCATTATAACCTAAAACGAGCAAACTGTGTTGCTGAATTGTCGAATATTGATAGTTGAACCAATAATCTTTGATCCGAGCAAATATTGCTAGTTTGAGCGAATATTGCTAATTTGAGTGAATATTGTCGGTTCGAGCAAATATTGCCAGTTCGAGCAAATATTGCTCGTTTGATGAATTTATTGGTAGCAGGACCGAATAAAATATTAATTTAATTTACTAACTGCTGGATCGAGCAAAATAAATAAAAATGTTAATCATGGAATCAACATAAAATTATCAGAGTGTTTGAATCTGCTCAGAATCAAGTTTCTGCAGAGCTCTGGATTCAAAACCCTAATTTTACAGAAATTATGATTTATTGCAAATCAATACAGAGTGACACAGGGACCTACTACATGGGATGACGGGTTCACCATGTATATCCCAGATGCTCGAATGAGAAAAAATACCAAAGTTTCTTGAGGACCAGTTGGTGAAATAATGGTTAAATGCTGATTTAATCACTGAAATAATGCTCGTGTGAGCGACAAATAATAAAACTGGGTATTATGAAAATACAAAGGACCGACCAAGAGGTCATGAGACCGGATCTTGATATATGTGGGACTAGTGGATGGTCGTTTGAGCAAACTTCCAATTGTTTGGAAAGAGTTTGAACCTAATATGAGCAGTTGAGAAAATTAGGTTAAAATCATTACAACATGCGGGACCAGCTGTTTGAAAGCCTCAGGGTCACCCTCGGTCGGTCAAGGGGATGTGTTCGTGTCATCATAACGTATGTGTTTCAGTCCTGAGAATTTTGATATTTTATGGTGCACGTTTGAGCAACATTTGGAGAAAATATGCAAAATCCATGGTTTTGCTGAAACTGGGAAAAATACATGAGATGAGGGAAAATAAATAAAACAGGGAATTGCAAGGTGTGTGATCAGCCAAGGCTGGGGCATGGCCGGCCGGTTGACAAGCACGGTCCCACATATTTCCCAGTTTTATGTAATTTTATGTATTTTCTCTGATTTGAGGGAAATTCCATGAAACTAGAGAGTTTTGATAAAACTAGGAAACTTCCATGAGATGAGAGATAAAATAAAATAAGATAAAATAAGGAATGGGAGTGTGGGACCGGAAAAGGCCAAGGCATGGCCGTCCGACCATGGGCGCGGGTCCCAAGACACTCTTCCTAATTTTATATAATTTTCATGATTTTAGGGAATTTTACATAAAATCAAAGGGATTTGTTGAAAACCAAGATATTTTGTTGAAATCAGGGAGTTTTCATGAAATCATGAAACAAAACACCAAATAATAATAAAACAAGGGGCGTGTGGGACCGGCTAGGGCATGGCCGGCCGGCTAGAGCCCGATCCCACAAGTTTTTCCTAATTTTTTTAAATATTTTCTATGATTTTAGAGAAAATACATGAAATTAGGTAATTTTAGGAAAAATTCATGAAATCAAGGAATTTTCATAATTTTAGGAGGAATAATAAAATAATGGGGACGTGAGGTGTGGGACCGGCCAGGGCATGACCGGACGGCCGGAGGTCCCATGACACCTTTCCCTAATTTTATTATTTTTGATAAAATCATGTGATTTAGATAAAAAATACATGAAATTATGTAATTTTCATGATTTTAGAGAAAATCAAGGAATTTTCATAATTTTAGGAGGCATAATAAAATAATGGGGACGTGAGGTGTGGGACCGGCCACGGAATTCCCATGACATGACCGGCCGGCCGGCCGGAAGTCCCATGACACCTTTCCCTAATTTTATTATTTTTTGATAAAATCATGTGATTTAGATAATTTCTTTGAAATAAAGAAAACTTGCTCGAACAAGAGGATTTTCATGAGATCAGGAAAATAGTAAAATATGATAAAATATAAAATCGGGCGCGTGACTGGTCACGGGATGAATGGAAGGCTGGTGAGCCCAGTCCCTTGGCGCTTTTGTTAAAAAAAAATTCTTATTTTGCATAGGTTCCTCGTTCGTTCATATTTTTTTGAAATGCTCATTCGTGCATTCAAAATGTTGGTATGTGCATTATATTATAATTACACTTGCACCATTTTTGTTAGGGATTATTCGATGCTCAGATGCCTGTTTTCGTTGAACATTTATCACTAACCCGTGGAATTCTGCTGGGAAGAACCACGAATTGAAATGACGAAATATAACGGAAAATCGTAGAATATTGCTGGATATTCAGGCGATTAATTGATGATTCATAGAATATTGCTGGATATTCAAACGATGGCTCGTAGAATATTGCTGGATATCCAGACGATTTAAGATAATTAATTTATAGCTCTATACTAGACTAGAAGGGCTTCTTGTCTAGGAGCATTAATTATCTGAGAGTTGAGCAATATGAACTTGCTGGAGTGCCATATTCCTCTTGTATAGTCAGGGAAAACCTGGTTGCATCCTGAAGATGTTGTCGCTCTATACTAGCAGGCATGTTGTCTAGGAGCCGTCCAATCTTTCGATTCTATACAGTATGAGATGTGTCGTGGTCTCATCTAGGAGCCTACACACCTGCATCTTCTCTGAGAGACTTTCTCCATCATAGGTTTATGGCATGAGCTTTCATGCTGTAGAGACATGAGTCTCGATACTCATCCGATTGCCGGATCCTGAGTAATTACTGAAATTGCTCAATATTCATGAGATGTGTCGTGGCCTCAGCTGAGAGACTACACATCTGCATATACTCTAAGAGAAGCCTTCTCAGTCAGATATTTGTGTCATGAGCTTTCATGCTTTAACGAGAGACATGAGTCTCAATACTCATCCGATTTCCGAATCTGGAGTATATTTTTACAATTTTACCCTCTGTCGAAAATCCACCATCTACACGAATGAAGTAAGAAATACTTTGTTTTATTATTTTTAACATTATTGTTGCCTATGTTTCTTATCTTCACACGTGTGCGAAGATTGGTGTTGTAGTTGTTGAAGAGGAAAGATCTAAAGCTGTGAAGACCAAAGGCAAAGGTAAAAGTGCTCTTCGCAAGGAGAAATCTGTTGCCTCATCTTCAAAGAAAAGAAAAATTCGCTCTCCTTCTCCCTCAAGTTCCTATTCTGATGAGAGTACAGATAACGATGTTGTATTCGCAAAAGAAGGTGCCTCTTTTGAATCTTCAATGGCACAACTATCCAGCATATTCTCTGATTCTATGCAAGGAATTGGTGATACTCCTCTAACTAATTCCTGCAAGTCCATAGATGCTATCTGTGATTCCCCCATCTTAGATAATAATGAGTCTCTTCGCGGAGTTTCCAGATTTGTATCCCCAAATTTCTTACATTCTCTTAATAGCTTGGTAAATTTTCATACTTGTACTTTTCTTCTTTTAATTTTTGATTCGATATTGTAGTATATTTTGAAAATTCGCCTTATTTTTTCACAGGCTGGAAAAGCTTCCTAGCAGTCAACTCTGACTTAGTTAGGAGATGTGGGAATTTTGAGAAGAAAAACCTTCAGCTTAGCAAAAAGAATGAAGAATTGGAAATTGAGGCTGTCAGTCTTCGCAAGAAGAATAAACAATTAGAATCTGAAACTGTTGTTCAGGAGAATAAAATTTCTAGCCTTTAGAATGCAAACCAACAACTCTATGGTATGAAATTTTCTTTCTTCCCCTTAGTTCCTTTATCCCATTGTTTTATCTTATTTGATCAACCATTTTTGCAGACATTTATGATCTTTCTGATGAGGCTACAATCCTTCGTTATTTTCCCGACCTTATAGATGATGATACCCTTCTTCAACGCCTTAATAATTCTTTAAATAGTTTTTCAAATGACAAAATTAAATCTATTTCCACAAATGAACTCAGATCCAAACTTCGCCTCTTAGAAATTGACCATAAATCCAGCTTGGGTTTAGCCAATAAATTTAAACGTTTCTACCTGAACTCTAAAGAAAAAATCAATAATTCGAGATCTAAGAACAATGATCTCGTAGATGATAAAGATCGCATCGCTAGCCAAGGTGCTCAAGCTTTAAAAAAAATTCAAGAAACTCTTCTTGGAGTTCAGATTGAACGAGATGAAGCTAATCGCCAAAATGATGTGCTTAGCGAAATAATGATGATGAATTTGCTTGGGATGCGAAAGTTCTAGATGATGCCAGAAATAATCTAGGTGTAAATGTTAGTCTCCAAGCTGAGCACACGGCCTTGATTAGGGATTTGATTCTTGACAGAGAAGGTTGCTAACTGTATTTCCTTATTAATTGTTTGTCCTTTATAAACTTTCACCGAGTTATTGATTCATTGTTATACGTTCGCAGAAGCTGAAGAAAGATTTCGCAAAAGAATTGAAAAGCTTGAAGCTGAAAAAGAGAAACTCGCCAAGGGTCTTACTTCTCGCAATGATAAATATTCTAAACTGAAGAGCCAATTGAACATTACTGTTACGAACTTTAAGAATGATGTTATTCTATTTCGAAATCAAACTATTAAATCAGTTTGTGATGATAATGATATGCCTCACTCCACATATCCTTGCCTCTTAGAAGAAGTTCCAAAGAATGTCCATGACCTGGTTATCTCTGATAGTGATGCTAAAGAAGAAGATGAAGAAGAAGAAGAATCTGACGGAGATGAAGAAGAAGAGGAATCTGATGAAGATGAAGAAGAATCAAGTAAAAAATAATTTTGCTTCTTTCTTTAACTTTTTGTAATATCTATACATTTGCTCTTTAATCTTCTACTCTTGTAATCTATCATTGCGAACTTCGTCTTCTTCCAATAATTTTTTTATCTCTTTTGTTTCTTTCTGCACGTGTAAACCTTTTATATGGAGACAAATAACATTTTCTCATTCTATGCATTCCCATACTATGCATTACCATACTTGCCTCTGTTATTTGTATCCAAATGAAAGATCAAGCAATTTACTTTCAAATAATAAGATTATTGCGAAATCTTTTGGCACATTTATGCCTCAGTTTCGCAGCCTTTTCTGCACAATCTCGCAAGCATATATTTTGAAAGATATGTCTTGTTTTTTTCCAAGATTTCATTCTTTCTTGTTCTCTTATGTGGTCTTATTTTGACTTCCTAGTTAAAGGTCTTATTTTGCCACCTCTTGTCATTGTGACAAAATCGCATGACGTCTTTGCACTTTCATGCAGAAACCCATTGATCTTTCCTTAACTTTTTCTCTTTAGTCATTTTTGTCGCGACAATATGACAAGTCTAAATATTCTTGCGAAAATAAAGCCCCATGACATTTCCGTCTTGCGACAAAATCGGAGGACGTCCTTACACTTTTATGTACTGACCCATTGATCTCGTATTATCTTTCTCTTTTGTATTATTGCCTCTTCAAGATTGTCGCACAAATATGACCAGTCTAAATATTCTTGCGAAAATAGAGCCTCATGACATTTACGTCTTAAGACACTTATCAGCTCCCTAATGGAGGGTGCAGCCCTTATCTTCCCCCTGGTTGCCCCTTCAAGGAGACATACCTCTACCATGTAAGGTTGGCTCCTCCTATCCAGTCTTAACAACAACCAGTTATTTTCGCAGCCTCTTATCCCTTTTGCCTATATGGATTATGGTAATGAGACTGCACCCTAAGTGGGGTTTTCTTCAGGCCGAGTGCATCATAGTCAAGACTTGCCAAGAATTGCCAGGTACGTTCCAGACGCCCCAGGCACTCTTGGATCAACCGTGTACCTCGGCGCCTTGATCATATTCTACACTCCTTATAAGAGACCCTCGGTCGTCCAATCTAAGTCATAAGCTTAGGTTGAAAATCCAAGGAACCTCTCCTGGATGGGCTTTATTGACCCCAAATCTCCATGACTCATGTTCCAGGGGAGGTGTAACCTTTTCGCTGAGTTATGCAATAGGTACCCCTTCTATGACGCACTTTAGGTCTTACATTTGCCTCTTGAGAAATTTTGATTTCGCGAACTAGGGTGCACGCCATAGTAAGTTCGCCCCTTTCTGATGATTTTTTTTTTTAATTAATCATCTTCAACAGAAAGGAGTTTACAAGCATTGGATAGAAGCCTGGAAACAAGCTAGGCTCCAATCCCTTTTTGGATAACAACACCTATCCTATGAAAAAGGAAATCTCCAACAGTAACATTCTCATCATGGATGGACATATAATTTCGCGAAATTAATTTATTTTTATTTTATTTTTCTGTTGCATTTCAGCTCTGTTGTAATTTCTCAATCTCATCTTTGCCATTAAGTAAAATATTTTTTTTGAAATTTTTTGCAACAAATCAGCCATACACATCTCTTTCTTTTCTCATTTCACAGTTTAAATTTTTTACCTTTGCTTTCTGCCTTAGCATTGTTGTTGTTTTTTGTAACTTATGCGAAATTTTCGCCACTTCTTATTTTCAGCAAGGATTGGCTTCGTTGAATTTCTTCTTCTCCCTGCTCTATTGCATCTACCATTAATCACTCACTTCTTTGTCTTTCTTTGACGTTATATTTCCAATTCTTCTTCTTTGCAGTTCGTTCTTCGCATGATTTTATATCAATTTCATAACACTTCTTTCCTTTAGTCCAATCTCCTTTTATAATGCCAACTCCACTTGGATGAGGGAATTTTATGCACTGATGAAATGTTAACGCTACACCTAGAATCCCATGTAACCAAGGTCGGACAATTAGAGCATTGTATGGTAACTCCATGTCGACAACACATAACAGAATTTCAGAAGATATTCCTTTCAATGGAATTCGCATAGTGACTTCTCCTTTAGGCTTATTAGCGGTACCATTAAAACCATAGATTTTGTAAGTTGAAGGTACTAGATCCTCATCTTTTCCACCCACAGTTTTATAAGCATGATAGAATAGGATATCCACAGAACATCCAGTATCAATCAGAATCATGTTGATTGCCCATGAATTCTCAGCCTCATCATCATCATCATCATCGCTCGGATTTTGGTTGATCTCTAGTCTCACCACCATTTGATTGTCATGCATTTCTCCTCCTTCGGGAACTTCTTCTGCGGTGAAGGAAATAATTTGTTTTTGCCATTCTTTTAACGGCGAGACCTTCGCAATATTTATTATTTCTCTCCCATCGGTGTCTTTTGCGAAAACTCTGCTCAGAATGTTATCGTGAAAGTATTCTATTATTTTGTATGAATGCACGATAGAGTGACAAAACAAATTCTTTGCCTTCGCTCCAACTTCTATTACAAATGTTTCCCTCCTTTGTTGTGTTTGATCTGCGAATTTCTGGTGGAGGTGGTAATGGTTGAGATTGAGGTTGGCATATTAGAAAATGATTTATCTTTCCCTAATCAATCATTCTGAGGATGATTCTCTTTATATTTCTGTAGTCATTTGTCGAATGTCAATGGAAATGGTGATAAGAACAAAATTCATGACTTCTGTGGTTTGGAGGTGGTTCACTCCCCATATTCCATGGTGCTGGTACGTTTTCCATCAAGATTATAGCTTCTCATATTTTCTCCACGCTAGCATTCAGAGGTGGCATTTTGATTTCTTCCCATATTATCTTATGACTTCCCTGCCCCCTATGATAATTTTGTCTCTGACCTCCATAAGTTTCTTGCGGCTGATCAAGTCTTTGAATTTTGTTATTTCCACCTCGGCTATAGAAGTTTCTTTCCCTCACAAATTCTTCTTGGTCACGACTTCCCATAGATACTAGTTTCTGCTGACTATTCTCCACTCTCTTCTCTTGTTGTCCTTGCGAAGTGCTCGCCACGGTGTTTATCAACTTGGGTAATAAGCTTGCATTCGCTGCTTTTGAACTTGTATTGTAACTGGGTATGATTCCATCTCTTTTTTTTTCCTCAAGAGTAATATACTCCTCCCAAAGTTCTCGCAATTCAGTCATTGCGATTGTATTCTTGATTCTGAAAATTTGAATATACAGCAGATTGGTTGCGAACATTGCATTAATATATGATAAAATGAGGTATCTCTCATCCACCCGTCCAGCCATATCACTACACATTATCTTCCACCTCATGGTTAAATGCTTCAAGATTTCTCCAACTCTTTGTTTTAGCCCAAATACATCTTCAATGCCAGGTCGCGAAGAATTATTACTTATATACACCCCTAAGAACGTAGTCTGCAAATGACTAAAAGATGTTATAGTATTCTTTGGTAAACCTTCATACCATTTTAATGCCTCCCCTGTTAAGATGGATACGAAATACTTGCACAATACAGCATCATGGTTTTCCCACTGTAGCATACATCTCACATACGCCTTGATGTGTTGAACTGCACAAGTTGTCCCGTCAAAAATACTAGTTAATGCAGGAAGATTTCATTTTGGAGGTATTCCCCTCAATTGCACTTCTTGTATGAATGAAATTTTCGCAGCTTCCTCTATGGCTTCGTACAACTGTCACCTGCCTCCCTCTCTTCTGTTATTTAACATCCCTCTCATTTCTGCTAGTTCTCTTAAGATTTGTTCATTTACACCAGGGTTTTGGTCTATTGGCTTCTTTAATTCTGCTTCTCTTCTTCTACATTCATGTCTGTCTTGTCTTGCGAAATCTTGATTTTCTTCTTCATTATTTTCTTCTTGTCTTTCCCTGCGATCTCCTCTTTCATTTCTTTTATGAACTCACACATGATTGTATCTCTCATTTTCTCCTCTGCGATTTTGGTCATTCCTCATCAATTATCTGTGTTGCCTTTCAGCTCTCCTTTGTATTCTATCATATTCTTCGGTGATGCTTCCATTATTGCAATTTTGTTCACGCATTCTTGTTCATCCACTTTTGCTCTCAACCTTTCCCTTTCGCAAGCTAGACGTGCTTGTTCAGCATAATGTCTCTCGATTTCATCTTCAATTACTTGTTGATTTCTTTGAATTTCTCTCCCATGTAATATTCTCCTTCCTTCTTCCTGGTTTTCTTCGCCATCTTGATTATTCCATTCCTGACGTCGCATGTTCCTCTGATTCATGTTGTTTTGTCCATCTTGGAGAATCTCACCCTGTGGGATGTAACGATCTTCAATTATTTCTCTCCTTTCATGACGTTCTTCATCTGGATTTTTTAATTCCTTTGGAATATCTTCATTAGCACTTACTTCAAGTGAATTTCGCCTTCTTTCTCCTCTAATTGATCTTGAACTTGATCTTGTAGTACTTCTTGACCTTCTATTCTATAGTCTCATGTTTTCCATCCTCAAATCATGATTTTTCCTTGTCATATTTGCACGTTCTTCCGCTTCTAATCTTCTTTCTTCATGTATCATTTGCCTCAATGCCTCTAGTGCTTCAATCTCTTCATTTCATGAATTACTCCTCCAAATGATTCTATGTTTCTCTCTACTCGTCTATCGGTTCTTAATTGATGTTCTTCTTCCGCTTCATCTGCTGAATTTGACTGCCAAGTGTGTACACTCACTCTGTCATAATCCATAGTTCTATTTTGTTCTTGTGTACGCTGAATTGGTTGTTGAATTTGTTTTTTTCCATTATTTCTTTCGTTTATTCTTGAAGATTCCTTAATTTCATTTCTCCTCTCTCCAGCGAGTCTCTTACTCCTTCTAACAGTTGTTGGTTGTCTTGAAGCATTTCTTCTTCTAGCCATATCTTCAATCTTAATGAATTATTGAAAATTATATGAAACTCTTCACCAACTATTCAAATTCTTTCAAATCACAATACTAATCTTCACGCTAAAACAACATCATCCATGTTTCTAGCGACAATATGTAGTTGCAGGAAATTCCACAATACATCCCTCACAAGAATTCATAATAATCAACACATCTTTAAGATAAATAATCACACTTTTTATTAATTGAATCTAGAAATCTTAGAAGAGGGAAATGAAATCAAGAATATAACACTGTTTTGGACTTTCTCTCTCCTCAAAACTTTCTCGACACTCTCCAATTGATCTCCCCATCCTTAAGCCTACTCGGTTCTTTATATAGGGTATTACATAGTGGATGACAGCTAATCTGTCCTTTATTTTCGGATCTGGATTGCGATATTCTCGCAAGCATTCAAGTGTTAAGTTCGCAATATTCTTAAATATCGCAAGGTCTTCACATCTTTCTCGTGTTTAAGCTATCATCATCTGTTACATCATTTCTGTAGTTAGTCTGCGACCGCTTCACAATGTAATTTTGATGGTGACTTCGCCAGGGTGTTGCTGTCGCGATATTCAGATCATACAGTAACTTGGATTGCTTATTTGAAAAATATATATGGGAGAACTCTAGAAACTGGGAAACCTAATCTCCACACCTCATGTGTGTTACTAGTTGCATAACTAGAGTCAATTCTTCTTTAACCTTAGGTTTCTTCTCGAGACCATGTAGGTTAACGGCTTGAAGACTTCATTGGGATTGTGAAGCCAGACCCAACTATTCTCTTTGTAGTTGCAAGTTATGATCTTGCTGTTTCTATCGTGTTGAGTAAAATTGAAATAATTGACTCGAGATTTTATATCTCCGATAGGAAAGATAAAATTAATCACAAACATCTTTGTCTCATCGTTTGTAATTCCACAATAACTTGTTTTGCTAGTCGACTAAGTTTATTGTGAGGTGATTGATAATACTATGTTGCTCTTCGGGTATATAAATATGGTTTATCAATTGGTTCATGTTCACCTTGATTTATCAAAAAACGGAACAAATACTCTTGGGTATTTCTGTGAGAGACATATTTATTCAATCCTATAGACTTTTCTGTGTGAGACAGATTTGTTTATCAAGTCTTCGACTTTGGGTCGTAGCAACTCTTGGTTGCGGGTGAGATCATCTAAGGGAATCAAGTGCGTAGTATCCTGCTGGGAGCAGAGATGTAAGGAGCACAACTGTACCTTGAATCAGTGTGAGATTGATTAGGGTTCAACTACATTCCAGTCCGAAGTTAATTGGTAGTATGCTAGAGTCTATAGCGGCTTAATACAGTATGGTGTTCAATCTGGACTAGGTCCCATTTTTTTTCTCATTTGCGTATTCCTCGTTAACAAAATTCTGGTGTCTGTGTTATTTCTTTTCCGCATTATATTTTGTTATATAATTGAAATATCATAGGTTGTGCGTTAAGATCAATCAATTAAAATATCTAACCTTTGGTTGTTGATTTACATTGATAGACACTTGAACATTGGTCTTTGGTACCGTTCAAGTTGTTTCACATAATAATCAAGCTTACGTATTTCTATCTGTTTGATTTGTTGATTACATTGTGAAACATAGATATCAAAACTCTTTCATATACTTTACTCTAGATTGAGGCTGATTGTCTAGTTGATTCTCTAGAAAGTGTATTGGAGTAAGTCCTCTCATATTTCCAAACGAATTGTTGGGTGTGGTTGTTAGACCCCCATATTTTCACATAAGACACGCGTCAAAATGATAACTCTAGTCTACTTCAAAGATGAGTTTAAGCTAGCATAATTCTAACTGCTGATTAAAGAAATAATTTAAAAAAAAAAACAGAATTTATGTTGCCAAAGCGTGAATTTTGGTATTCTTAAGGACTCCAAAAGAGAACTATAATGCTGATATCATCAACTAATTAACCTGGATTCTTTGTTTTGTAACAAATTACTAAAAACATATAAAGAATTGTTAAACGTCAAGTGCTTGCCTAAATATATTTTTAATTTTCTAAGGATTACAAATTTAAATATCTTCTCCGATCACATACGATTCCTTCAAGAACTATCGTGCCAAATGCATCATAGAAGGAGAAAAATTATTGAACCAATCCTAGGGTCCAAGCAAAAAATAAAACCCTTAAATTGTTTTTATAATGAATATATTACTCATATAGCGCATTATGCCTACACCAACCTGTAAGTATTAGGCATGGAAATTTTAAGATGTTAAATCTTGGATCCAAAAATTTTAATCGAGAAACTAATCCAACCTAACTTGTATTGTATGCAAACCAGTCAGATATTTCGATATTCCTATGCAGAGTGGTTCACAACTAGCTACTATATATGAATATTAGACAATCATTAGTGTAATATGACCTCACTCAATTCTCTAATGTATGCATCGAAAAAGTGAGGGTAACTAGTACACCACCAACTTTTTCGTTCGAGAACCTATATGGACAATCCATGTACAATTTATACATTCGGGTACGAAACTATATTTAAGATTATTTTAACAAGGTAAACCCAGCTAATATACACAAATTGTTCAAGAACCAAATATCAACAGGAACAAGTCTAGTAATCTATATTTCAAGATACGAATTCAGCAATAATGAGTCTTGTAGGTTCTTTATAGTCGAGTTAATACTATCTAGGTTTAAATACGTACAACATGTGATATTTCAATTATAAAGATAGAAAAAGATAATGCGGAAAGAAATAACACAGACGCTGGAAGTTTTTTTAACGAGGAAACTACAACCTTGTAGAAAAACTCCGAGGCCTAGTCCAGATTAAACACACATTGATTTAAGTTGTTACACAAATTGCCTACTATCAGATTCCGGACTAGATGTAATACCTTCTTTAGTTGTGTTCGTGCACCTATAGAACTCCTAGTGATGCATGTCACAACGCGTCAAAATTAATATTAATTTCTCACTACTGAAAATTTATTGTGAAGCAATGGTAAGAAAGGATCGTTCCCACAGAGAGGTCTGGGATTGTTATATATTTCGATTTCCATTATGAAAAGAGGGATTTCTGATTGATTTAAACTAATCTAACCTAAAAGCTAACAAGAAAGTAAACAAGAAAATCAATAGGTGAGAATATTGGTGAAGGATTTTGTTTTCATTCACAAATATGTTCTTTCCTTAATAATTATAATTTATATTTACTCTCATTATCAAAAGCCCTAGAATACCTTGATCGTAAGAATATCCCATAAATTTCCTAAAATCATCACACTTGCATAAAGAACGCAAGTATGAGTTCTACCAATAAGAATAACCTAACGTAGAAAGTGCTCTAATCAAGTTCAATTCCCAAGGAGCATTAAGATTCATGAAATTAGGTTAATCAACGCAATTGAAATACATTACACAAATAATTCAATAAAGGTCACAATTTACTTATGATTACTAGGATATATCACAACAAGCAATAACCACAATTACGCTACTTGCAATCATGAATTTATCACTTTTGCGTATAATAAACCCTAATCAAGACATAAATATGATTTAACATTGTTTGCAACTTGAAAAAACAAATACTCAAATCATGTTACAATACATCAATCATGCAACTATATTTCCAGAGAATCATGAAAAATAAAATTGAGACAAAAACTAATTCATTAAATTAAAAATCATGTTTTCTAAAATCCAACTAAGCTTTAACCAAAAAAAAAACTAGATACACATGGAGTTCATAACAAGAAGAAATATAAGAACTATCATGTTGTAAACCATAAAAAACAAGTAATAAAGACAATAGAATAGACCCCCTCTTCTGGTATCCCGATTTCTATCTCAATTAATCACCACCATCCTCTCTAATAAGCAGCAGCAGAAATAGACATCATCACTAATAGCGGATTCGATTTCTTTACCTGAATTCTTCTCTGACTCTCACAACCCAACAAAGAGCACCGTAAATTCTGCAGTTCATATATCCAATATCAACAATCATCATGAATCCTTGGTATCAACAACATCATCTCTTATTCCCTATCATGAACAACAACCATTATTTCTTAGTCTTCTTCTCCGTTAATTCTTCAACACCATCACTCACAAGATTCATCACACGAGATCCAGTTTCTATAATTTCTACTGTTTTAACTTAATCAAATCGCATCCACTAAATCCTAATCATTCTCAGCTTCAGAAACCCATAAAAATCCCAATAGAAACAACATCAAACTTATCTTTCTGATTTTTGATAAACCCCTCTCAATCTCTACCAATTCTTCACTCTGATTTCTCCATCTATAGCTGTCTGAAAATGGGAAAGAAATGGTTTTCCCTGATCCAACAGTGATGGTGCTTCATTGATCCATGTTTTAAGCATAATTGAGACATGAGTGTTAGAGAAATGCTCGGTCAAACTCTCAAGCTTGTTGTCAAGTTTAGTTTCCAAAACTATAAGTCTTGATTTATAGTCTACTTATAGCTAAGTCTCGGATTGGGATAGAAAGTGTAGTTGAGCATTAGACTTCACGATGTTTATCGATTGAAGACGAAGAACTACTAAGGGGAGCTTGTGGAACTTCATCAACAAAAAGGTATGTGGAGACTTAAACTCATCTATCACTCAAAAATATATCTACTCTATCTCATATTTTATACAAAAGTCGTATAGCTATATAGACTTCGATTATACACATTTGATATTTCGAGCTGAGTTTAACTCACTTACATATTTCTCGAAATATGTGTTGGTAAGCTTTCACTTTAACCACGTTCATCTTATATTCTTGACAAAAGTCAAAAGATGATCATGTGAAAATCTCCTTGTAACATCTTACATGATTTGTGTGAGACAGTCATTTGATGTAGACTCGGAATGTTTCATATTGATCATTCGATCAGTTGAAAATTTCTTTGAAGCTAATAGTTTGTATGAGACAACTACTGTCATCTTCTAAGAATGTTTCAATGATTGAAATGTGGAGTTTTGAACAATTAGCCATGATTGGATATAGCACAGTATGTGAACTTGTATGCTAGTTTGTGCAAGATATTCTAATTTCGGGAACCATAGTATGCATACCCGTATGCATACTGGTTGGTTAATGAAAGTCCGGGAACTTAGTATGCATACTGGTATGCGTACTGGCGTGAGATTAAAGTTCCGAAAATTCAACTGAGTTTTGGAAGGTATGCGTACCCGTTCGCATACTGGCGAACCCAAACTTAGTCCGGCCACTTAGGTATGCGTACCCATTTGCATACTTGAGTAGGTTATGTTCTAAAATCAGTTTGTTCATGGACTAATACATTTATATAATAAGTAATGCAATCTTTTGCAAACCGTGGTTATATCGATCATGGATTGATTTGAGTGAATCAAAATTGATTTTTCTTCAACTGTGTCTTGCATACTTCTACGAGAATATAAACAATTGAATAACTCTAAAACTAGTTTCATTTGAGTCATTTGAACTAGTTATGGTTAAAATGAATACGGTTGATATGAAAGTGTTTATATGTCTAACTTCAGTTAACTATTGTTGAGCCAACAAGGTGTACATGTTTAGGTACGGTTACTCATATCTAAATGAAGTCACTTTTCATTTATGTGTAACAAGCTAAGTTTGATCTAACGGTTTAAAGATATTAGCTCAAGTCTAATCAAGTTTTTATCTAACGGTGAATATTGAATGCTTTGTTACCAAGGTAACATTGATTGAAAACCCTGATTTGAAGACTATATAAGGGAGAACTCTAGCAACTGGGAAACCTAATCCCCATACCTCATGTGTGCTACTAGTTGAGACTAGAGTCGATTATCCTTTAACCTTAGGTTTTTCACGAGACCCTGTAAGTTAACAACTTGAAGACTTCATTGGGATTGTGAATCCAGACCCAAATATTTCTCTGTAGTTACGTGTTATGATCTTGCTATTTTCTATCGTATTGAGTACCATCTTCTCTAAGATTTTCTCGACATTTATTCTCTAATAGGCAAGATAAAAAATAGTCACAAACATATTCATCTCATCGTTTGTGATTCTACAATATCTTGTTTCGCTACCATACGATTAAGATTATTGTGAGGTGATTGATATTTCTAGGATGTTCTTCGGTAATATAAGTCTGGTATATCAATTGGTTCCTGTTCACCTTGATTTATCAAAAGACTGAACAAAATTCATAGGTATATCTGTGGGAGACAGATTTATCTATTCAATAGACTTTTTAGTGTGAGACAGATTAGTTTATCAAGTCTTTGACTTTGGGTCGTAGCAACTCTTAGTTGTGGGTGAGATCATCTAAGGGAATCAAGTGCGCAGAATCCGGCATGGTTTTAGAGGCGTAAGGAACGCAACTGTACCTTGATCAATGTGACATTGGTTAGGGCTCAACTACATTCTAGTCCGAATTTAACTTGGAGTAGGCTAGTGTCTATAGCAGCTTAATACAGTGTGGTGTTCAAATCTGGACTAGGTCCCGGGGTTTTTCTGCATTTGCGGTTTCCTCGTTAACAAAATTTTTGGTGTCTGTGTTATTTCTTTTCCGCATTATATTTTCTATATAGTTGAAATATCACAGGTTGTGCGTAAGTTCAATCAATTGTGAATACAACCTTTGGTTGTTGATTAAATTGATTGACACTTGGATATTGGTCTTTAATACAGTCCAAGTTATTCCTTATATTCAATCGGGCTCGCAAATTCCTATTTGTTTGATTGTAGATTGAATTAAGAAATAGAGATATAACTCTTGGATATACTTTTCTTAAGATTGAGTATGATTGTCTAGTTGATTCTCTTGAAATTATATTGGATTTAGTCCATACAGATTGCTAAGCGAAATATCGGGTGTGGTTGTTAGACCCCCGTTTTTTCAATGTGTCCTGGTAGCTTCAAGTTCATCAATGCCCGTAGTCTTCGAGTGATGAATTGAGCTTATATTTCTCTTTTTTCATGATAATTACTCGAAATACCTATAAGACTCAAAACAAGCGTAAAATGCATAATTCACAAGGAAAAATAACAAAGAAATCACAATCAATTGATAGTAAATCAAGGTGTTTAAGAAGCCTATCATCTAGCAGAACACCCATTCTCTTTAGGAATTCCTCTTGTAAATCTTCTAGGAGAACGTCAATTCTTTTTATAAGATCCTCTTGAAAATATTCTACCAGAAAATTAGTTCTCTTTATAAGATGCTCTTCAATAATTAAGGTTTACATGTTCCGTGACCTAATCGATTCAACCTCACAAGAACACTTAGAAATAATCTAAAGATATCTTGATTTATCAAATCTAGGGTTTATGAAAAAAATACCTAGAACTAGGTTCTGTAACTATCAAAGAAGATAGGTTGCATGTGTTTTACGATCCCCAACTAAAGTCTTTTGGCATCTCACTCTTGTTCGTGAAGAACAAGGGAATTCAAAACAACTTATGCAACAACACGTAATTATCTAGGGGATAGTTTGTGTGGTTATATGAAACCTCTATTTATAGTGAATGATCAAGGCTAGGTTGCTTGGAAACAAAGTTACCTTGTCAAGGAAGAAAACACTAAGTATTGGGATAAAAAATCCCTTTGGTCATATATTTCCCGTTTTAATTCGCGAACAGTTGCCAAAAGTTCGTGTACAATTTGCTACTCCATGAACTGCCTTAGCAACACATAATAAGTGTTTCTTTAATAAATCACTCATAACTTCTTCGTTATAACTCGGAATTAAGTGATTCCTGGCTTGTTGAATTTGTAATCTCATTCGTTATATTGAACTTGACATACCAATTATTTCTTACAAAATCTTGGGCTCAAATATCCTCGAGGGTATGCATAAGTGTATATTTAACATCATAGGAATTGTTTCATAAAATGAGCACTTGTTTCGATAGATAGAGAGATAGAGTAAACAAGAGAATCAAGTGTTTGTTTATAACCTTTAATGAATTTCTACAAATTTCTTCATGTAGTCTTCAATATCCATTCTTCAAGGATATCTTTGATTCTATACTCTACTTCTTAAACCTAATATAGTCTTAAACTGACTTTACTGACGAAATCAAGAATGCGTTTTGGCATCTAAATTTGGCAACTGACATGACATACCAACGCCAACGGGTTCAACCAAGTGATGCTCTAACAATCTCCCACTTTATCAATTTTAGTGACAAAACCATTTCGCATATGCTCTAATTCTACTATGCTTCTTAATTTCTTGAATCTTTAATCCGTAGGATATTAACAACTTATGAGAATACTCAAGTTAGAGTACTTAAGTGAATAATCAACCTACTCAAGTTGTTATGCCAATGCGTAGTATTTTTTACTTTCCTCAAGTTCCACTTATACCAAAGTCCATGTTCACAAAAATATTTTCCAGAGGCTTCCACATTGGAGTTGGTTATTAATGTCAGGCATTAACAACTCACTATATCTCTTGAAATTTTAGATCAATGTCTTCCTCCAAGGATTGTTTTTGTTTTTTTGAGTATCTCCACATCCACTTAAGTAGCAACGAATGATTAGTTTTCCTAAAATTTATCACTTCTAATTCTATGTCCTCCTTAGGCATGCAGATATTTTTCCAAGCTACCCAAACCAGCTTCTTCATACCTTCCACCGCACCCCACAAAAAGTTCGCATAATCCTAACCGTTGTTTTCTTTTCTCCACACTCACTGGAAGATGAAATAAAAATAATTAGTAAATTTTTAAACTAGCAAGACAAATATTGATAAGAACGAGTCTACCTTCTTTATTCAATTTTCTTTTCTTCCAAGTCACCAACTTCTGCTCCATTCTAACCAGCACATGCTCCCAAACATAAGTGCTATGCCAATATTCCACAATTGGCATTCCAAGGTAAGTGAAAGGCAAATTTTCTGTCTTACACCCAAGTTATCTGGCTAGAACATGAATTACCGCTTCTGCTCCCACACTGATCATTGTGTTTTTATCTAAATTCAGCTTCAAACCAGTAATAGTTTCAAAAACGTCCAAAACTATGAGAATTCTTCTAACTTCTTTCATGCTTGCATTGATGAAAATTAAAGTATCATTTGCAAATTGCAGGTGAAAAATAATAGAGTCAAGTTCCACCTCTTGAAGGCAAGATAGTTGTCCTCTCTCTACTGCATCATTTATCAATTTAAAAAGCACCTCCACCACCAATAAAAAGAGATACCGCGATAAAGAATCACCTCTCCTTGGCCCCTTACTTGGTTTAAATTTCTTTGTGGAGCTACCATTTACTAGAATAGACAAATGAGTAGAAGTAGTGCACCATCTGATCCAGGAGATCCATTTGTCATTAAAATTATGCTTTCGTTAAATTGTGAATAGAGATTGTCAATTTACATTGTCAAAAGCTTTCTCCATATCGATCTTGCAAAGAACTCTGAGCTTCCTAGCCTTCAATCTGTTGTCCACATATTCGTTTGCAGTAAGTACTCCATCAATATTTTGTGGGTGCACCCATATGTAATTAGTAAACGATGACATCCCGTTTATTATCGAGTTTTACACTAAATATTTTTATCATAATTACATGTTTATAACAATAACTTAACAAATCCCATTTGTACCTCCGTTCTTGCTTTGTTAGTGAAAAAGTAGTAGTCCAATACTTATATATTGGTGGGACTGACAATGGATCTCTCATAACCCTATTTGGCTGGAAATGGTGGGAATGAAGGTCGTTGAGGCTTGAATTAAAATTTGGGGTTGAAGCCGGGTTTGCTCATGGGAAAAATACGATTCAGTCCAAAACCCCATCCAAATATACTAGTTAATCTTAACCCATTCAACTAGGTACAAATTAGTTATTTTTCATTGAAAGTACACAAATAACCTTCCTGATTTATAATTTAGTCCAAATATTTACAGTTTAGTCCAAAGTGACTCACAATAATGTCAGCAATTTTAAATAATATAAAAAACAATTTATCTTTCGAACCGTTTGTCCAAAATTCACAAACTTTATATATTCGGAAAGCTCTTTCCGAGAGATACAAAAAGAGTACTCATATGACTATATAATTCTCATTTAAAAAAAATCTTAGTTTACATTGCCGTACAAACATGTACATGTCTACAAAATCCAAAAAAATTAAAAGACAAAACAAGGTGCACCAATTTGTACACCAACTGGTGATCCATACAATAACAAGTTATCAAAAGTAGGTTGCAACTGAATCTCATATGATAACAAGTTAGCTAAGTGATCCATTCCCAAGGGTTTACCGAACGCTCCTCTCATACCAGTTTGAAGCCTGTCAGCTCCGGCACATGAAAGCATCTTGTTGATACGCAAGACATGGAAATGATGTATTTGTGATGTTCATCTATACATACAATGATGAAGAGGAAAAAGTGGTCAGCACAGAGATCAAACTATTGTTTCATGAAGTTTTTAACTGACAAGGAATCTAATAAAATAACAAAATAATTATACAATGGGAGCTAGATATTGGTGACTCGTAAGCTAAAATACCGTTGTAGCACCAGTTTCTAACTTATTTTTCAACTAGGCCTATATAATTAAGTAATCACTGATAGCATGAATAATGGGTAAGACATTGATAAACCATCCAGTTCTTACAGGCTAAAGCTTAGAAAAATTGATTATACTAACTTACAAGTATGAGCTTAAATCTATTCATCTGTCTGCAGAGATTATTTTAATAAAACTGTTCGAAAATGGCACTGAAGCTGCAACAAATATCCTAGAATGTACATTATCTTTGCCTAAGAAATGTTACAAGGATCTAAATTTCTAATGAGAGGACAACTTTTGATGGTATAAGAAACAGATGTAGTAACTTTTGATGTTTTGTGGTATAAAAATCCAACATTTATACCACAAAAATGCACATATTACTGAGATAACACAATAGTGTACAACTTTGTACACATCTAAAAAATCCAGTACCCGTACAGTTAGTGTTTTCCCTAATTTTTGGTTTGTATACATAAATATAGTCCTACAAGTGTACAACTATTTACACCTAAATAATCAACATTTGGACTACTATGCACACCTAAATAACATAATATGTGTGTACAACTATGTACACATTAGTGCTTTCCCTAATTTCTTAGACTTCAAAATGAATAACATGTGTACAACTATGTACACTTTAATAATCAACAGGTGTAAATGGAAATGAAAATGAAACCACCAAACATGGAGAATTTAATTGGTTGAATAAGAACAGCTAGACTGCTAAGTGATAAAAGACAATTCTTCGATATACAAACAAAACAGATGATGGGCATATGGTATGTGTATTTAAGAACAACAAGCTTTTAGCAATTCTTCAAGTAGTTTTATGCAAACAAAACTAATGATGGGCATTAAGTATGTGCAACAAGCTTTTTGCAAACCTTCATGTAATTTCTTACATGAGCCAAGTTCTCTGGAACTCCAGCTCGAGGTGGTAAAACTTTGGCGCCAAATTCAAATTAACGGCTGAGACTTTCTCTCCATTGACAAAAGGATCCTGAAACAAAGAGAATACAATCACAAGTTATCAACAATACAGTTACAACCGAACAAAAACTAAGTACATGTAAAACAGAACAAGCACATATAAACAAAGAGAAACACATATAATAAGTGTACAATTATGTACACATTAAGAATCAACATGTGTACAATTATGTACACCTTAATTATTACTCTATAAATTGCTGGTGGGAACCCATTTAGACGAGGACATAACAAACACATGTGCCATATCTAAATAATTCAATCTCGTTCACCTGGTAAGAGAAACTTCTGCACAATCCTTCCTTGCATCAACAACTGTTTTTATTTGCATCACTTTTTTCTCCCTTAACACCACCTTCTTGGATATGAATGCAAGCTTTTGGAGGTAACATTTCAAAGAAAACAAGACGATAAACACCAATACCAACCAATGCGATGAAAAAATCATGTTAAATGTAGAGCACCTAATGAAAAATTCAGTTCACAAAACAAAATATCGAATCCAGGAATCGATATATGCACTAATTAGAAATCAACAGGTGTGTAATTATGTGTACATTAATGATCACCAGGTGTGCAATTATGTGCATATTAACCATCAAGATGTGTAGAACTATGTGCACATTAACGATTTATAGGTGTACAAATCTGTACACGTCAACTAACAAAATACCACTATGTGCACATTAATGATCAACAGGTGTACAACTATGTGCACGTCAACTAATAGGGTGTACAAATGTGCACATTAAAGACAACATGTGTACAATCATGTACACATTTAGAATCAACATGTGTACAACTATGTACACATTACCAATTCAATATCTAAAGAGCTGCAAGTCGGATTCTACTCAAATCTGTAAGGAGCTAGTAACCCATATGTTAAAAAACTTACTAGTATTTGCTTCTCCGTTCATTATATCCAATGACCTTGTTCCCCAATCTCATCATGTCAATTCTCAATTTGTTCCCTGTGAATTGTATATAGAAATGAAGTTAATATCTTAAAATTAAATCTCTCATAATCACTAAAAGAGCTCTGTAAATCTTCAATCATCTTATGCATTAATACGTTCTTCAAATTCGTTACTAAGATCTTTTACATTCATTATGTAAAATGAAGTTAATATCTTAAAGTGTTTTTCATTCATTTGTTTCATATATATAAATCATTGATAGCATAAATTAAGTTTGCTGGTTATGGCAAAGAACAAGGTCGAGGTACACTAAATGAAGATGAGGCCTTGGTATTCAAAGTCTAAAAATTGAAACTGAAAAACTAAAAATTCAAAGTCTAAAAATTTAAACAGATGTGTAAGATAAAGGTAAAAAAATTAATACACTATTTTATTACATACGTAAAACTAAAAAAGATAGGCAGGGAGTTAAAGTAACGCAAACCGTCTGACAAGGAACATAGGCAGTGAGTTAAAGTAACATAAACCACATCAAAGAAAAAATGTCTCGGTCATAGGCAACCAAATTTGGAAGTACTAAAAGAGATTGCAGTCACCTTACTTAGTTAATCCTTACTTAATCAAGGTGTACAATTATGTACACATCAAGAATCAGCAGTTGTACAACTATGTACACATTAACATACAATGAATCTTAAACATTTGATACTCGGGTAAAGCATCAATTTCTTATTGGAACACGGATGTCATTTATATAAGCATCAAGTACCAGGGCACCGCATGAGGTTGCATTCATGTGGTGCAAGGTGGTTTCATTTGAAGAGACAAATCAATCTCCTAAGCGTACGTGTCAACCACTTCGCACTGTAAAGCAATAGATGTAGCTAACTAATGTGGTTTCATTTTTTATGGTTAGGCCATTCATTTTTTTCTATTGCTATGATAAATTCAAATTTCTCGCCAAATTCTAAAAGGGAGATAATAGTTAAAAGAATGAAAAAACATTGGAAAGACCAATTAGGACATTCTTGACTAAAGAGTAGTCAGTTCCACTTACAGGGACACATATATTTAGAAATTGTATAAGGATCACATTCACCTAGCACATAACACAAAACCTAACGTGTTCCTGGCCATTTCTTATAACTAATGCTAGTCTGGGGTATTGCAGACGCGGCATATTCTTTTACTTAATTATGTGAGTTCCTTACAAACTTCAACAGCAGGTGGCTAGTATAAGACTATTTGTGGTCTATATATATCTGTTATGCCGGACACGCCATACGACGGATACTTATTATTTTACATTTGCGAGTAAAAAAATATATTTACACTAATCTGGACACGGTGAGCATCAATGGTGAAAGGCAATGGTGAGCAGCAATGGTGTCATAAACAACTTTATCAAGAAAGGGTGATTTTGAGAAAGCCCAATGCGGCATCACCGCACTAATTGAAACTAGAATTAGCAAATGAATTCAGCCTATTCAACAAATGAACACTTCTCAACCAAGTACACAAAATCAAAATATAATGGACACATAGACCACAAAAATGTGTATAATTGTTATGTACTGATCATTAAGAAAGGTGAAAATCCTAAAGAGAAAAAAATAAGCAAAGCTAAATTCATATCCAATTTAATACTAACTAAAACAAATTAACAATGAAATTTCAAAATAAAAAGTCCACCATAGGTCCCAAATAGATGTTACCTTTACAAAAATAATAATTTCTAACAGAGCTTCAACTTTGGTAGTCTTCCCCAAATAACCTAGATTTGCAGGCTACAAAAAGAAAAACGACTAAGAAAATTGTGAAAAAACAAACTAAACGGTGAGCAAATAGGGCTTTTCAGTATAGCAAAGTAAGGCCCCATATATGAATCAACTAACGAAATTTAAAATTACAATTACCTGTTGAGTGAATTGCTCAATTTTTCTCAAGAAATCCACTGATAAGGCTTCCATCTCTTCAAAATTAAGATCATGCTACAACAGTTTAAGGTAATTCCATTACCGAACTATTTTCATTTTCCTCCTACTGTGCCGTCTAGGGTAAGATCTAGAATAAGAAAAACTAGCTAAGATTCAATCCAGCTGAATCCAGATTAACAACTAAACCTACATACTCTTCTTAGTTTCAGAGATTTGGAATAACAAAAATTGATTACGATCTCATATACCAAATCTTGTCGAAAAGCTTCGAATAATCGGTTGAAACGAAATCAACAATTAAACCCTAAATTATTTAGTTTTCATTGCAGAGCTTTGAGAACAACATAAAAAAATGAATCAACAACAATTTAGTACACGGTTTTGATATAAAAAAAAAGAAAAAAAAAAGTATTTTTGAGACTAAAATATATCGGTTTGGACTAAATCGTTAAGAATTTTTTTTTTGGCAAGTTTAGACCTCCATGTACCAGGCTAGAGAGGATAGGACTAAAGAGTCTAAAGCCCAGCTGAAATGGGAGTAAACGTTAATTTCTACTTTGCTCATGATTCGATGGGATCCGTATGTCTGAAGCATACCAATACCTAACCACTCTCAGGTGTAAAAAGGATAAAAATAAAAGTAAATTTTGTTAATGAAGATAACGTACATAACTGTATTTATACAGTTGTGCTAAACAACAGTCTAGACTCGTCTGTTTGCGCATACACACTTCATAAATGTAACAGATACTGAGACACATGTCGTTGACACAGCTGTAGAATTAACTGAAACAGAAATTGAAACCCTTAACCTACACCACTACCTGTTATCCTGCACCGCATCATAGTTGTACACATTTTTCACCATCACGAGAAAAAGAAGAGGAAATAATGACGCACCGTTTCAGAAAATATAAGAAAGGTGGATGCCCGACTAATATATACTGACATCTTCTTCCAAGTCTTATCTTGCTTTATTTCTCCTTTATTCACAGTTAACCTCATTAGGAGGATCTAAATCTACAATTAAACCACAAAGGTACAAGTTTCTACTATAAAAAGTTTATCGTTATCCCTAATTACTTCAATGGAGTCAATTTCAGCTCCTTCTTCATTTGTTATAGCTGCATTACTTGCATCAAACCCAAGCTTTTCACCTGTTGACACATATGAAGGAATAGCAAATTCAGTTTGGCTTTTCAAAAACGCTCCTGCTAAGTGAAAAAATGCAGCGGATACAAAAGTTGATCATCATTGGGTCTAGCTTTACATCTAAGGATCCAGTTAGATGCAATTTCAGGCTCATAGGGTATGTCTAATACTGTACCAAGAAAGAGACCAGCTTTTCTATACAACTCGGTCTCTCAAGAAAGAGACGGCAAAGCCCGGCCTAATTGCCGAACAATTTATGCTAGCACACCAAAATTAAGAAAATGCGTTTTAAAGAAACCAACCTGCAATGGTCTTGAGGTCTTCAATAGAACTCGGCAACTTAATGACCCTCCCAGCTTCCGTGCAGCCGCTATTCTTCCTCGTGACAGGATGACCTCTATATATAATCACCCTTGACGGACATGCTCCAGCACAGCTGTTTTCTTGTACTCTTTCCTTTTTCCTAGAGAGTATTTCCTGTGTAGCATCTGCTGCCATTGTGTCGAGCACCCTAGCCTGACGATCACCTAAATCTTGTTTAGGAGTCATTAGTTCATCCGATATATTATTATCCACCTTGTCAATAGTAGCGCCATTGAGAAGTAGGAGATTTATCATGTCCACATGGTTCTCCATCACAGCAATTTGAATAGGAGTGAAGTGTTTGCGATTCTTCGAGTCAGCATTCAATCCATATGACAAAAGCTCATTCATAGTAGAGAGATCATTTCTTTTGGCAGCAACGCAGAGAAGGTCACCAGCAGTGCAAGGGTTGGAAATGGACGAGCAGTGGTAGAGGAGTCTAAAAATAGAATGGTGTTTGTTAGAGATGGCATCCCATGCTGGTGTGTTCCCATATTTATCTGCAACAAATGGTGTATGTATATATGAGACTGGTAATGAAACATCAACAACACCAGAAAAACCGTGTAATACATGATTTTTTATAGATTCCCTTGAAAGTGATGGGATTAGTTAAAATAATTAACTAGAAGAAGCTACCAAGAGAAAAAATTCTGCTATCAGCTAGGAGCCTGCGTGAATTTTTTTACCTTGAGCGTGAACGTTGCACGAATGCTTGAGAAGAACCAGAACACAGTCTTCATGCCCTTTAGATGCTGCTACGTGCTGATAAACCCAAAACACATACATAGCCTGTTAGTATAATTCAATCTTTCAAAAACATATTTACGTTATTAGTTTGAATAATTGCTTTTCCCATATATGATTCATATTACTTTACTAAGGCTGGACTGCATGTGCAAACAGATGCTTAGGGGAACAAAGCCATCTAGGTCTGCAGCTACTCATATTACTCAGGTATCAAATGCTACGTTTAGAAGGTTTTGGTATTGAAATGACAAATGAGCAAAACAGTCTGTCAAAAGGAGATAAGTTAAAACTAAAAAGCATACCAGGGGTGTCTTTCCTTCTGAGTCTTCAATTTCTGGATCGAATTTTGCCTTTATAAGCTCATCCAAAAATGCAGCATTTCCACTACTAGCCACATCTAACAAGTCGGGCTCTATGTCCTTCTCAGGATTGCCTTCTCCATTTATGTCTACATGGAATTCGCCACTATTGGGATCCTTAAGCCCATTATAATGCTGCAGTCATATAAAGAACAGACACCTTTAATTTTAGGTTGCCTAACAATTGAGGATTTCATTATTAAAAATGTAAAGCCCCGAATATGAAATCTCATAATTGATGCATAGCACTGAATCATTTAGAGTAAGGTGCAATATGCCTCAAGTCTTTGCTTAACAATAAAAAAGAAAAACAATACACTAACAGCTTACCCGAAAGAAGTTTTTCAGGATCAGTGCATTGTCTTCTTGTTTAGCCTGCATTGCATTAAAAAGACTGGCTGTCTTCAACCTCAAGAGTTGAGATAAGGTCTTTGTTCGGAATGTAAAGCTCTGAGCCCTACAACCAAGCGCACCACGTTCTCCAAAAATGTCACCTGTTTCTAGTGTGCCCATAATGTTCTCCCCATCTTCCCCACAATCTATTATCTCTATTTCTCCAGATACAATAATATAAACATCATCTGGCGATTCATTTTGGATTATAACATCTTCTTTGGGTGGTATATATTCAGCCTTCATCCTTGAGACCTGATCAGTATTTAAACACTTTTAGTGCCTATATGTCAAGTAATAACTTCTGTTTGTGTAGCGTTATCAACTTATCATAAATGTATGTACATAAAATCCTTACCAGGAGCAAGAGAATTTCTCGTGATACACCATGAAAAAGATAAACCTTTTCAACTGTAGGCAAAAACAGATGCTGACAGATGCTTTTACAAATTGTTTGAGGCAGTTGTTCCATTAACTGGTGTTGGTTTAAGGTCTCAGCTCTGAACTTCAGACACATATATGCTATTATTTGCTGTTTCAACCTTGGTGGAAGATGATTACGGCAAACGAAATTAGAAGCTGACTGTATGCTGTTTCGCTGCATTAGTAGAGACAAAAAATCTAATTAAACAATGCAGGAATTCTCAAAAAAAGGTAAATATTCACAATTTTCATTTTCATTAGCTTCTTAAACTAATGTCGTTTTGCTCTAGATAAATGCAGACTTTGACATTCCGAAAATGCGGGTACGAAATTAATGAAAAACAAATGTACCCAGAAAAATAAATACTTACAAACTCCATAGTTCGGCGAGTTCCTTCCACGACTAAATTGGTCATATTACCAATCAAGTACGCGGTAAGACCAAGATTTAAGAGCATATAAAATATGTTGAAGATCATCTCTCTACTGTTCACAGCATGTAAGTCTCCGTAACCAACTGTTGTCATGGTGGTTACAGACCAGTAAATGGATGTAATATAACGGATCCGAAGCCCCGCTTCCTTGAAATTTGGTATCGCTGATGCGATCCATGTTTTAGCCGGGTTTGGATTTCGATCAGCCAGCATATAATAAAAACAACCAGCACAGTGGACATGAAATAATGTCACCTGCAACAGGAACACATACTTCAGTACAGAATTAGTTGCTATTCTTCAACACTAAGAATATACGATAAGTATGTACTTACACAAAGAAGCCTAGTACATCTTATCCAGAAATAGCTGAATCTAATGTCCTTTTCAAGCCTGGAAGAAAATATGATGATAACTATTAAGCAGCTACGACGTTTTAACTTTCAAGTACACGATATTTCATTAGTGTGCTCAAATTTAAGTATTTGTGCTATTCTGAAATGATGGTAAAGAATGCGCGTGTAGATTGATAAAGGATTTGTTAATCAAAAAGAAGAAGAAAAGATAATGTACCTTGTGAAAAGCTGTTTGAGCTTTCTTAGACGCCAAAATCTTAGCAAACCCAAGATGTAATACCCGATATTCATATGCCTGCTTCCTGTAAACAAATATCCCAAAGTCTCAAATGGGACTGTGGAAGCCACATCCAAGATAAACCAACTTGTCAGGTACCTGCGGAAGCATATGTAGACCTTTATAAGTTATCCAGACATTTTAAAATCAATTCTAACAACGACCAATTTTACTACTTGCGCTATTTGATTACTTGTTAAACACTGCTGAGATTTGCATTATTGAGTTTGTGCTCTAAGAGTGAATAGTTCCCAAATTGAAATTTTAGGAAGCAATAATTACCTTTTAGCAATTTTTTTGGGCTCACGAACTAAGAGTTGAGTTCTGGGATCGATATAAGCAACGAAGAAGGTGAGAACTATGTCAATGGCAAAGAAGAAGTCAACAACGTTATCAGCATAGTAGAGTCCTCCTCTTGGTATCGACTTCATGAATGCTGCCTCAAACGGATACACCCATACTGAATACGCCACTAAAAATGCCATCAACGACTCCCAACATCTAAACACATTAACATCAGATAATTGCAATTTCAGTATCACAGTTTGTCAGATGAGAAAAGAGAAAATGAATTAGTCCATAAATAACAGTCATTTGAATTGGGATTTCGTCATGCTTTCTTAGTTCATTTATTACTGTGAATCTTTCTTTAACTACTGCTTAATATTTTTGTAGAATTATTCCAGAGACGTAGATTCAAATTGGCTATGAAACTCTTTGGTTCGCGGGCTCAGTTCACACAGCCAAGGGTAATTATTGCAAATAATTACTGTTTTTTGCAGTGCAGTCCCATGTCAAGTGGAATCAATCATGCAAATAGTTTTGTCGGTGGCCAGCCCTAGTAATTGGAGACTTGGGATTTATGCACGAGGTGGCTAATACTCCCTCCGTTTCAGGAAAAGTGTTACTTTTACTTTTTCAATTTGGCCTATTTTTAGGCTTAAATGAAAAATTAAAAGTAACAATTTTCCTGGAACGAATGTAGTATTTTTTTACCTCCACCAACCAAATTTAGATGCGCTAGGTTCCTAGATGCTAGAAAGAGCATGCATCAGTAATATGCATTATTAAGTTACATTTGGTTTGACATACAACCCACTTTATTCAACATATAGCGAAAGTTGGATGGATCTAGTAAGGATTACCCCTAGTAAGATCAACATCTACCCAACTAACTTTCCATACATTCTGTACGACTCCAATTTGAACCCGTGACAAAATTCCGAATTTGTGTGCCTTTAGCTTTAGCAAAGAAAAGATCACAAAAACTCCCATTTTGGCAATAAGAAACGCTATTTAAATTTACAGAACAAATTCAGTCTTGTTTAGAGTCTCTAGACGACTAGACAGTAGACTCAAATTGATACTCGAATTGCAAACTATAAGCGAGTTGAACCGGGAATGAGACTCGGTTGTCAGGATCAACCTCAATAATCTTGAGATTTCTAGAACTTCTACAACAGTTTTTGTTTGTGGGTAAATGCGTGGGTTATGCGTGTAGTGGTGTAAAACATATATCAAATGGAAACAGATTAACCATATCAACAACAGTATCATGTTGGTGTTGAAGATTTTGTGATAGGGATATCGAATCCAACATCTTGACCCACAAAGAAAACACCTCATTGCTCACTTCACTACGTATAAATTAAATTTCTTTTGTGATAAATTTTGAGGCCCCATCATTTTGATTAGTATTTAAGATCTCCCTTTGCGAATGGAGTGTATTAGGTGAACTAAATCATGACTCGGCCGAGTCTGTTTAATTTAGTACTATGAACAAAGGCAAAAGAAAGAAGAAAAGTGATATACGTATACTATTCTATTGTTGCGGACGCAGACGCGGTCACGCTTTATGGACCAGAGAATCCTTCAAATAATAATATAATAACGTTCCCTAGATTCTTACTGGTGTCCCATGATTTTGACTCGCCGAGTCAGTCGGCTCGGTCAAAAGACACAATTTAAAGAAACTAATTTCCTGGGATAATAATCCAAGAGACCTGCCAAATTTATGCACTGAACCAATCTAGTTTAGGCACTGACATACCAAATTCAGGCGCTCAACTAACTTTAGGACCACTTTTTTATAAAAATGCTGGATTTGCCAAACAAAATAGCCTGCAGCTCGGGGTGAGTTGAAAAACTAGTAGGTAGCTAGTGAGTAGTAAAAGAAAATGGAATTTACCTGTATCTGGAATCCATGGGGGTGATAATTCTACCATTGGATAAGATTTGGTTCTGATTATAATTAGAGGCACCCAATGGTGGAAGAATCATTTTAGAGAGATGACGAAGATTAAGCGCCACCTTTCTTTCCTCATCTTCTTCTTCTTCTTCATTATTATGAACATTAATATTGTTGTTACGATGATGTAAGATATCTGCTGATGACAGTACAGTTTGCAAGTGTGGGCTGCCATGTGTAGCATGTCCATAATCGCCATTCATTAAACCACTCTTCTTCGTCATCACAAATTATATAATTTTATATATCTGTAGCAGAAGTTAGTACCGTAATAATATGTGCAAGATTCAAACTCGTAGTTATCTTTCAGATGATGATCATAAAAATGATGAGATTGACACAGTTGTTGTGTTCTTCATTTTGTTGATAAACTTGTTGGGAAAAGTATTCTGATAGAAAGAGATGGATATAGAGAGAATGATGAAGTAGTGGAGGGAGATGAAGCTGAGAGAATATAAATGAGATGAGTACTACAAGCAGGACGGACTGATATATATATATATATATGGATGGCGTAGTAGTTTTAGACGGTCAGAGTTGTGGTCCTCTTAGAAAATGACCAGTAATCTATCAATAAGCATATTTACAACGAAAGAGGCAATGAGGGGTATATGAATAGGGATGACTATTTTAGAGACACCTATATTGATTGAGATTTTTGATTTGATTGATAGTTTGTTTGAGTGAGATAATTCATTAAAGGTACTCTTCCATTCTCTTCATTGTTTGTCTCACTTTCTCTTCTCTTTCATTGTATGCCCTACCGTAACTCTATGATGAAGATTCTACAACTGATCTGGTCTGTTTTTGGCGCTTCCCGAACTTTATCTCGTTTAATTACTCATTTTGCATTTTTATCCCATTGTTTTATTTTACTTTTAAACGCACTAGGCAGTTGGCACAACAAAAATTCGATAATACACGGGGACTAATATGTAGCGTACGCGTTGTGAAAAAAGAACAGGAAATTACTTCAAAAATCTGTAACTACTGGAGAAATCAAGCAGGGATCACGATGCGGATGCTCTTGGGTCTTGACAGTCATGCAGCGGATGCATCTACTTAAAATGGCCAGCTTCTCATGTGGAATTTGGTTTACCCTACTTTCTTGTCTGTAAAGGACCGAATTTTAGCACCCAACCCAGCGTGTAATCGTTAATCGGGACAGTTTCTTTCTTCTTAATAAATTTGTGGAACTTCTATCTGAACTTCTAGTAAATAAAAAAATCGGAAGTATGAAAAGTACACTTAGGAATTCCTTTTTCTTTCTATTTTAACAAAATACCTTAGCCCTAGAAAATAAAAATCTAAAGGGATCGGTCATAATCTTGATAATAAAAAACACAAGGGATTGGTCATCCAACTGCTACCATTGTAAAAGTTTTGCGGCAGAAAACCAAAGATGCACGAGCAATTGCCGCACTTTTCTAACTATATTTACACGACCATTTTGGCAAACCTGCGAAGTGAAACAGAAACACCCTCGCTATAAATATGTTAATTTACTAATTCTACAACGGCGGAAAGGCTGTTTCCTGCTTGGTTTCTGAAAGGAGTGAATTTACTTGACTAGCTAGTAGCTTTGGATTGGTGGATCAAATTGGAGGTTCCTTCCAGCCTAAGGTCTGATGTGGTCCCTCCGCAGACAAGCCCCATTTTGACATGTTTTTTTACATTTTCTCATTACTCATTTCTAATCTACTTTATATGTTTGAAATTGGTACAAGGTAACAAGGCCGCTAACTGTATAGCTGGAATTTTCAATGATTTTTTTTTTTTTGAATTTAGAAAGGTTGTACTGTCTCCGTTTCAGAAAAAGTGTTACTTTCACTTTTTCATTTTAGCCTAAAAATAGGCCAAATTGAAAAAAAATGAAAGTAACATTTTTCCTGAAACGGAGGGAGTATTAAAGAAAAGAAAAAATTGTACAATCAAAACCGTGAGCATCACATCAAAATTGCATCACGGTATCCCAATGTAACAAAATTTGATTGACAGCATAATTCTTAAAAACTTCACTGTCATAAAACCACAGTACTAGTGTCTGTTTTATCAACAGAATTACCTCCTCCGCAACCATGGGTCTTCCTCCAAAATTCCTATTGTTTCTCTCCTTCCACAAATGCCACAGCACTGCATAAATCAATTTACCCCACACCAATTTACTCTTACCATGTAAAGGATTCAGTCGCCAAGCTTCAAAGTTACTAGATACGGTTGTTGTTGCCACCCAAGATACCTTAAAAGCTTTTATAAAATAAGACCAAACTTGATATGCAAAAGAGCAACCTACAAAGATATGATCAGCTGTTTCCGCATCTGAGTTGCAAAAAAGACATTGCACACTATGAATATGAACCCCTCTGTGAGAAAGCATTGTAAGTGTAGGCAGAGAATTATGAAAATAAGCCCAAATCATGAAACTTACCTTAGGGGGAATGCCTTTCTTCCACAAAATTTTTTTCAAACCACAATCTGTACCATCTTATACCAAAGTGTCATAGCATTTCTTGACAGTAAACCCCCCCCCCCCCCCCAATTATATCCACTTCATCTTCTTCTCCGTTCAGACCATGAACATGCCCCAGCTGATTACACAATAAGTCCCATTCAAGTTGTTCATTAAAATGCAAATTCCTTCTTTCCTGGCAATTTAACCTTCCTTCCACAATCATATCGAAAATAAAAGCCTTCTTATTACTGCAAACTTTATAGATAGTCGGGAATCTGGATTTCAGTGTACCATTTTGTGTCCAATTATCAATCCAGAATCTTATAGATTTCCCATTATTCAATTTAAACTGAATATGTTCATCAAGAAACACAGATGATCTCAGAACACCTTTCCAGTAACTTCTTCCTTGTGATGTCTCATCATCTGTTGGCAAGCAAACCTCCCTATTGTTCTTCATTTTCTGTTGAACCACTTTCCTCCATAATGCCTTCTTCTCCTTAAAATATCTCCATAACCATTTAGCTTTTAAAGCTTTACTGGTATTCCTTAAACACTTAACACCCAAACCACCCAAATGTTTTGGCTTACAAATTTTTAGCCATTTAACCCAACACATTTTTCTTCTCTCTTCTGATGAATTCCATAAAAAGTTCCTCATCAATTTGTTAAGCTTTTTCTCTACACTAACAGGTATAGGAACAAGAGAAAGAAAATACACTGGAAAACTTGCTAAGAAACTCCTAATAAGGACTAACCTCCATGCTCTTGAAAGGAACTTCTTCTTCCAAGTTGATAATTTAACCACCATCCTAGCCACCACCTCATCCCAAACAGTAGTACTTCTAGCCGTAGCTCCAATAGGCAAACCCAAATATTTGAAAGGCAATTTTTCAACTCTGCACCCCAACTCCAAAGCAAGATCCTTAATGACTTCATCAACACCAACACTTATCATAGTACTCTTCTCCAAGTTTAATTTCATACCTGTCAAAAGCTCAAAAGTTGTAAGAATAAGCAATAATTTTTTCACCTCATCTTCACTGGCATCCACAAACAACAATGTGTCATCTGCAAATTGTAAATGAGAGATCTCAATACCCTCCTCCACCACCTAAAATCCATGAATTTGTTTCCTCCGAACAGCATCATCCACCAATTTTGATAAAATCTCCACGACAAGCAAGAACAAGAATGGAGATAAAGAATCTCCCTGCCTTAAGCCTTTGGTTGGCCTAAACTTCTCTGTTGAGCTCCCATTAACCAATATAGAAATATGAGAAGCTGAAATACACCATTTCATCCAATTAATCCATGTCCTCCCAAACCCATGCTTCTCCAGAATTTTCAACAAACAGCTCCATCTCACATTATCAAAAGCCTTCTCCATATCTATTTTACACAGAATTCCAGGCTTTTTGTCCTTCAACCTACTATCCACACACTCTCCCACAATCAAAACACCATCTAAAATTTGTTTCCCTTTTATAAATGCCCCTTGGTAATCAGAAACCAATTTGTGCATAACAGTCTTCAATCTGTTTTCCAACAGTTTTGAAAGAATTTTATAAGCACTTCCAAGAAGACTTAATGGTCTATAGTCCCCTTTGGTAAACAAGAATCCTCCTTTTTTGGAATCAAAGAAATAAATGAACAATTCAATCTCCAATCCCAAGAAATTTTCAATGATTGCCACAGATACTACTAGGGCTGCCAACGGGTACCCGATTACCCGGAACCGACCCGGAACCGGGTGTGTCGGGTCCGGTTCCGGGTCCCAAGATTGGAACCGTTAGCTAAACCACTACCCGACGGGTAGGACCCGTTAGGAACCGATAAATTTCGGGTCCCAACGGGTAGGACCCGACGGGTACCCGAATATCTATGTTTTACTTGTTAATTTTACATAAAATAGAAAGATTTAGTATAATTTCGTTCAAATTTTTTTCATTTATCCTTCATATTCTTATGTTTAATCCTAATTAAAAAAATTACATAGATATAATAATAATTTTATATGAAAAATTATTAGATTCAAGCTAATATAGCAAATATAAAAGTAAAATATCAAAAAGTTTAGTTGATTTTTAAGGACCCGATAAATACCCGGACCCGACGGGTAATTAGTGTTTTTATCGGGTCCGGTTCCGGGTCCATCAATTTAGGAACCGGACCCGGAACCGATTAAAATTACCGGTTCCGGTTCCGGGTAGCACACTACCCGGACCCGATGGGATCCGTTGGCACCCCTAGATACTACTTCATAACAATGTTAATTCTACTTTATGACCACCTATTTTTCTAATGCTGTTATTGCATTCCATACAATCGCAACTTAGTGCTTGTACTTTTAGAGATGTAGTGTACCAGTTAGACATAGAGCATCCATCCCGATCTTTTTTGATTTTGTAGAGTAAAACCACAAATACTTGTTTCCTCTCGTGTGCATTATACAGACAGTGTGATAGGACAAGTGTGAAATCCAATTAAGGTGCTAACCATTCAGTCTTGTGCGCCGAGTGTGGGACTGACTGACCCTTGAAGCACCTAATTAATAGTGGGAATTGTCTGAGATATGTTTTGTCAGGTCACACACGGGGATCGGACACCTACATGTCCAACCCAAAGTTTGGTGCCCATAAATATCCGACACAAGCAAACAACTTCTTAAGTTGTTGTTATTGTTAGTACCTAAAAATTACTTCCAGGTAAAACAAATGCACCGCTGTGTTGTGGCACATTCTTTTTAGGTTTGAAAATCAAAATCGAACATGACAAGCCTAAACCACGATAACAGCCGTTCCGTCCTGCTTCGGTCACGATGGAGAGGAAGATGGGTTGATCTTAGGGAAGGGAAGCAGAAAAGTTTGAGAAATTGGCAATGGTATTGAATTATGTGTGTTGGGTATTGAAAAAACTAAGAATAACAGAGCTTTTTGGATATGAAAGCTTGTTGTCTTTTATGAATAGGCTAAGGGTGGGTTTGGTAATGCTTTTATTTTTCCAAAAGCACTTTCAAAACCTATATATGTTAATAATTTTTGAAATTGGTGTTTAGTAAAAAAAAATCAAAGTGCTTATTACCCAAAACACTTCCCAGATTCCTCAATTTTTAAAATCTGGGGAGGAGGAGCTTTTAATGAAGAATTAATTGGGGGATATAGAAACTAATTGGGGGATATAGCTACAGGACAAAAACGGTGTCCCAATAGCAATTCTGGGTGACCCCCTATGTAATTTTTTTTTTAATTCCTAATCTAGCCCTCACTAATCATGTTTAGTAGTTAATAATAATTAGTATATGCTTAAGTATTTGGGGGATAGTTTAGTGTGTGTTTTGATTTTAATTTGTGTGAGTGAGGAGTAGAAGGAGAGGAAAAAAAAATAAGTGGAATTTTTTTTTTGAAAATGGAAGATGATTGTGATGAGAGAATTGCTGCTAAGAGGTTGAAAATTTGATTTGTTTCCTTTGAATTCACCATTGTTGCAGTTGAAAAAGCTCGGTGCCGGCATGGTATTCAACCAAAAAACCATGCCGGCATTTGTCGGAAATTTTCAAAAATTGTTTTCCACTATCCAGGGGGTTCGGGGGGGCGTAGCCGGTACCGGCATGGTAATCTAGTTTTCGAGCATGCCGGTACCTGTTCCGGCATAGTATTTTGCTTACATTTCTATGCCGGAACAAGATGAAAAGTACCTAGAATGTTGATTTTTTTCTTCACTTGACTACCGGCATTGACAAGAAATTATCGAGCATGCCGGTATCATGTTCCGGCATAGTATTTTGCTTAAATTTCTATGCCGGAACATGATGAAAAGTATCCAGAATGTTCATTTTTTTTTCACTTGAATACCGGCATTGATAGGAAATTCTCGAGCATGTCGGTATCATGTTCCGGCATATGGTCTTCATCAATTCCGGCATGGTCTTCATCACTTCCGTTTTGAATTTTTTATGGTTTTAGTCACTCCACTTCCGGCATGGTCAGTTGATATGAAGACCATGCCGGTTGTTATTTTCCGGCATAGAAAATAAAGCAACATGCTATGCCGGAAAGCAATACCGGCATGGTCTTCATATCAACCGACCATGCCTGGCGATGAAGTGATTAAAACCAAAAAAAATTCAAAAAGGAAGTGATGAAAACCATGCTTTAATTGATGAAGACCATATGCCGGAACATGATACCTAAGATGCTCGAGAATCAATTCCGGCATGGTCATCATCACTTTCAGCATGATCTTCATCACTTCCGAATAAAATAAAAATTCGTTTCCAAAGTGAAGAGAAGAGAATTTGATGTAGAGTGGGGAGAGTTTAGAATTTTAAAGGGAATGGGGAATATTTAGGTTTCAAAGCTCTACCCCTAAATAAGATTAATAAGAAGTGGAGATGGAAATGGGGGATATGATTTTGTTTTTTGATTTTAAGTTTTTGATTTTAATTTTGTGGGAAGGGTATTTTAGTATTTTCATAACCAAAAATAACCCCTTAACACATACCATGGGTTGGGGGAAGTAATTCATATCCCCCAATTAATTCCCATATCCCCAATTAATTGTTCCTTTTAATAGCTACAAAAGCATAAGTTGTGGTCCCATCAAAATTTAATGTTTGATTTATCTTTTTTGTCCCTATTTTATTTTGTAAATGACAAAAATTGTCCTTAAATATATATACAATCAATTTCTATTTCTTATATTTTATTTTCAAACTATTGTATGATACTATTTCTTTTAATTTGTCAAAAATAAAAACAAATTTTAAATAATTACTTAATTTTAGTATAGTTTTTGTTTGAGAATTATATATATTTAAAATTGGTTAAGTAAAGAAAAAAGCAGAATATCATGCAAAGCTAGTGGTTGGTAACTTAGCTACAAGTTGGGCTCCAACACCTCTTTGAATTGCAACGCCTAATCTATGAAAAATAAAACTACCTAATAATAGTAAAAGTAATTTTTCTTAACAATCATAATAATAGTAATAATTAGTAAATTTAATATTTAATCTATTTATATTTAATAGTAAAAAAGTTTAATTATTTCTAACCCTAATAAAATTGAATAAAACTATTTTTAGAGATATGTATGTTTTTGTCAATTGGCACAACATTAATGGTTGAATATAGTATTTTACCAAACACACTTTGATTGTTTTTTTAATTAGCTTTAACTTTAATTAATATTTTACCAAACGTCTAACTTTTTTTTTCTCACAGCACAGCAACGCATAGCAGAAAAGTGCTTTTACAAAAGCTGCAGCAATACCAAACTAAGCCTAAGTGGCCTATTTATATTAGTTTAGAATACGCAACGTCAATCTCGTGAGTAGTGAAGGTAGTGAGGTTGTGGAGAGATTGAGAATATGAGGATGATGGGTATCAGGTGAGATAAACTATGGAAGTTTTTGGAAACTCCTTTTCTTACGAATCCATGATCTCTCCGACCGTTTGCAACCGTCCACGCCGCATGTTGTCGTATACCACCAGACCAATACCCCCATGTGATGTATTTTGATACTTTCTTAGGTGTTTTTGATGAATCGTAGATCTCATCTTACTTGGGCTAAATCGTAGTCATTGATATGCCATATGTTTTATGGACGTGTTAAACAACTTAACCAAAGCCATCTGTAGGATTAAGGCGTAATCGTGCCATGTTGTGGCATAAGCTGTCTTGGCCGAAAATAGTGCACGGAGTCTTGCCATGGCCTTGGCCTCAGCTATGATGATCGATAATGGAGAGCGACATAGTGCCATAGCCTTGGCCTAAGCTGTGATGGCCGAGAATGGCGCATGGCAAAGTGTCATAGCCATGGCCTAAGCTGTGATGGACGAGAATGGCGCATGGCATGATGCAATGGCCTTGGTCTGAGCTTGAAAGGCCAGTAACGACGCGTGGCTGTGTGCCACGGCCTTGGACTAAGCTTCCAAGGCCGAGAATGACGTACGGCTAGGTGCCACGTCCTTGGCCTAATCTACCAAGGTCTAGAATGACGCACGACTAGGTGCCACGACCTTGGTATAAGATGCCAAGGACGAGAATGACGCACGGATAGGTGCCACGGCCTTGGCCTAAGCTTCCAAGGCCGAGAATGACGTACGGCTAGGTGTCAGGGCCGAGAATGACTCACGGATAGGTTCCACAACCTTGGCCTAAGCTTCCAAGGCCGAGAATGGAGCACGGTGTCACACACCCATTTAATCGCCTAAAACTTTCATGGGACATGACCAGCAATACTTGCAGTTCATTGAATCAACTTCACCCACAAGTATTCACCCTTGCATACTTTCATCAAAGTATGTATCTTCCTTCAATCATAAAGCAATACGCAACAAAAGTCTTTTATTCTTTCTCTCTAACTCTTCATGCCCCCATAAGCATAAGAGGTTTGCCATGCATTACTTAAACAAACTCAACAAGATTAGCAACATAATAAACACAAAGAATATTGTAACAAACCCATTTTATTTCCCTAAAGGAAGATTACAAAACTTGGCCATCACATTGACCAAAACAGGCCATCACCCTCTTGGTGATGCTTTATTCTGTCCAACATGTGACTAACTCTCTCTTATGTAATCCTACTGATTTTCCCATGCCTTAGGACTATTAATACAGTAGTTTTACTAGCCAAATATTATGCAACACTTGCACACACATGGAACAGCCAAGTGTCCCATAAGTAGTTTTTCTAACCGCCAATTCCGTTTTTCAACTGCCACATTTTGCATTGTCAAGCCAAATGATGCCACATCTGTACTTGGTGGTAATGCTTTGCAAAATTGGTTATAAAGCCACTTTATAATCATCTCAATTTAACTCCTTTGTTCTGGCATGCGTGTGACGCACACACACTCGAAACTGACAGGTTGAACTCAAATCTGATAATTATTGCGCCGCACTAAACTCTGGACCGTGCCAATGTTCGGAAATGGTTGTGCTTTACTCAATCTTGGCCTTTGCCAAGTATTCGTTAATGGTTATGCTTCATTCAACTTGCACTTCTTCCAAGTATTCAGCAATGGTTGCGCTTCATTCATCTCGATCATGTGCTTATCTTATTTCGATGCCAACACTCAAATATCATGCCAATTGAGTCTTGACTTTCTTAGTTCAACTTTATACTTCATATGCATCACTTGTATTCTTTTTGGCGAGCAATATCAATGGAGCATTTGGAAATGCCACTGTTGCATATGTATTGGCCAAGCCTTGGCTAATGCTTGGGCCAATTCCAAAGTCATCCCATGACTTGCATTGCATCCCTAATTTCTTCCTTGAGCTGGGACATCTCTGAATCAAGGATATGCAACACTATCGCATAGTATTACATGTGCTAAGTAGCCTTTCTTGTCTTAGCCATATTGGCGCTACATTCGTCGGACTATGCAGATTCATCGTCCAGGCCACAACTTCAGTATTGTGCAACCTTTGCGCTTAACTATTGAGGCATGTTAGACCTCCCCCACCCAATTTGTTCAACGTCCTCGTTGAACGCAACAAAGTATACTCGTTATACTTGTTCTCTGGCATTGTACAATTCTGAATCACTCTAAGAAATCAGCAAACTTTTCTTGCCTTCCTACCTTGCCAAAACTTTTTTTCCTAGTACTTTACGCCATCACTTAGCTTACTTCCTTGTCATTTATCCTAATGACTAGTATTGTTATTGTCACGTTTGAAAAAGTAGGGGTACAACAACCTCACCCAATAATTCGCTAAGCAATCTGTATTGACTAACTCCAATATACTTTTAAGAGAATCAACTAGACAGTCAGACTCAATCTTAATAAAAAGTATATTAAAGAGTTATATCCAATTTCTCGATTCAATCCTTACTCAAGCAAATAGAAATCTGCGAGTCTAATTGAATACAAGAGAATTTAACTTGAATGGTACCAAAGACCAATGTTCAAGTATCAATCAATTTCAATCAACAACCAAAGGTCGGATTTCCCAAGTGATTGATTCAACGCACAACCTGTGATATTTCAATTATATAACAAAATATAATACGAAAAAGAAATAACACAGACACCAGAAGTTTTGTCAATAAGGAAACCACAAATGAAGAAAAACCCTGGGACCTAGTCCAGATTGAACACACATTGTATTAAGCCGCTACAGACACTAGCCTACTAAAATCTAACTTCGTTCTGGACTGTAGTTGAACCCCAATCAATATCACACTAATCCAAGGTACAGTTGTGCTCCTTACGTCTCTGATCCCAGCAGGATACTACGCACTTGATTCCCTTAGTTGATCTCACCCACAACTAAGAGTTGATAACGACCCAAAGTCGAAGACTTTAATAAACAAATCTGTCTCACACATAAAAGTCTACAAGAATATATAAATCTGTCTCCCACAAAAATACCTACAAGTTTTGTTCTGTCTTTTGATAAATCAAGGTGAACGGGAACCAATCAATAACCCGGACTTATATTCCCATAGAACAGCCTAGATTTATCAATCACCTCACAATAATCAAAATTGAATGATGGTGAAACTAGATATTGTGGAATCAAAAACGATGAGACGAAGATGTTTGTGATTACTTTTATCTTGCCTATCGGAGAAATTAATCTCGAGTCAATTATACTCAATACGATAGAATCGGGCAAGCTCAGATCATGCAACTACAAAGAAAATAGTTGGGCCTGGCTTCACAATCCCAATGAAGTCTTCAAGTCGCTAACCTACAAGGTCTCAGTAGAAAACTAAGGTTGAAGGAGAATCGACTTTAGCTCATACAACTAGTATCACACGGGAAGTGTGGGGATTACCTTTCCCAGTTGCTAGAGTTCTCCTTTATATAGTCTCCAAATCAGGGTTTGCAATCTAAGTTACCTTGGTAACAAAGCATTCAATATTCATCGTTAGATGAAAACCTGATTAGATTCAAGCTAATATCTTTTAACCGTTAGATCGAACTTAGCTTTTTATACACAAATAAATTGTACGTTATTTAGGTTTGTGTAACCGCACCTAAACGTGTAAAATTCGTTGGTTCAATAGTAGTTAACCAAATGGTTAGCCATATGAGCACTTTCATATCAACCTTATTCATCTTCACCATAACTAATTCAAATGACTCAAATGAACTAGTTCAAGAGTTGTTCAATTGCTTAGATCTCATAGAAGTATACAAGACACAATCGAAGAAAATTTGGTTTTGATTCACTCGAATCGATTCATGAACTTTATATCCACGGTTTGAAAATATGAATTCCTTAGTTTATATAAATTTAAGTTCACGAATAAACCAATTTTAGAAAGTAACACACTTAAGTATGTGTACGGGTATGCGTACTTAAGTAACGGGTTTTGAGTTTGATTTGGTTTTCAATCTCAGTAGAAATTCATGGACATGAACTTTCTTCCAATATGCATATGAGTATGCATAATTAGGTAACCAGATTGGGTTGGTTTTGAAATCCAAACCCAGCAGAAATTCACGGATGTGAACTTCCGCACGTATGCGTACGGGTACGCATACTTACCCAGTCTCCATCAACCATTTTGTATACACACAAGTATGCATACATTTGGTTCCCGGTTTTGGACTTATACATTAATGTGCGAACACACTATATATGCTTATATCCAAAGATGGTTACATATTCTAAACCCTTTATTTCAATCATCGAAACATTTTTAGAGGATGTTAAATAGAGGTTATTCACACACTATTTTTTATCAAATCAATTTTCAAGATATTGAAATAATCAACATGACTTTCATCACGAATAAAGATGTACTTGGCCAAAGCAAAAGATTACCAACACATATTTCGAGAGCGAGATAAACTCGACTTGAAATAGCAAATGTGTATAATCGAAGTCTATATAGTAATACGACTTTTGTCTCAAGATGGGAGATATAGTAGATAGACTTTTTGAGTGATAGATAAGTTCAAGTCTCCACATACCTTTTAGTCGATGAAGTTCTACCAGTTCCTTGAGTAGTTCTTCGTCTTTGTATGATGAACGTCGTGGAGTCTAGAGCTCAACTACACTCTCTATCCTAGTCCAAAACTTAGCTATAAGTAGACTAGAAATCAAGACTTATAGTTTTGGAAACTAAACTTGACAACAAGCTTGAGATAGCAACGCTTGGGAGTTCGACCGAGCAGTGCTCTAAAAATCTCCCTCTTTGTCAATTTTAGTGACAAAACTATCAATACATATGGATTACAAAAAATAAACTTTGCAGCTTCTCTTCTACATGCTTGATCTCCTTGGTTCTTCAACATTACTTGAAATCTTCGTCACTTCCAAGTACTCCAATGAATCCAAAGATTGTAAGTTTAGCATCATCATTGTTGAAAATCTGTAGCCATAACAATGAGAACACAAAAGCTCTCAATCATTATTATACAATGTCATAGTATTATTACACAACATCAAAGTTCAATTGTATCACAACTTTAACAACAATACCATGGTGATATGTATCACTCCCCCTTAGTCAATACTCCATCTCACATGGAAACCACTCCCCCTTACATAATGATCCGAAAACCATATGTATTTGTAGTGTGAACTACACATTAATTCTCCCCATTTTTGTCAATAAAATTGGCAAAGGTATGAAAACTAGTGGGATCCTAATGAAAATTTCCATAGAGACATTTCATGACCAAAATAAAGCACATATCAACTTTTTAGATGCAATCATATAGCCGAAACTAAATGCATTCATCAAGGAGTTTAAAAAGATACAATATAACCCTATAATATTCCACAGCTGCACTCCCCACAAAGATTTAGCAATAAAGCACAAATTCAAATAAGAACTCTCCCCCATATAATGTCATTCTGAAAGAACAACAAGAGCAACCTTACTTTCACAAGAAAAGAAAGATTTCTTTGGACAACAATAAATCATATAAGAAATATGAAATTGTATCCATAAAACTCAATTGAATTAACCACAAGAGAACCCATGATTAATCTAATTGGAAATGCTCAACATAAGAAGACTTATGGAGCCACACAGTATATACATAAAAGATATGGATCAGGGAAGATCAATATCGCAGAATAGACAAAGATTCATTCTATCTTCCATCACTATTTGCACAATTACATACAATAGACTTAATCTTTGTAAACAAAAGCGCATCATTTCTTCCATCAATATTTGCATAATGACATAAAAGGCTTCACTTTTGTTTTTGTCAAAAGTTCATTCTTTCTTTTATCAATACTTGAATATCGACGTATGAAAGACTTAACTTTTGATAAAGTATAGGACAATCATAGTTTGCAGACGCAAACACACATATCCCATAACAAATTCAAATATATAAAAACATAAAGATTAATACTGCAAAAATCATCTTCCAAACAAAAATAATTTAGAATTTAAACCAATAAATCTAAAAACATTGAAGATGAAAACGTTGGACATAGTTATGTGTAATCATAATAATGGTTATTCTTCTTAAAACACAAGAATAAAAATTCTCATAAGAAGATTTCCTAGACAAAAAAAAATAGAACTCCTATGAAGCATTTCACTTTCTTTGAATACTCTTCTCATATTCCATGTATTCATCAAGCTCATCTTCGATCAGATCAATCCTGGATTCAAGTTTATCCATCTTTTCCTCAAGTCTTTTGGAAGAAACTTCAAGTCCATTTTTCAGGGCGCGCACTCTTTCCAGAACGAGGTCCATGGTTAAAGAGAGCTTATCAAAATGATAGACAGGGGGATTCCCATCAGGGGAGAAATCACGCTTGTTAGAGCAAATCTCACCATCAGAAGAGTCAAAACTAGGGGTGCCAACGGGTCCCATCGGTTCCGGGTCCGGTTCCTAAATTGATGGACCCTGAACCGGACCCGATAAAAACGCTAATTACCCGCCGGGTCCGGGTATTTATCGGGTCCTTAAAAATCAACTAAATTTTTTGATATTTTACTTTTATATTTTTTATATTAGCTTGAATCTAATAATTTTTCATTTAAAATAATTATAATATCTATGTAAATTTTTTAATTAGGATTAAACATAAGAATATGAAGGATAATTGAAAAAACATTGAATGAAATTATACTAAATCTTTCTATTTTATGTAAAATTAATAAATAAAACATAGATATTCGGGTACCCGAAACTTATCGGTTCCTAACGGGTCTTACCCGCGGGGTAGTGATTTTGATAACGGTTCCAATCTTGGGACCCAAAACCGGACCCGACACATCCAGGTACGGTTCGGTTCGGGTAATCGGGTGCCCGTTGGCATCCCAAGACTCGAAAAGAACCTTCTTAGAGGGAAAAAGAACAGTCCAAACATCACTTTATTTGCTTGAAAGACTTGATGAAGACATAATAGAAGAGAAAAATGAAATGTTCTCACCAAGGAGAAATCTTCATCTTTAAAAAGTAATGAAAATATTGAATAAATTTCCAAAAAGACCTTTGACCAAAACCATAAAATAATTTGGTTATCCCCCAGAAAAAGTCTTTACAGGAACAAAAACAGTTCTTTTCAAAAAAAAAAAAAAATTTGAAGAGCAACAGAAAGAACCAAAATAGGGAATCAACAAAAATATTTCATCACAACCCTCTTGAAGATTATGATTCTTTCCCAAGAGAGATAAGCAAGAATCATTTTGATCAAAATTACATAATGTAATTTCTCCAATCCATAACAGGACTGGGAGTTTTCTTACAAGGGGATGAAGTGTTTGCTATTCCTTGTTTCTGTTTTGCCTTCAAGAAAGAAGAGTTATGCACATCATTTTGTTCCTTTTTAGCACAGTTTTGAGAACCTTGTTTGTTGATTTTCGCAAACTATGAAATGTTTTAGAGATATTTTTTGAAAGGAATGAGGATTTCCTGAGAGATTTCCTTTGCATATTCTGAAAGCAAGGTTTAACAGAGAACAAATATTATTGACCTTTAGTACTTACAATTTCAAGATGTTCCTGATTTTCACACAAGGATACCAAACAGTTTGGTAAGTCCTTGTGATTCTTCATATCTTCCTCTTCAGGGTGATTTGAGATAGGCATGGAATCAGGAGTAGTTTGTTGATAATGTTTACAAGAATCAATTGGGAAAGTATGATGTTTCTTATTAGAATCACACATGCAAGTGATAGAAACCTCCTGTTTTAATTTAAACAGTTGACATTCTTTTTAATCAAGGCTTCCTTTTCCAGTTGGAGTACTTCTAGAGAAGTAAGATTGTTCATCGGAGAATAGTCAGGACCGTTAAAAGGACAAGTGTGATTATCAACACAGAGATTAAGATAAATTCCACATATATCAACATCGGGACAGTAGTCGAGAGTTTCCATCCATGCTTTAGTTATCTCACGTAACTCTTCATCAGAATTTCTAAAAGTATCATGGACACCTCTATAGCACTTAGAACAAGTTTCATAGCTTTCCTGAACTTTTCTATTCCTTTTATTGATTGATTGAGCATTATTTTGAGACTTTCTTTTACTTTGTCTAAGAGTTTTCTTAAGTTGTTGTACAAACAGTGACAAAGTTGAATTGAAGCAATTCTCATTATCAATTAATTTAGGATGTCGAGACTTTTTATCAGATGTAGCAACATGGTTACTAAGCAAGTGACGTTTTTTTCTTTGACTAAGTTCAAGATTGCACATCTTAAGCTTTCCAACAAGAGTATTTCTGGAAAGAGCTTCAAGGTTATTTCCTTCAACAATGGCATGCTTCTTAGAATTGTATATAGATGGCAGCAATCTGAGAATTTTCATCACAATGTCCTTTTCAGGAATAGTCTTCCCAAATGCAAAAGATGCATTAACAATTTCAGACACTTTGTGATTGAACTCATCAAATGAATCTTCATATGCCATACGAAGGTTTTCCCAATCGGGATTTAGGTTTTGAAGCCTAGCTTCCTTTTCACTAGTATTCCCTTCAAATATAGTTTCTAAGATATCCCAAGCATCTATAGACCGAGTGCATGTAGTCATATGGTGCTGAAGATATGGGGCAATGGCATGTATGATGGCATTCAAACCGTCATAATTTTGCTTTGCAGCAAGTATCTCAGCAGCGTCATATGTACCAATATCTTTTGGTACGGTTGCATCTCCTACTGCCATTAACTACATAAACCCATGATTGAAAATCACGCGCTTGAAGAAAGGAACGCATAGTAATTTTCCACCATAAGTAATTGCTATGCGTTCCTTTCTTCAAGTGCGTGATTTTCAATCATGTGTTTATGTTGTTAATGGATATGATCCTCCAATGGTTACAATAGATGGTATTTCCATTACAAATGATATTGGTAAATATGAACCTAATGAGATTCTCGCTGCAAAGAAAAATTCTGATGGTTTAAATGCTATCATTCATGCCATTACCATAGATCTTGAGCACCATGTGACTACGTCCACTCGGTCTAAACATGCGTGGGATATCTTAGAAACTATATTCGAATAGAATACCTCTGAAAAGGAAGCTATTGTGATGAAAATTCTCATATCGTTGCTAGCCAAATACGATTCTAATAAAAATACAATCGTTAAAGGAAATTACCTTAATAATTTATCCATAAATACTCTGGTTGGAAAGTTAAAGATCTTTGATCATGAGCATATATCCAAATCGGGAAAGGATATTGATTTCAAATCACAAAAGAACACTAAATTACTTGATAAAAGTAAAAGTGTTGGCATCCCTGGAGATTATCCTTCTGAGACTAATTCATCATATGAAGATCTTGACAAGTCAGTCTCTTTGATCACAAGACAGTTTAGAGATCTTCTTTTTAAGAGAAGTAAACGGTTCATCAAAGATATACCTAAGTCATCAGTTAAACCTCATAATCGTGTTCCTCCTAAAAACAGGGATACTAACGATAATGATGACGAGGATATGCCACAGTGCTTTAAGTGTAAAGGTTTTGGTCATTTCGCAAATAAGTGTCTGAATGGTAGAAAATACACTGGAAACAAAGGTCTTGCTGCAACTCTTGATGAAATGTCTGATCACTATGATTCTTATGAAGACGAAAAATCAAGTGTTGTACTCCTCTGTGAAAATATTGATTTTGATTATTACAGCAATATGTACATCAACCTCGATATTCTTCTGGGAGAAACTTCAACCACTCTGGAGGATGAAATGGATTTCTCTTTGTCTTCTGGAAATTCTATTTTTAATTTACAGATTCTACTATTTGTCTAGCAGCTTACACAGTTATAGCGTCTAAACCATCCTCTCTATTGACTTGCTCTTATTGTACTCTCAAGGGTCATGTACTCTCCAAATGTTTCAAGTACAAACATAAGATAAGATATGTAGGATCAGAATATCACAACAGTAGTACTCATGCGAAATCAGCATCAAAGTACACTGCGAAGCCTTCGCAGGTTGACTAACAGAAATGACGTAATAGGTGACGACAGCTTAAACACGAGAAAAGTATGATGATCCTGCAAAATTTAGAATGTTTGTGAAATTAACACTAGAATGCTTGCGAGAATATCACAAGCCAGATCCGAAAATATGGGACAACATAGCTGTCATCCATTATGTAATACACTATATAAAGAGTTGAATAGGCTTAAAGAAGAAGAGATAATTTTTGGAGAGTTGAGAAAGTTTTGAGGAGATAGAAAGTCCAAAACAGTGTTATATTTTTGATTTCATTTCCTTCTTGTAAAATTTCTATATTCAATTAATAAAAAGTGTCGTTATTGATCTTAAGAAATGTGTTGATTGTTATGAATTCTTGTGAGGGATATATTGTAGGATTTCCTACAACTACATAATGGCGCTAGAAACAGGGACTGGTTGAAGGAATTCTGATTGAATTGTGATTTGAAGGAATTTGGAGTAATTGGTGAAGAATTTCATATAATTTTCAACAATTCATTAAGTTTGAAAAGATGACTAGAAGAAGAAATGCTTCAAGACAACCAATAATTGTTACAAGGATCAAGAGGCTTGCTGGAGAAGGGAGAAATGAAATTGGGGAATCATCTAGAATGAACGCAAGAAACAATGAAGAAAATTAGGTTCAACAACCAACTCAGCGTATGCTAATACAAAATAGAACTGTGGATTATGATAGAGTGAGTGTACACACTTGGCGATCAGATTTAGCAGAAGAAGTGGAAGAAGAGCAACAATTATGAAATGGTAGACAAGAAGAGATGAAAGAATTGAAGCATTAGAGGCATTGAGACAAAGAATACACTAAGAGAGGAGGTTAGAATTAGAAGAACGCGCAAATTTGACAAGGCAAAACCATGAGCTGAGAATGGAAAACATGAGATTACAGAATAGGAGGTCAAGAAGCACTACAAGATCAAGTTCAAGATCAATTAGAAGTGAAGTAAGACGAAATTCACTTATGACAAATATTGGAGAAGGAAATCGAAAGGAAATACAAAATCCAAGTGAAAAACGTTGCAAGAACAGAGAAATAATTGAAGATCGTTATATTCCACATAGAGAAATTCAACATAACGGACAAAATGAAAGAAATCGGGGGAATGGATTACATCAAAAACGAAATAATCAAAATGATGAAGAAGATTAGGAAGAAGGAAGGAGGATGTTAGATGGAAGAGAAATTCAAAGAAACCCACGAGGAATTGAAGATGAAATTGAGAGTCATTACGCCGAACAAGCACGTTTGGCTGGTGAAAGAGAAAGGCTACGAGCAGAAGTGGAGGAAAAAGAGCTCCAAGAGGCAATACACCTGAACAATCATGATAATTGAGAAAGAAGGCGTGAACAAAATCGCAATAATGGTAATATCAATGAGGAATATGATAGAATACAAAGGAGAGCTGAAAGGCAACAAAGAGAATTGATAAGGAATGGCCAAAATCGCAGAGGAGAAAATGAGAAGTACAATCATGTGCGAATTCATGAAGGAGGTGAAAGAGGAGATCGCATGGAAAGACAAGAAGAAAATCAAAATTTCGCAAGACAAGACAGACATGAACGTAGAAGAAGAGAAGCAGAATTAAAGAGACTAATGGACCAAAATCCTGGAATAAATGATCAAATCTTAAAAGAACTAGCGGAGATGAGAGGAATGCTAAATAACAGAAAAGAAGGAGGCATGAGACAATTGGATGAAGCTATAGAAGAAGCTGCGAAAACTCCATTCACACAAGAAGTACAGTTAGGAGGAATACCCCCAAATTGCAATCTGTCTGCGTTAACTAGCATTTTTGATGGGACAACTTGTGCAATTCAACACATTAAAGCTTATGTGAGATGTATGCTACAGTGGGAAAATCATGATGTTGTATTGTGTAAATATTTTGCTTCAAGTCCAACGGGAGAGGCCTCAAAGTGGTTTGAAGGATTACCAAAGAATACTATAACATCTTTCAACCATTTGCAGACTACATTCTTAGGGGCGTATATAAGTAACAATTCCTCGCGACCTGGTATTGAATATATATTTGGGTTAAAACAAAGGGTTGGATAAAGTTTGAAGCATTTAACCACGAGGTGGAAGACAATGTGTAGTGATATGGCTGGTCGTGTGGATGAGAGATATCTCATTTTATCATTTATTAATGTAATGTTCGTAACCAACCTGCTGTATATTCAAATTTTCAGAGTCAAGAACACGATCACAATGACTGAATTGCGATAGCTTCAGGAAGAATATATTGCTCTTGATGAAAAAAAATGAGATGGAATCATACCCAGTTGTGAGCACAAGTTCAAAAGCAGCGAATGCAAGCTTGTTACCCAAGTTGATAAATACAGTGGCGAGCACTTCGCAGGCACAACAAGAAAAGATGATGAAGAATAGTCATCAAAAGCTAGTAGCTATGGGGAGTCGTGATCAAGAAGAATTTGAAAGAGAAATAAACTTCTATAGCCGATGTGGAAATAATAAGATTCCAAGACTTGATCAGCCGCAAGAAACATATGGAGGTCAAAGGCAAAATTATCACAGAGGCCAAGGAAATCATAAGATGATATGGGAAGAGATCAAGATGGCACCTCTGAGTGCTAGTGTAGAAAAAATATGGGAAGCTATAATCTTGATGGAGAATATACTAGCACCCTGGAATATGGGAAAAGAACCACATCCAAATCACCGAAGTCAAGAATTTTGTTCTTACCATCATTTTCATGGACATTCAACAAATGACTGCAGAAATATAAAGAGAATCATTCTCAGAATGATAGATCAGGGAAAATTAAGTCATTTTCTCATGGTACAACCTCAATCTCAATTGTTACCACCTCCACCAGAAATTCGCGGAGTTAATACAACAAAGGGAGGAGAAACATTTGTAATAGAAGTTGGAGCAAAGGCGAAGAATCTATTTTGTCACTCTATTGTACATTCATACAAAACGATTAAAGACTTTCACGATAATGTTCTGAGCAGAGTTTTCGTAAGAGATGCTGATGGGAGAGAAATAATGAACATTGCAAAAGTCTTACCGTTAAAAGACTGGCAAAAGCAGACTATTTCCTTCACCACGAAAGAAGTACCTGAAGGTGGATAAATGCATGAAAACCCATTGGTGGTGAGATTAGAGATTAATCCAAAACCAAGTGATGATGAAGATGATGAAGCTGAGGACTCATGGGCAATTAACAGAGTTTTAATTGATACTGGAAGTTCCGTGGATATCCTGTTCTATCATGCTTATAAAACTATGGGTGGAAAAGATGAAGATTTGATACCTTCAACTTACAAAATCTATGGTTTTAACGGAACTGCTAATAAACCTAAAGGTGAAGTCACTATGCGAATTCCATTGAAAGGAATATCTTCTGAAATTATGTTATGTGTTGTCGACATGGAGTCACCATACAACGCCTTAATTGGCAGACCTTGGCTACATGGGATTCTAGGCGTAGCATAGACATTTCATCAGTGCATCAAGTTCCCTCATCCGAGTGGAGTTGGCATTATAAAAGGAGATTGGATTAAAGGAAAGAAGTGTTATGAAATTGATGTTGAGTCATGCGAAGAACGAACTACGGAGAAATAAAATTGGAAATGTAACGTCAAAGAAAAACAAAGAAGTGAAAATTGATGGTCGATGCAGTAGAGAAGAGAAAAGAAAAAATATTGCTGAAAATAGGAAGTGGCGAAACGTTCGCAGAAAGCAAGAAAGCCGTAAAAAATATCAATGATACAGAGGCAGAAAGCAGCAAAGGTATGACTGATTTGTTACAAAAAATTTCAAAAAATATATTTTATGGAATGATAAAGACGAGAATTGAGAAATTACAATAAGAGATGAAATGCAAAAAGAGAATAATTAGAACAATCAGAATGGGGCGAACCTACTATGGCGTGCACCCTAGTTCGCGAAATTAAAATTTCGCAAGAGGAAAATGTAAGACCTAAAGTACGTCATAGAAGGGGGTACCTATTGCATGGCTTAGCGAAAAGGTTACACCACTACTGGAACCTGAGTCATGGAGATGTGGGGTCAATAAAAACCCATCCAGAAGAGATACCTTGGATTTTCAACCTAGACTTATGATTTAGGTTGGACGACTGAGGGTAAGGGGTGCAGAATATGATCAAGGCGCCGAGGTACACGGTTAAGCCAAGAGTGCCTGGGGCGTTTGGAGCGTACCTGGACATTCTTGGCAAGTCTTGACTATGATGCACTCGTCCTGAAGAAAACCCCACTTAGGGTGCAGTCTTGTAACCATAATTCATATAGGCAAAAGGGATAAGAGGCTGCGAAAACAACTGGTTGTTGTTAAGACCGGATGGGAGGAGACAATCTTGTATGGTATAGGTACGTCTCCTTGAAGGGGCAACCAGGGGGAAGATAAGGGCGGCACCCTCCATTAGGGAGCTGATAAGTGTCTAAAGACGCAAATGTCATGAGGCTTTTTACTCACAAAATATTAAGGCATTTCATATTTGTGCGACAATCCTGAAGAGGAAATAATACAAAAGAGAAAGATAAGACGAAATCAATGGGTCAGTACATGAAAATGTAAGGACGTCCTGCGATTTCGTCGCAAGACGACAATGTCATGGGGATTTACTTTCGCAAGAATATTTAGGCCTGTCATATTATCGCAACAAAAATGATAAGAGAAAAAAGTTAAGACAAGATCAAGGGGTTTTCACATGAAAATGCAAAGACGTCTTGTGATTTTTTCACAATGACAAGAGGTGGCAATATAAGACCTTTACTTAGGAAGGCAAAATAAGACCACGTCGGAATACAAGAAAAAATGCAATTCTAAAATATGTGATTGCAAGATTATGTAGAAATAACTGCGAGATTTGGGAATGCATATATTGAAAGATTTCGCAACAATCTTACTGTACAAAGGTAACTTGCTTAATCTCTCATTTGAACACAAATAACAGAGGCAAGTATGGGAATGCATAAAATGAGAATATGTTATTTGTCTCCATATGATAGATTTACCCACAAAGTGAAAAATAAATTATATATTGATTAATCATATTGCGAGAAAGAATTGTTTTTCTAACACATGCAGGAATAAACAAAAGAAATAGAACTTGTATTGAAGATTGAAGAAATTCGCAGTGATAAATAACAAGAATATAAGATTAAAGGACAAATATACACATAATACAAAAAATCAAAGAAGGAAGCAAAAATTATTTCTTGGTTGATTCTTCATCATCCTCATCAGACTCTTCTTCTTCCTCATTAGCGTCAGACTCTTTTTCTTCTACATCTTCATCAGATTCTTCTTCTTCGCTAGCATCACTATCAGAGATGACCAAATCAGAAGTGTTCTTTGGGACTTCATCTAAAAGATAAGGATATGTGGAATGCAGAATGATATTGTCATCACAAACCATTTTAGTAGTCTGGTTGCGAAAAAGAGTAGCATCATTTTTAAAGTTCGCAACATTAATTTTTAATTGGCTCTTCAGCTTAGAACATTTATCATTGCGAGAAGCAAGATCCTTTGCGAGTTTCTCTTTCTCGGTTTCAAGTTCTTCAATTCTTCTGTGAAACCTTTCATCAGCCCCTACAAACATACAACAGTGAATCAGTGACTTTGTGGAAATTTACGAGAGATAAATAATTAACAAGGAAGAACAGTTAACAACCTTCTCTGTCAGAGATAATATCCCTAATCAAGGCCGTTTGCTCAACTTGGAGACTAACATTTACACCTAGATTATTCCTGGCATTATCTAGAACTTTCGCAGCCCAAGCGAATTCATTATCACTATTTATTAAAAGACAGGAGCGAACTTGACTTTCTCTCTCGCTAATTATAGCATTTTTGCGGTTAACTTCATTTCGTTCAACTTGAACTTCAAGAAGAGTTTCTTAGAATTTCGCTAAAGCTTGAGCACCTTGATTAGCAATACGATCTTTTTCATCTATGAGATTACTATTTTTGGCCCTTAAACTATGGATTTCCTCTTTGGAATTATGAAAGAGACGTTTAAATCTATTGGCTAAACCCAAGTTGGATCTATGTTCAATTTTTAGGAGGCGAAGTTTGGATCTGAGTTCATCTATAGAAAGGGATTTAATCTTGTCATTTGAAAAACTATTCAAAGAATTATTAAGATGATCAAGAAGGGTGTCATCATCCATATGATGGGGAAATGAGTAAAGAAGAATAGATTCATCGAAAAGACTGTAAACGTCTACAAAAATGACAAATCAAATAAGAGAAAACAACGGGAAACCGAAGTAAAAAGAAAGAAGAAGAATTTTATACCATAGAGTTGATTGTTCGCGTTTTGAAGATCAGAAATCTTATGCTTCTGATTAGAGAACTCAACTTCCAATACTTTGTTCTTTTCGCGAAGACTAGCAGCATCAGCCTCCAATTTTTCGTTTTTCTTGCGAAGTTCAAGACTCTTCTTCTCAAGAGTAGCACGCCTTCTTTCCAAATCTGAGGCAACAGCGAAAGAGGCCCTACCATCCTACAAAAGCATTTAAAAAAATTTGTTAACATAGATTATAACTTTGAATCATAATCATGAAAGAACATAAAAATGAAGACATACTAGAGTCCCCCAATGAATTCAAAAGGCTGGGAGCCACTGATCCGGAAACTCCGCGAAGAGAATGATCACCATCCAATAAAGGCGTGTCACAAATATTCGCAAGAGATTTACATGTGTTGGTGAGATCATCATCTCCAATCCCTTGCATGGAGTCAGAGAAGATACTAGACAATTGTGTCATAAAAAATTCAGGTGGAGAACTTCCCTTTGCGACATAATCGTCAACATCATCATCAGCAGAACTTTCGCCAGAATGAGAGTCTGAAGGAAAGGGAGAACGGACTTTTCTTTTCTTTGAAGGTGGGGGAGCGGATTTTTCCTTGCGAGGAGCACTTGCCTTTTCCTTTGGTCTTCGCAACCTTAGATCCTCCTTTTTCAACAACCACAATGCCAATCTACGCACACGAATGAAGATAAGAAACAGAGGCAACAATATTGTTAAAAAATAACAAAAGAAAGTATTTCTTACTTCATCCGTGATCGAGCGAAGTGCTTCTAGGATACTTGCCTTGCAAGTTATTTTGTAGCTTCTTCTTAATTTGTTAATCTAAAATTTTCGCAAGATTAATAATTATAGAGAAGAATGAGGGCAATAAACTGAACGACAGAAACACACCTCTTTCTCCTTCTCAGTCCAATTAAATACCCAAGGTTGGTAAGCAGCGATATTCGCAAGAAGCACGTTTGGAACAGAAATATAAGGACCCCTCATAACCAGTGGAAAAACACACCATTTTTCATCTTTAGATTGGCGAGGAGTTTTATTCTTGCCAGAATGTCAATTAATGTCATGCATAAGTTTTTTATCATCGTCGATATTTTCCTTCCTCTTCAAGCGAACACTCCAGCGAGTTTTGTCATTCTTCATAGGTATTAATTCATAATTATCAAAGAAGCTCTCTGCGGTATATTTTTCGGGAAGAATTTCTAATTCCTTAAATTTAGGATCCCTAACATCTTTTGAATAAAGAGACCCTTTGTCAGCACCACGATTAGCGAATTCAAGCATTAAGTGAATGCAATCCCCACTTAATTGATATGTTGCCCGCGATAACTTCGCGTGGGAGAGAATTTCATAAAACAAATGAAGGTTAGGATCATAAAGAGGGATATGAAGGCCAGCGAGGATCTGACCTAGCGAAACTATGATTTCTTTATCATCACAGTGATAATCAGAAAATAATTTAGCAGAAAGAATGGAAGTATCTTCTTGATGAGGAATAGTGGATAATGTGAAACCTTTCTCCGTGAGAACTCTCTGAATTTCCCCAAGAGAAATCTTAGCTTTATGACCACTTTAGATTTGGAAACATAATGCTATTTTAGTACAAACTTTGACTATAATAGTGCCGCTATAGCATGTTCAAGGAACTAGGCTGTGGGAGTTTTGAGACTTGAGATGATACTGATATGACTATATATTAAGCATAAAATATTTAATAACTCATTAATTATAGAATGGCATATAATCCTATTCTGAATATGAATAATGCCATGTATATTACATAAAAAGACATGTATATTGGCGTACATGAAATAACAAGGTTTCTGCTGGGGAAGCCTTGAAATTTGGCATACGTATACACTTTCAAAATAGCTTTAGGACTGCTAAGCCCGTTAACAAAATATAGTTTATTGATTCTGTTACGGAATACAAATTATATTTATGTAGATCCAATAATCCTGATACTGGGCCATGGATTATTTATACAACGAGATCATGGCTAATTTACTACAAATGACCTTGTCAAAAACTCACCATCAACAGTTGCAAAGTTGGTGACTTTCCAACTTGTTGAAGTCATGCTTTATAAGTTTAAATTCATCAGTCTTTAGTGTCACTCAACAAGATCTGGTGCTCATGTTCTGTAATTGTGTTGTTGTGCAGCATGAGCAAACTGCATTCAGTTGACATACATTGTCCAAAAAGGTTCTACGAATAAAGCTCACTTTTTTGTATGGGTTAAAGGTTCACAAATCTTCTGTTGTATTCATACTATAAAAAATAAGTTCTATAGATGTTTAAACATGTTTCCCTTATAATCTTGGGTACTATTTATTTCCTCGTATTTTGTTGATTCCCATTAAGAAATCTAGGTTGGATTTTAATTAAACAAGTGAATCAACTGAAAGTAGTTTTGCAAAACTCTAAACCTCAGATTCACAAAAACAAGTAACATTTTCTCACGGTCTTTATGTCAAGCAAAAATATTTTGGAGTTTGTCAGACAACCGCACGACCGCCACAACAGGCTAAGGCCAAGCTGAGAACGATTATCTACGGCCACAGGGCCTATATCATAGGCCTAATGGAATTAATCACGCTCTAGTCGTGCGGTCCTGGTTCATCAACCAGACTGCAGTTCATGCCTCCTTAGAACTCAATGATACAGAGGTACGAGCCTATATAACAGATCATGTTCAAGTAAGGTCGTGTCCAGTTTTCAAATTCCACTTCTTATAAACTAGAATCTATTTCGCAGCGTTGTCGTTGTGGGACTAAGAAATGAAATGAAGTAAAATGAAGTGAAGTGTATTTAGAAGGTCGCGGGTTTGATGCTTGTATAGCCACTGAAAATAAATATTATCCAAAAAGAAATTAAAAGGGTAAAATATATTATGTTGGAATTGATGAAGGGGATTAGGGAAAACACACACACATAAAAATGGGATTAGGAGATATGGAGTTATTTCTGGTTAACGAATATGTATCAAGGTATGGAAGTTGTACTCCATCTGTTAATGAATCTCTCTAGTGTAAGTTCTGAAAATTGAGTTTTGAGTCCTATGTTTTTGAGTAACTGGCTGATAGTGAATGTAGGTTTTTATCTGGATAAGATTTTCATAGATTAGAAGTGAATGATCTGTATGAAATGAAGGATTATTATACTTGGGAAGAGATTTGAATTCAGAAAACTTATAAGAAGCCTGATTCAATCTCATGGATCCTCATAGGTCTAAATAACTTGATGAAATGTGTTTAGCTAGCACTGCAGGATTAGATGTTAGAAAATCAATGACTATTATGACGGACCGGAAAATTACACCTGGGCACGAAGGCCATAACTTCCCCGATGCGCCATGATGATGCTACAATACGGGCCTTAAAGCTAGGCAAATGCACGCCCATTTTCCCTTGCAAGCATGCTTATGGAGAATGATGCAGCTAACTTAGATTCCACACCATTCCAACTTACCCTTGTTCTGCAAAGGTCTTAAAGCTTTAAAGGATATCACTGATGCACCTTACATGCATCTCTGGATTATGAGTGCCTTGCCTCAACGTAAGAAATTCATCACTGAATTTCCTATCTAGTTGAGTAACCGTTGTACTGCCGATTCTTGTCCAGGCATAAGGCATGCCTTGGGCTTACGCATAATCCATTGCAGGCCTAATACTCCCTCTTCACTTAGCTTAGGCATTGTTGAAAGCATGCACTTATCTTGCTCGTGCCAAGGGTGCATCAATCGGGCTCATGTCGTACTTTCCTTAGACTTACGCAAGCTTCGCTAACTTGCATATCGATGTATCTTACTTTTGAGGCCATGCCCAATGCGCCATTGGTACATGCCTAAGTCAAGCGGCTTGATAGGAAGTATGAGCATCCAAGGAATGGAATAAAACTTGCCTCATCAAGTTTGGCCACAATCATCTCTAGCGTCGAGCTACCGAGCCAGATGATATGAGAGGCCAGTATGCCGCAATCATCTCGCAATTAGATGATATGAGCGAAAAAGTGTCGGACCGGCAATGTTGCAACTCATTGCGGCTACCTACATACCCTTCCCTACTCTAAAGGGATCAAGCACAAACCGTAGTTTATGCTCGAAGGGACAGCAGCTTAAGCCAAACTCGTTTGCAAGGCTGTGGCCAAGCAATAATGGTAATGTCATAGTCTGTATAGGCCGTTCCGTCAAGATGCACAATGATTGTGCGTTATCGGGTCCGCAACATGGCATAGTGATGCCTTCGCATCATATGCCCCAATTTAAGGCTACGCATCTATAACTAAGGCTTACGCATCATTTATACTCTTTCGGATAAGCTATAAAGCTTACTTGGTACATGGTCTGCATATGCACCTTCAACCAACTACCCCTCCATATATATATATTAACTTACCATTTCAGCAACTTAGAAAAGGGGAGAGGATTGACATGCTTGTTTCACTATTCATGGCCATTTCCATGTATCCTGAATAACCGGAAATGATTGCTGAGTTTTGTTCTGTAATATACAATAATTGCTCACCACTCGTCCTGGCCATTGCACAATGATTGTGTAACACTCATTCTGGATATTGCACAATTTGTGCAATATGCACTCGGACATCCCTCTCTGGCCTGATGCACAATGATTGTGCAATATTGGCTCGGCAGCCCTTTCTGGATTGTGCAATAATGGCTCGGCCAGCCCTCTCTGGCCTGATGTGCAATATTGGCTCTAGGCCAATAGCCTTCATAGTGCGATGTTTGTGATGCATCGTCCAAGGCCATCTACCCAACTGGCCTAATGCATCGCATCATGATGATGCAAGATTTGTCCCTTGGCCAAATGCCAATCATAATGCACCATTTTGGCGCGATATTGGCCTTAATCCAATCTACCTCTTACCAAACAAATGAAGATTCATCTCAGGCCATGGCGCATCTTTTAGCATGCGCCATGCTAAAAATACGGGATGTTATAGTTATATAGACTAGCTTGAAACCCGTGCTATGCACCGGGACTACTAGAATTTCTTATATCGTCAGTTCATGTTCCCTGAGGCGGGGCTTCGCCCCGCACCCGTCCTAATAAGAGTTCTAATAAGCTTATAGAGTTACTATCCAATAAATTGACAATTAATAGTTAAAACTTTATAATAATCAAATATATAATATTATTATGATTTGAAGATCTAACATGGTTTTGAAAACTAATTTCATGCATCATAATAAATTAATAATCAATTTTACAAATAAATTAAAATATTTTAAGCTATAAATACATAATCATTTTTTTAGTATTTAACCCGTGCTTCGAACCGGGTACGACGGAATCGATTTCAAGTTGGGCGAAGCACCACACCTGTCCAAGAAGGGATCAAAACTAACAACTGCAGTGTACCATGAAAACATCAATTATCATATTGATTTATTTTTGAAGCAATCATTTAGTAGATTAACAATCAAAACCAAATTATTCACCAGTTACATATTGTTTAAAGTGTTGGAGATTAAGAAATCCTCCTAAATAAAATACTTTTGAAAAATTATACCGACCTTTGAAATCAATAAGTAGTTCATTACATTACATGTATTGGTAGTTAACTGAAACATCACACTTTCTATACAGTTGTATCAATATCTGATATTGGAGACACTAAAAAAAACACGATATTAATATAAAATATATTGAAAACTCTAATGGTGCGCAACATATGAATTGCTTCCCGTCACAGAAAATGTTATCAAGGAAATGTATTGATATATATTTCTTCGGAAATCATATATTTGTGTTAAGAATTAAGGGACCAACTCAACTGCTCTTCCAGGCTCCAACTTCTTATAGTTAAATGAAAGATCGCACTCATTAGCCATTATATAGGAATCAATATCTGAAGTTAGAGACACTAAAAAATCGTGATATTAATATAAAATAGATTGTCAACTCTAAATATGGAAAAGCATATGAAGTGGTTCTCGTCAAAGAAAATATAATTAAGGAAACGTACATATATATTTTTCTTCATAAATCATATACTTGCGTTAAAAATAAAGCGTCTAACTCAACTGTTTTTCTAGGCTCCAACTTCTTTTAGTTCTTGTAGTTAAATGAAAAATCACACTCATTATATGGTTGTATCAATACCTGATATTAGAGACATTAAAAGAACACACGATGTATAACATAAAAATAGCTTGCAAATTCTAAATAGTGCAAAACAGATAAAGTGAGTCAAAAGAAGTTGTAATCAAGGAAATGCACTAATATCCCACTATGACCCCGTTTGAATACCCGTGATTGTTGCTTTAACCGTAGGGATCGCCTATTAATAACTTGAGTATTTTTGTTGGAAAATGAAATCTAAATTATATTGGTTATGAATTCTCATCATTTTTTTTTTCCTATTGATGACTCCTACTGATCATAATTGTATTTATTGTTAATATAAATAGATTTTCAACCCTAAATATTACAAAACATATATATATATATATTGCTTCCCGTCGAAGATGATGTAATCAAAGAAATTCATCGATCTATATTTTTAAGAATCATATACTTGCGTTAGGAATCAAGCGTCCAACTCAAGTTCTCTTCCAGGATCCAAGTCCCTATAGTTAGATGAAAAATCATACTCATTGTATAGTTGTATGGATATCTGATATCAGTAATACTGAAAATCGATATTAATATAAAATAGATTCCCAACCCTAAATAGTGAAAAGGAATAAAGTGTTTCCCGTCAAAGATGATGTAATCAAGAAAATGCATTGATATATATTTCTTCCGAAATCATATACTTGTGTTAAGAATCAAGCGGTCAACCCAACCCAGGCACCAACTCCTTATAGTAAAATGAAAAATCACACTTATTAGAGACATTAAAAGAACACACGATATAACATAAAATGGTTTTCCAATTCTAGATAGTACAAAACAGATGAAATGTTTTCCGTCAATGAAGTTGTAATTAAGCAATGAACTAACATCCCACTAAGACTCCGTTTAAATACCCGTGATTGTTACTTTAACCGCGAGGATTTTCCACTAATTAATGATTGGAGTACCTTTATTGGCAAAGAGAATATCTAAATTGTATTGGTTAATTAAATAATTTGGTTGCTGGATTTTTAATGATGCATATAGATAATTTTATTATGTATGTGGCTTGAAACAAAACATAAATTCTCTTGGAATTGAACAGTTAAAGGGACGTTGTTTTTTTTACATTCAACCGTTGGTCAAGTTACCGAAGTGCCGTTACAGCATGGTCTATTAAACAAAGTAATTTCATGCATATATCATGTTCAAGAAAGAAAAAGAATAATAAGAATAGGTTTCACAAAAAACTATAATTCAATAATCTAGCAGAACCCGGTCAAAAATATCAGAAAAAATTATAAAGGAAATCCAAGAGAGAGTAGAATGCTCTTAGGATAATAACTTAACAATGTTGTTTGGGATTTACATCCATCCTTATTCCTATTTCCCTATTTCATATTAACATTTATCCTTTTGGCCCTACATAGAATTGAAAATGATGGACGGGACCAGTATCATCCTAATTTATAATTATATATTCACTACTACATCATCGAAAGACTTGTACATGTTTAGAGAATATATCTAAGATGACAAAGAGAATTATTCATTTTACAAATGTCCATGCCGGTGTCCTTAATATAGACCTTTGAGACTCTGCTACAAAGAAAAAAAATGAGAATTGAGATATGAAATGGAATTTCTTTGTGTGGAAAGAAAATATAACAAAGTAATGGAAAGATTTTTCTTCCCTAAATTAATTCGAAAATACAGGGTAAGATTATTTTTTTTTAACATACTAAATATTTAAGGCAGACGTTTGGGATTCTTTTACCATAAGTAGACCTCTAAAGATTTTTTTTCCCTGAGGTTTGTTTAGATATTTTGAGTTTTATAAACACTAATTTAAAATTTTCTTTCCACATATAATTACAGCTATTGAAAAAGATTACGTCATTAATATGTATGCATCGTTCCATAAATGCTTCAAAAAATAAATCTTTCCATAAATATAATATATATCTGTAAATTACTAATTTTAAAGAAATTAAGTTAACAGTTACACAAAGTCTAAAGTCGCCAACATTTTGGTTATCTAATTTAAACCTACTCACATTTCCATCCTCCCTCCTCTAACATGAGAAATTTATTTTTTTTACACCTAACGGAGTAAATTTAAGCAATTTTTAGCCCAAAAGTATCAAATTATTAGAAATCCATTTGCAGCGTGCATATAAAACTTAGGCATAACACATCTGATTCACATAATACAAATTATAAGCACCATTTAGTTAACCCGCACTGCACCCTGCGATAGGCAAAACCTAGAATTTGTGTCAAGCACCATGTTCATTTTTAGATCATGAACATGTGAACTGCAGTAACCGTTATAAACAAATAATCTCAATGAAATAAGCATTTGTGTGAACTCAAAATATCATACAGTGAACAACATTACAAAAAATTAACAATAAAACGATTAAAACCTACTTTTGCTATACATATTTTATTTTGAGAAAATGATCATAATCAAACAGAAAATGAAGAAAACAAAATAAACAACCTTACATCGCATCTTCATAAGCTAAGCCCTACTACTGCACACCACAATTTTCCTCCACAAATTTTAATAAAAATTACTCCACCATATCAGTTGCCTGCTCTCAGCATAATTGTTTGTAGGCATATCCTCAACCCCGCAAAAAATAGCCAATAACAATTTCTAAGGAAAAACCGAATTGAGACCTAAATGAAATTGGCACTTCAATTTCACCTTTTCAAACAGATACATTTGATGAGATGTCGACTTCCTAAACCACCTTTCCAAACTGAATATTTTGATTTTTCTGAAAAGATCAAACCCATTAACATCATGGATTATATTGAAAATGGGTAAGAAACATACCACCAGTAAAAACTTAATATTGACTTCCCATCACCGCAACCTATTGATTACATGCAAAACAAACAATAAAAATAGATTAGACAATAAAATCCTAGATTGTAAGAAACCGAAAAAAAGGAATAAAAAAACCTGAAAAGAAAAGTAATGCGCAAACATTGAGGTTTGGCTTTCGCTTGAATTATTTATATTCAGTCACCAAAACTAAATTTCGATAAGAAATTACTTTTATTAAGAAACAATATCAATCAATATCTTAAAGGAAGAAAATTAGGAAAATTATTTTCATAATTTATTAACAACATATTAGTATTAATTAAAATATTTTTAATAATAATAGTAACGACAACTTGATAGTAGTATTATTAAAGAAATTATATGCGTATTTATTTATTTTTCCCCAAATAACCGTGTGTATATTAAAGGATACCATTTTTAAAGAACCCCCAATTGGGGGATATGACTTTTAATTGGGGGATATGACTAAATGACAAAATAGGGATCCAAATATCCTAGATGGGTTACCCCTTATGTAATTAATTTATTAATTCCTAATCTAACCCTCCCTAATTAGGATTAGTTACTAATTAAGATTAGTAAAATCTTAATGATTTGGGGGATATAATTAGTGTTTTTGAGTTTATTTGAATTTTTTGTGGGTAGAAGGAGGGAAAAAAATTTAGAGTAGAATTATTTTTTTTGGAAATGGAAGATGAATTTGATGAGAGACTTGCAGCTGCTGAATCCTTGGCTTAACTACAACAACAATCATATCTTCAATCTTCAGTTAATGATAACAACTCCCAATTGGAGTTATATGATCAACCAACACCCTTGGATCATGATTTTCGTGACCATGAGGAGTTTTGTGAAGAACCAACTCAAGAAAGTAAACATGTTCAACATACAAGCAGCCCCAACACACAGGTAATGCTTCAAAGAGGTCGAAAATTTGTTGTTTTTTTCCGAAACCGCCATTTCTGTTTGAAAAAGCTGAAAAACCTAAGATGCTCGTTATATGAATACAATGCCGGAACCTCTATAACCGGCATTGTATTCATACAAATTTGAATGCCGGTTTACAATATCCCCAACTGTTCAAGAACATACCGGCGTGGTATTCAAACCAAGATTGTATGCCGGTTTGAATTTATACTTTTTACCTACCACCGAATATTCTATGGAATATTCAAATCGGCACTAAGCGTACATGACAAACGATGTTGGGTTATGATACCTGCATATATCCTTGAATGTCGAGAATGTCGGTTTAAAATGCAAAACATACAGAAACAAATGGTATTTTGAACTTAAATACCGGCATATATCCTTGAATGTCGAGAATGCCGGTACTATTTCCCCCGGAAGTAACTGGCGAATTTCTATAAATTCCGGTTTTAATACTGGCATGGAATGTCAATTACCATATATGCCGGTTTTCAATACCGGCAGTTTAATTTACTTATCGACAATGCCGGTTTTATCTAATCCAATTTTATTTTCATTCGTTCCTTAGATTGTGACATACAACGATCAACCAAACTCCAAACCGCTCCATCGGGATACCAGAGTCTATAAAATACCTCAGTATGTTACCAAATAAAGGGTTTCACCTATTTTTACTTTAACATTGGGAAAATACTTTTCCTTATGTAGGGAATAAAAGATGAAAAGGGAAGTAATTGCTTGGGCAAAAGCAGCCGGTATGTTACCAAATAATGGGTTTCTTTTGACTTGTGAAGGCTTTAGATTTTTAAACTTAATTTAACATTTGATTTCAAGATAAGATTTTCCACTATTACACATGAATAAATTATGGTTTAACTCTATTTATCTTTAAATCCCTTGTTTCTTAATTCTCATTCTTTTCCTTATGTAGGGAATAAATTATAAAATATAAATTAGATGAAAAGGAAGTAATTGAAACACACTCTCAAAATTCATTATTATTGCTCAAAAATGGTTTTACAAAATGCCAAACAACTTATTTGCAAAGAACTGTTGCTGTTAAGAACATGTGTTGTCTTAGTGAGGAATAGTCAACATTGATTTCTCGAAACTTTCTAATGCTCTATTCTTCCTCCCCACTCTCTATCCCCCTATTCGTTTTGAGATGGTTTAATACTCCCAAATCTTCTCACATCAATGTATTAACTCGTATTTTTTTCTTTCTTCTTTTCTGAGAGAAGCTCTGAAAAATAAAATAGGAGAATAGCCATTATCTGTTAAATAAGATAAAAATTATCCCTCTCAAAATCAACCATTCATCTCACTAGGAACCCTAAATCAGTTTCAAACATTTTTTTCCCGTTATAATTCAAATGAAAAAGACTAATAGGGTATACAAGACCGAATAGTAAATTTCTCCGGGGGTTTTCCGACGTGACTTAGACCACATAAATCCTTTAAATACCCCAAACTTATTATTTGCTAGTCTCTAATCTAGAAAATAAAAAAGTATTCTATCTAAGAGTGGCGGAGAAAAGAAGAAGAAATCTTGGAAGGCAAAAGAATGGGAATGTAAGGTGTGGTTTGGCCGTCAGAGCTCTAACCATAAGCTTGAGTCAATAATCCATAGATTAAGAAGAAGAAAAAACCTAGGGTGAACCTATCCTAGCAATTTTTACTGGTCTTGGACTAATATCAACACACTGGTCACTCCTAGGTCAACTAGTGGCATATACAAGGGTACCAGTGGTCGACTTTATTGTATTTATTCCGTTTGGTCTAGTGGTCTGGTCTCAATTTTTTTTTTTTTTTTTTTTATCTCAACCACTCTATTCCACCCTAGATCAATTCGAGTTTCCATCACGATGTCAAGATGATGACCTTTAGATGTTTCCATCTAATCGTTGGTTCTCCTACATTTCTCACTTAGATTGGTTAGTGCCATCCTTAATAAACATAAATTTCTAGGATCTGGAGTTTATTTATTGCAACTAAAAGCCAATAAAGTCGACCACTGGTACCCTTGTATATGCCAGCTGAGTTGACCTAGAGTTAGGATTATCGACCACTGGTCCCCTTGTATATGCCAGTGTGTTGATATTAGTCCAGAACCGGTATCTCGGTCGTTAGGATAGAACATCATCCCCGTTTTTCTCTTCTTAATCTATGTGATTGGTTGACTCCATTTAATAGAAACTATCTGAGTAGAGGCTCTGTCACTTTATATGAATTTTGAAGCTTGCAAACTCGTTTTGGAATTTCGCATCAAGGTTTCCTCTGTAGTCAATAAGTATGCCAACCAGGAGATTCTTTAGTGCCTTCAAGATTCCTGCCGTAGATAGCTAGGGTCTGATAAAAGGTTTTGTGGGTACACCTCTGAAACCCTCCGGAACAACACTCCGCCACTAGGGCCACCCTAGCGGTTTAACTTCTTGCTGCACGTGCTAAGTGTAGTCTTTTTATTTCCTAGATTAGATTTGCTCGGGACTAGCAAATAATAAGTTTACGCATTTATGTGTCTAATTTGTCCTCAATGTTTCATATTGTTGGTACTCGTTTTTGTCCTTATTACAATTATGTTTGTGTGTTTGTAGGTATTTTGGAAATAAGGTATTTGGAAAATTCGGCTCGAAAAGTTGCTCGGAAAACCCCGAGATTTACTATTAGGACTCCCACTTTGGATAAGGAAGGGGGCACCCACAGGATATTCGCACCCAAGCAGCTGGATGGAGCAACCTCATCTCTTTCATTTTGAATTACATAATTTGGCGGGAAAAAATGTTTGAAACTGTGATTTAGGGTTCTTTTTTTGAAGAGTGTTCTAGTGAGATTAAATAAAGGATAACTTGGATGAGTGTAACAGGAAAGGTATGGTCGTTGGTTTCAGTTGGGTGGCGAATAATCCATGAGTTCAAATAGGTCTCCGTGCATGGGAGAGTTATTCACGAGATTATATGAGATTTGACGTGATTTATACGTGTATGATGACTCCGACCAAACAACGGAGAGGCGTGCTAGGAGTTATCGAATGTTTAGCAGCTGTGAAACAGAAAAAGAACTTTCCGATTGTCTCGATCTCAACAGCTCCATGAGGGAAAAACAGTACGAACAATAAAAGGACCCGTCCACCGAGAACGTAACTTCCAGGGAAAGATAAAACTTTGGACACGACTTCCGATATTTCTATCATGCGCAAGTTTCATTTTGTTCTTATACTCCCTTCGCAAAAGAGCTGAGTTTCCCTAGTACAATGCTCTATGTTCTAACTCAACGGGTAAATGAATGCCTTGCCATAAACAAGCCGATAAAGCGACATTCCAATAGGGGTCTTAAAGCATGATAAGCCAAAGGCATCAGTAAGCCTAGACGACCAGTCTTTCAGATTAGGATTAAGCTTTTCTCTAATATCGTTTTATCTCCCTATTGGGAAACCTCTGAATATGGATGATACAATGTGTGTAATACCATTTTCTTCATCAAAAGCTTAAAAGTCCATTACAAAGTCGCGACCCTCCATCACTAATAATAGCTCGCGGTGTGCAGATATATTATTTTTCAAGAACTCAAGCACAACCCTATGGTCATTGGTTTTACCATAACCTCAATCCATAGAGGCGTAGTCTGGCGACAAGGATGTATAGGTTACCAAAAGAATTAGAAACGGACATAAAGTCAATACCCCACACATCAAAGACCTCAACAACTAAAATAGGGTTCAAGATCATGTTCCTAGCCAATTTACAAGATCACAAGTTCTTTAAACAACGAGAGCCAATAGAATCCACACTGCAATATCTTAGAAAAAAAAGTGACCCCCACAAGCATGATCATGACAAAAAAATAATGCTGGACTACAATCTCAGGTATACATCTCTAATAATCTACTTAAATAAATAAGGATCATCCCAAAGAAGTGCTTAACCTCGGCTAAAAACCTAGAACGATCTTGTTTACTCCAATGTTGAGAGCATTCGACCAGTTAGTTCACTATATTCGCATACCAAGGTGATTGAAACAGAGAACAATTGTTCATCCAGAGAAGTTGTCCCTATATGAAGGAATCATCAGAAAACAATTACCCTAGACAAGTGGTCTGCTACTACATTTTCTGCACCTTTTTGTCTCTAATATCTGGGCAAAATTCTTGTAATAAAGGATCCACCTAATCCAATCTAGGTTTGGTAATATTTCAAAGCAGCATGATCAGTATAGATTACGATCTTAGAACCTAAGAGGTTCTAAACTTGTCTAAGGCAAACACAATCAACAACATAACTTCATTCGAGTTTTGCTAGCATCACATGAATTATTTTTTCTTTGACTAGCACAACACCAATAGCATAATCACTCACATGATCTCAAAGGGTAAGTTCAGTTGGTGACTATGGGGGGGTTTCTAAACAGAAGCATCATCAAAGACAAACTTAACATCTTTTGCAAGTAAATTGCCAAAGAGGTCTGAAATCAAGAAAATCCTTAATGATGACCATAATCTATCTTTTACGGTTTTAGGACCAGTAAGGTTTTAATAAGGTCAGCCTTGGCTCTATCTACCTCTATACCCTTTGAAGATACGATATGCCCTAGAACCGATTCCTGAAAACCATGATTTTCCCAATTCATATCCATAAAGACCTCTAAGAACACCATGTCAGAAAATATGCTCAACATACAACGCTGAAAGGTCGCAGGGGCATTACATAGCCGAAGGCATGCGTCTATCACATAAAAAGTACCAAAGGAGACGGTAAAAGTGGTTTTCTCTTGGTCTTCTGGGGCAATAGGAATCTGATTATAGCCGAAAATCCATCTAAAAAAGCATAAATGGCTACGGCCAGCTAATCTTTCGGCATTTGGTCGATGAAGGGGAAGGAAAGTGGTCCTTCCTAGTGACCTTGTTCAATTTTCTATAGTGATGGTCATTCGGGTTGGGATTAACTCATTTTTCATTCTGGACTAAGTAATACCAGATTTCTTGGGAACAACCTGAACGGGGCTGACCACTTACTGTCTGAAATAGAATAGATAATGCATCTAACATCTTGGTGTCCCGGTTGAACTACTTCTTTCATAAGGTTCGGTCGACGTTGCATCTCCCTAGAAGGTTTAGTATCTTCCTCTAAATAAATTTGATGCAAGGACTTATACCCTTAATGTCTGCTATGGTCACCCTAAAGCTTCCTTGCTATTCTGAGGACAGTTCTACAGCCTACTTTTCCGATCTTATCCAATCGGATGCTATAATCACGGGTAAAGTTTCTGGGCCTAAAAACACATACTTCAAGGTATCTGGTAGTGGTTTGAGGTCAATTTGAAACTTTCCAACGAAGGAACTGAGACTCAGAAATGGCGATCTTAGGTTTTCCATCCACTACTGTAAAAGGGGTTGAATATAACAAAGCATTTACCTCATTAATCACATCATCATCATCAAAATCAATCCCAAAGTGGGCTAGGCATTTCTCTAATGGATCTTCCATCAAAAGTGTTTGGTAATGACTCCTCTACTAATGTTCCTATCATGACCTCTTCTATGCCTGAGTCATCTAGTTGGAGGGTAGCTTACTAACATGAAAGGCGTTAAAATCAATAGTCATATTACAAAAGACAAATTCATAATACGATTCGGGTTAATGATCGCATTGGATGTTTCTAAAAACGGGCGACCTAAAATCACTGGTATCTGGTTCTCTGGGTCAGGGACAGGTTGGGTATCTAGGATAACAAAATCCACCGGATAAATAAACTTGTCTACCTCTATGGAACCTAAAGAAGAGTCATCTGGTGGTTCATCTCACCAAGTCCTAGCTTAAGTAATTATGGCTTTCACACAAAACTCTAAGGCGGCTTTCTTAACACGATATTTACCTATTGTGCAAGAAATGGTAGGGGACCACAGGTGTCTTTGTACTTAGGAGTAGTGGTATTACGAATAATAGAACTCACATGACTAGCTAGGAAGGCTTTCTTTTGAACACTAAGCTTCTGTTTCGTGTCTTCCTTAAGAAACTTGATAAGCGGGAATCTGCCCAATCAAATACTATAAAATACCTCGGGTATGTTACCAAATAAGGGTTTCACCTAGTTTTTACAATTTAACATTGGGATTTGCTAGTAATCTCCCATTATTTTCCTTATGTAGGGAATAAAAGATGAAAAGGAAGTAATTGCTTGGGCAAAAGCGAGATTCCAGAAGTGCACGCTTAAGAACATGTGTGTCTTAGTGAGGAATAGTCAACATTCAGATGTTCGTTTTGAGATGGTTTGTGAGAGAAGCGGAAAATAATAGGAGAATAGCCATAAGATAAAGGGTTATGTATATGAAAAAAAGACTAATAGGGTATACAAGACAGTTACGAGGAAGGATGACTGCCCCTTTAAGCTTGTATTCTATCTAAGAGGAGAAAAAGAAGAAGAAAAAGAATGGGAATGTAAGGTGTGGTTTGGCCGTCACAACCACCCCGATCCGAATTTTTTTGAAGGTCACTCCCTAGTTGCGAAGCTAAAACCTGATCAATTCGAGGATGTCAAGATGATGACCAAAGCATGTATCAAACCAAGAGTGATTCTTAGAACTTTCAAAGAAAAAGATAAGACTAACGTTTCTTCAGTCAGTACAATTTATAGCGCACAAGCAACCATTAGAAGGTTGGAATGGGAAGGTAGGAGTGTTATGCAAGAATTTGAGAAGATAGTTTGGGATCTCAACTACACGCGAATCATTAAAAGAGGTCCGGACGAGAAGCCGCTTCAAATATTCATTTCGCATCCCTTGCTTTCACAATTGGCACATACGTGTTGTGATGTTCTTATGATGTACTGCACGTACAAGACAAACAAATACAACATGCCGTTGTTCAACATCGTGGGGAAAACATCGGACAAGGTAACATTCACATTGGCTTGGTGTTTAATGGAAAACGAGAGGGATTACAATTATCATTGGGCATTGCGATAATTGAAATTATTGTTCCCGGAAAATCGTGGTCCGAAGGTCATCATAACCGATCAATTTGACGCACTAATGAATGCCATATCCGACGTATATCCGGATGCACAAAATTTTCTATGTACATATCATATAGGTGAAAATGTGAAAAAACATTGTCATGCTTTGTTTGAACCCTCAAAGGCTGATATTAAGAAAAGAATGGTTGCTGAACTTGAGGAAGATGTTCGCAAAGAGAAACTATCACCCGAAGAAGAAGAAAATGAAAGAGGAAAGATTAAAGAGCAAGTCGACAAAGAACACGGTGAAAATCATAAAAGGTGGTTGGAATTTCTAAAGGATTGGGAGAAAGTTTATTGGTCTCTTACCGAGGACATGTATGAAAAGAGATTGAACATGTTTATTGCCAAATATAACGAAGTGTATCCAAGTGTCGTCTCATATTGTCGGGATAATTTGTTGTATAAGTTCAAGGAAAAATTTGTGCGTGCGTGGATAAATCGTTATAGACATTACGAGAATGAAGCAACTAGTATAGCGGAGTCCTCACATGGGAGATTTAAAGATCTCATCCAGTCCGGCCAGGGAAACATGGTTACGGTCACCGAGGCAATTGAGCAACACTTTAAGGCCGATATCGATAGGATCAAGAAGGCTTTTGAGAAAAGCTCAATGGAAAGGATGACTCAATTTCTTCCACATAATAAGTTGCTCCAAGGAATAGAGTTCAACGTCTCCAAATGGGCAATAAAGCATATGATGAGACAAATGCAATATGAGAAAAATTACGGAAAACCGGGTGACGTGTGTATTTGTCCCGACATGTCTTCTTTGGGGATTCCGTGTCGACATATGCTTGTGAAGTATGAAGAAGTGATACCTATTCGTGTTATTGATCCGTTTTGGAAGCAATTATCTTTCGACCTTCCCCCTACCGAAGTTCCCGGACAATCACCATGGGATACAAAGGAGGCCCAAGAATTTTTTGAAGCTTACTCACGTGGAAACTCAGCTAGCCGACAAGTATTGTTGAGCCAACTAAGACTAATTACACGGCCATGTATAGCACATAGTGAAGAGCCAACAAAGGGAGATCCGCCGGGTAGACCACAAACTAAAATTCCAAGGAAGAAACAAAGAAAAGAATTAAAAGATATGACTCGCCGTGAAGAGGAACTCGCGGAAACAAAAAAACGAGATCTATGTGCAAGTGAGATTTCAGAAGCAACATTCGCGGAAGCACCCATTCCAAACAAAAGGGGTAGGCCGATGAAGGAACCGATATCAAGTCAACAACAATCTACTACACCAATAGTCGATGTATCCGAGGTTGAAAGGAAAATGGGAAGGCCGCCGAAGGTACCAACATTAAGCTACCAAGGACAACAAGGTGAACATTCCGAACCTACACCAATAGTCGATCTATCCGAGGTTCAAAGGAAAAGGGGAAGGACATCGAAGGTACCAACATTAAGCTACCAAGGACAACAAGGTGAGCATTGCAAACATACACCAATAGTCAATCTATCCGAGGTTCAAAGGAAAAGGGGAAGGCCGGCGAAGGTACCAACATCAAGCAACCAAGGGCATGTATTTGATCATTCCGAACCTACACCAATAGTCGATATATCCGTGGTTCAAAGGAAAAGGGGTAGAGGTAGGCCAAGGAAGAATATTCTCCCGTCTAATACCAAAGACATTTGGAGTTTAGGGATTGCAGAGGATGGTTTGGATATAATAAAGCTAAAAGTTGGTAATATGACGATGTATAAGGATTCGCAAACGGGTAAGACTTGTAGGCACTACCATACGAAGATAGAGTCTTACATAGACCAACTTCCTCAGGTTATTCGCGAGTTTATTGCGTACACGGATGATGTCGATGGAAATGGAAATTGTGGCTATCATGCCGTGACCGAACAATTAGGAATCTTCGAGACGGCTGTTAGTAAAGGAATGACACCATTCCGATATGCTAGAATGAGAATAGCCGATCAACTTGTGAAGAAGAGGAGCTTCTATGAGCAATTGGTTGGTCACGACGAGGTGTCTGATAATATGTGTGATCAAGTGTTAGGACCCGAGCATGATATGGAATTTCTTCCTTCTCAATATTGGATGAGGATGCCGCTATGTGGGGGTGCCCTTTCATCATTAGTTTGTCCTAAGCCACCTGATTGTGAGGATGAGCCACCTGCTTGTGAGGATGAGCCACCTGCTAGTTTCGGTTCTTGTGGAGTTTGATTCTCATCATCATTATCAGTGCTGGTTGAGTCGTTTATTAGGTGATCCCGAATTGTGACCTTAGTAGTAGCCGCTTTTCCTTTTCCTTTGTCCTTTTTTGGTGCGTGAGACCTATGTTCCAACACGTTAAACGGATTTATACACTGCATGCCAGCAAACAAAATGAACAACCATAAAACCGACATCACACCTAGACATATAGACAATGCCGGAACATATACCGGCATTCACGGCTCCATACATAGAGTGCCGGAACTGATACCGGCATTATAAAGATTAAAACGTGGATGCCGGTTCATGTTGAAATCTATCCAGGGATTTAAAAATTTTAGGGAACCCATACCGGCATTCTCTTTTACCATACCGTGACCGCCGGAACAAAAACCGGCATCGGCCAAGAAATTTCTATAATGTCGTCTTTTTGAATTTTTTTAGACAATTCTTAAGGGTTTTTTTTTTAATTTTCAAATTGAATTCAATTGACTAGAATGCAATTTCAAAACCCTAAACAGAAATTTTAATCCGTCATGAACCCCTAGCAAGTTTCACTTTTTGTTATATATTATTGGATAAACCCTAAAAGTACTTCAATTCAACAAGAGACTTTGTGTTATACATGACTTACCGAATCAAATCTGTTATGTCCGCCTCACCAGGAGACTCTTCAGGAATTTGTTGCGCATCAACCGGTATTTCTGGATTGGGGTTATCACGAGATTTGCGATGAGCCATTGATTTGGTATAGAAGATGAAAAAATTAGGGAGAGATTGAATAGATCGAATAGTTTTCTTTCCAAAACCGTCACTTATATAGCGTGAGAAGCTTGAAACCATCGAGACATTAAAGAAACCCACGATTTTGTAACCTTCAAATGACTCATTAAATATTTGGAAACCGTCAAAATAGTGGAATGAAATTGTAACCGTCAACCAAGTTGAATGAAATTGTAACCGTAAAACAAGTTGAATGAAATTGTAACCGTAAAACAAGTTCAAAATTTATTTAAATGTCAGAATACCGGCATATAAAATTACATACCGTCGATGCCGGCATTACAAGTTCATTATTTTTTTTACTTCTTAGTGTGGGAAAACCGGCATATACCGTAAACTTTTACATGATGCCGGTACCATCATGCGATCTCAAGCAAATTCCAACTAACATCATCGAAAGGAATAACGTTACACATAGAATTAAAGATATCAAGCCAAATACACCTAACATCATTTATTATATCGAGATTCAACAAGCAAAGCCGCTTCAAAATGCCTAAAAGGCTCTTTTTGCCACTTCGTATATGCATCCTGAGCTTCATACCTATCACCACTGTATCTTGAAAGGAATTTGTTGTATTTGAGACATGATTTGATGAGTGCAGTTGTTCGAATGCGTACTATTTGATCGGCGTATTCAATTTTGCGTTTCTTACCGTCAAGCATGTTAGGCTTGTAAGAACCATTCATTACAAGGCCCCAAAAAACTTCTGAAGGGCGTTCATCCTCCGGCAAATCCAATACTAAGTAGTAATTTCTAATCCACTATGTTTCCTCCTCAACATATGCTTCTATCTTAGCTTCTTTTTGACGTTTAACCTCTTCCAGAGCTTCCGCTCTTATCTTATCTATTTTTTGACGATAACGTTCAATCTTTGCTTCCTCTTTTTCTTCTCTGTTCCTCTTACTTATCTCTTCCTCCATTACGACAATTGACTTGGTGGTTTCTTCCTTCCTTGTTAGTTTTTCTAGTATTGTGGCCACGGAGTTGGTCGTGGTTGATGATTGATTTTCTGTCGGAGTGGACAATATGTTCCTCAAACGTTTTTCTTTTTCAAGGGAATTGATGAACTTGGCAGCTGGTGAGTGATAATCCATTGGAGATATATCTGTGAGGTATAAGTGCAATGGTCTATCCATTCATTTAAATAGATTTAGTCATAACGGCTCTTTTCCACTTTAGTGACGGCACTATAATTAACTTAGATCCCACGCCGGAACTAATGTTTTCTAGTGTATGGTTCAAAAAACTAGCCGTTAGGCATTCAATTCCTTAAACCGGAAGATAAAGGAGGAAGTAAAACTACGCCGGTATTATATTCCGGCACTACATGTAATACTACGGGTATGCCGGATTTTAGGAATTTATATTCAGGAAACGACCCAAATATGACCACTACACCGGCATTCAATGTTTAATAATTTCAATGCCGGAATGGGTACACTTCGAAAAAAACAGCTAGTTTTTTGAAAAATATGACCGTTGCCGCTTCGTTTTTATATAACATCACCCATTCCTTTGGAAAAAACTACACAAAACAAGCACCAAATAACAAAAATCATTCTCTCAAGAAAGCAGGCACGGTTCAAATAATGGGGGATTCATCATCTACCTCTATTTGCAAAGTAAGTATAGTTACTAACAACATACTCTTCAATACTATGATGGATAACTAATATAATTTTCTCCTGCAGAGTCATCATTGCAAGTGTCAAATTTGCAAGTCACCTTCTCACCTAGCCATGGACTGTCCATTTATTTATTCAAGGTGTAGAAGCTGTGATTGGACACGCCGGTTTTGGATTGCAAAAACTGATGATGCTGAAAATGGAAGAATGTTTCTAAGGTGTTTGAATTACCCAAAGTGCGATGAGTTTCAATGGTTTGACAAAGCGGTTGAACTAGCAGAGTCAAGAGAAAACCACAAGGGCCAATGCAAGCCTATCGATGGGTGTGATGGGTGTTATATGAAGGGAAAGAAATATGTTGAAAAAGAAGAAGAGCCAATGAGGATGATCCTTGACACCCCCATTCCGGACGATGTGTTTGAACAAATTAGGGATATGCTTAAAGGCTCAGTAATTGTGGAAAAGGGATGGAAATAGATTATCTATAACTAAGTGCAATCCATCCACTGTTTTTTAATTTAAAGTTTCAATGTAGTCCAATGTAGTCAATTACATCAGACCGAAATAAAGGAGAATTTGAAATGAATTAAGCAAATTGCAGGAACTGCTAAAATCAATACAACTATGCCGGTATTAGTTCAACTCTTTTAACCGGTATAGACCTTATCAAACATAATAATGCCGGTACATGTCTGTTTCTATACAAGAACCAAAACATGTAACATAATGAATTTTACTATGCCGGTATGTGTAACCTGATGAATCTTACTATGCCGGTATGTGTAACGGTATTTCAAATAATGAGCTCTCCTATGCCGGAACATTTTAACTTTCAAACCAGAGCTCTAAACATGTTCCACATAAACCAAAGTAAATAAAGAGTTAACCCACAGTACAAACCAAAACAAGTTTTAAATTGTTTTTGACGTAACCAAAAAACTAAAGAGTTAACCATCAGTAATTAGTCTTTTGTTTCTTTTGGGTTGGCGCCTTCCTTGTTTCCCCATACATAGCTTTGACAGTAGGGTCGGTTTCTTCAATTCTACAAAGCTTTTCCTCGAGTTCCTTGATTTCTTGAAGAGATAGCACAACTCCGTCCTTATGCTTGCAACCTAACATATTCGTAACCTTGCCAATCCGACGTCGCTAGTTTAATACATCAAACACATAATCATCATACATGTTAATATATGATTTTGTTTACATTAAGCAATTAAGAAAACTTACCACCATTCCGAAAGTCTTGAGAAGTTGGGCCATCGTAGGTTGTGTAGGTGGAGGAATTTCAACAAGAGGGTTTTCTTGGTGTGGAGCTTCGACGGAGGGAGGGCGCACGACATAAGGATGTGACCATTCCAGGTAATCCATCATGTAGTTGTCATCAACTTCATAACCATTTTTCGCAATCTCCCACTTACTAATATCTACCAAACGACGTGGCTCTCTTTCCCTCCAATGTGTTGGTTCCGGTTCTGGATCATACACTACATACAACTTGTTGGGAGTTGAATTGCATCGAGAAAAGTAAAGAAGATAATTCTCATCAGAGGTCGACCAAAAATGGGATAATTGTTTAAATCCATGTTGGCGCATCGCACGGCATGGGTCGGCCATGATGTATCCTCTTGGGTGGTACAACGGCCCATGGTAAAATGCAACATCTCTTGGAATTTGACGGTATACTCTAATCTCCTTATAAGTGTCGAACACAACGTCTTCCTTCCTCATAGCATCCAGAGCCAATCTCCTATGGATGACTCGACCTTTGTTACCAGGCTTTGGATTACTGTTAAACTCAAACCTCTGAGCTCTAGGGGTATCGGGTTCAGCAAGGTCTTTGATCTTCAAGAATTGGCAGTCCTTGAACAAGGTTGGGAAGTGTTCATAACACCACACCTAATCCAATGTCAACAATATACATGTGAACATAAGTTAAATAAATACATGTGATCATAGATTAAAAAAAATTGTACATGGAGTAGAGTGAAATTCCCGACAAATTGGTTTGTTTTAGCCAATGAAGCCCTTCTCATCTCCGCCATCAAATTTTCCATGACCGCGGTTCCCCAAGAATATCCATACACACCTTCCAACGGGTCCAGGTACTGGAGAAAGTTTGCACTTACCCGGTTGCCATTACTGTCAGGGAATGCCCTAGTGCCCAAGAGGTATAACAAGTACGCGGCGGCGGTATACCGAATCTGTGCAGGGTCCCATCCAGCCTCCAAGCTTCTAGCCTTTGTATTTTCAAACATCTTCTTAAGCATCGTCAGCTTGAATGTCTTAGTCTTACTTCCATTCGATGCTACATAAAAGCTTTCCGAAGAAGTTTTGAAGTCCCAACCAAACAGCTTTGCAGTCAAATCGTGCAACTTCATCCAATCTAGGTCACGAGACTCAACTCCTTATGAAATTGATTTTCCAATAACATTCAAGCCTAGAATGTCATGAACATCTTCAGGAATCAAGGTCATCTCTCCAAACGGGAGTGCATGGTATCAGTTTCACCATGATACCTTTCGACGAAGCAATTTACGGTCACCGTATCTGGATTAACGTAATTTTCAACCAAAGAATACAGACCGAGTTCTTTACTAATGTTTGGACATCTTCATGCTCCAATGACAATTTCCACTCAAAGAATGCTTGGTTTCTACAGACACGCACAGCCTTAGTATGATCCTACAAATATGAGATAATACTATTAAGAGATAATGTAAAAGATAAAACAATGGACATGCACAAAATAACAAATACTTACATAAGTTTGAAAGATAGTACGAGCCCAAGAGTGCTTGTATCCAAAAAGTACTTTCGGTTCCGGAGATTGACCCCAAATTTTACCATCATCGCGGTCGGGTATCATGTCATCAATGTGAGGAAGGTGACAACCTTTAACTTTGTGTTTGCCCTTGACCTTGCCTTGTGTTGGTTGTTGACTAGTCTCACCAACTTCTCTTTGGCTTGCTAATTGACTTGGGGGAACCTCATCATCTTCCTTCTCACTGTCCCCTTCATCATTCTCATCGTCCACAACTGTACCTTCACGGGCACTACGTTCACCACCACTTTCCCAAACTAACCCTCTTGTTTGAAACCCCAAACGCTTCTTGCGACCAGCGTCTTTCCCCCGTGGGGGAAGGGACTGGGGAGTATCAAGACCGTCCTTCCTCTTTTTTTTAGTGAGAATAGGACCTTTATTTTTCTTCGCTTCTTTGGATTTTGACCTATAACATAAGCAAACGAAACAAACATAAGAAAAGTCATCACAGTTGAGGAACCGGCATTGCAACTCTTAAACAAACTAATGCCGGTAACATGTACCGGCATATATGTTCAAATATCGAGCATGCCTGTTTTTCAGTGTTTATTCCTGAATGTTTCAAGTGTCAAACCGGCATACACCAATTGAACTAAGTGATGCCGGTATTTCAGGACCGGAATTCACAAAACCTAGATACAATGCCGGTAAAAATAAAATTGTTCATGTGTGTTTTTAGTTGACTACCGGAATAGTCTTCAACTAAATTCGAATGCCGGTCCAAAAATTTAATTTTCAGGAACTCAAACCTGTATGGTATTCAACCATTATTGTATGTCGGTATTGATATTTCAGGTTCAGGAAGTTAAACCGGCATCGTATTCGACACAAATTCTATGCCGGTACCTAAACCGTCTTGGTATTCAAACTAAGATCTAATGCCGGTACTCACTGGAACTCGACAGTTTCAGCTATTGTTGGCGATTCTAACCTAAACCCATGGCTACGAATCGATTAAAATAATCATAAATGAGTAAAAAAATCACTTACCTTCTCAGAGAAGCCATGACTGCTAGTGGTTGATCATCCGAGTTCGCTGCTGCGTCATCTTCTAGTTGTTGAGCAATGTTCTCGATTCTTTGTTCATGGGTTTGTTGAGCAGGCGATTTGGTTCTCGGTTTTGATTTCGATTTGGTTCTCCGAGGCATTGTTATGGTAGGTTGACCAACGAAGAAATTTTTGATTCAACGATTAATCGTCGATGAAGAATGAACGATGAGGAAGACGATGAAGAAAAAATAAAAATTTCAAAACCTAACCCTATGCTGGTACTGATTTGAGAAGGGGGATATATGATTTTGGGTTTTGATTTTAATGTTTAGTATAAAGGGCAAAAAAGTCATTTCATAATGATTTTTAATTAATGAAAGGGTGTTTTGGTATTTTCGCACCCAAAAGACACCCCTTATCAGCCACCTTTGGTTGGGGGAAGTAATTCATATCCCCCAATTAAAATCCATATCCCCCAATTGGGGGTTCTTTTTAAAACCATAATAATATTAATTTAAAAAACAATTACCCTATTGAAATGGATAAAATCTTTGAAATTATTTTCTGTATCAAATTTATGAATATGCTTGGATTTTTTGTCAAACGCATAAACATGTCTGAATTTTCTAGATGTTTATTATTAATACTAAAAATTAATAGAGTCATTTCTAGATTTTTTTTTCCTTATAAAAGATTCAAAAATATAAATCTTATTATTTTATTCCTTAAAATGTTGAATTGATTTTTTTTATGTCAGTCATAAATGTACAAAATTAATATAGTAGTTCTTTTTTTTCTAGATTTTTTATAATAAAAAATTGAATTAATTTTTATTTTATTTTAATTATAAATTTCCGAAATTAATATAGTAGTTTTTTTTTCATTTTTAGATTTGTTTCCGTATAAAAGATTCAAAAAATATAAATCTTATTATTTTATTCCATAAATATGTTGTATTGAATTTTTTTTATTTAAGTCATAAATATATGAAATAAATATAGTAGTTGTTTTTATTTTCTAGATTTTTTATAATAAATATATGAAATTATAAATGATTCAAAAAATATAAATCATATTATTTTATTCCATAAATATGTTGAATCGATTTTTTGTTATTTTAATCATAAATTTCCGAAATTTAATATAGTAGTTTTCTTTATTTTTCTGGATTTTCACATTAAATGCACGAAATTAATATAGCAATTTTTCTAAATAATGAGGGCCGTACGTCGCGTGTGTCCCAACAATCCGCCTAATCTACACCGCACATTGTCAGATCAACGCACCATATCTCACGAAATTTCATCCGACGAATACAAATGGTTTCTCAATTAGCCAATGAGAGCGCGAGGTTACGCTCACCAACCAATAGGAGAGAGGGTAAGCTCCACCAGTGCTACTTTTATTCTGGAGTGAGGGATGGTATTGAGTTTTTAGGTTGTTGATTTTTTATAATAAATATATGAAATTATAAAAGATTCAAAATATATAAATCATATTATTTTATTCCATAAATATGTTGAATTGATTTTTTGTTATTTTAATCATAAATTTCCGAAACTTAATATAGTAGTTTTCTTTATTTTTCTAGATTTTCACATTAAATGCACGAAATTAATATAGCAATTTTTCTAAATAATGAGGGTCGTACGTCGCGTGGTCCCAACAATCCGCCTAATCTACACCGCACATTGTCATATCAACGCACCATATCTCACGAAATTTCATCCGACGAATACAAATGGTTTCTCAATTAGCCAATGTGAACGCGAGGTTACGCTCACCAATCAATAGGAGAGAGGGTAAGCTCCACCAATGCTACTTTTATTCTGGAGTGAGGGATGGTATTGAGTTTTTAGGTTGTTGATGGTTGAACATAAATGAAGATAACAAATATCAGGTATCATATAGAATATTTATGTATCATTGGCATGTGCCATTCTTATTTTCTCACATATCACTCAATACAATGTTGCTCAAAAATCTGTTTCAACTGATAACTGGAGAAATCCACATTGCTACAGGGAAGCTAGTACGACGATGCGGATGCTCTTGACAGTCATGCAGCGGATGCGTCTTCCACCAATGTCCAACCTCGCATGTGGAATTTGGTTTGCCCTACTTTCTTGTCTGATGTCATTGTAAAGGACCGAATTTAGCATCTAACCCAGCGTGTGGAACTTCTAAAGTTAACCGAGACAGTTTCTTTCTTCTTAGTAAATTGGTGGAACTTCTAAAGTTTTAATTAAAAAAATAATTGGAAGTACGAAAATTTTCTCTCTTTTTTAACAAAATAACACTAGATGACCGCTACCACGGGGATGGCCGACCGAAAAAATTGACGTAAAACTAAATTTTGTGTTCACAATTTAGTTCCGCCGTAGGGTGAAAATATTATTTTTCCTGAGACGGGACGAAGGTATAATTTTTCCAAACACGACGCAAAAGTATCATTTTTCCAGACAGGTAGGCCATGGTATATTTTTACTTTGCAAATAATTCGGTGGTGATTCAACACCATATGTTGTGCTTTTCATTTTAAAATTAGTTGGTTTTTATACTTAGTCAATCATATTTTTTTTGTAGTTTTTTTTTTTAAGATATGTCTAATTTTAAGCTATGCCTAATTTTTAAGGAGAAAATATACAAAATTTGGAGAATAATAAAAAAATTGAAAAACAAAAATTTGATATCATTGTTTGTGCTCATTGCGTAGCTAATTTAAAGGGTTTTCCAAATATATAAAATTTATAAAAATACGACTTGTATTTTGAAATATACGAGGTTTTTAAATATATAAAAAATGCATTTAATGTTGTGCCTTTCTTTTTTGGTTTATTTACGAAAATGTCTAATACCTTATTCCCCTTCCTCTTTGATTTATTTACGAAAATGTCTAAAGGAAAAAAAGTAAAATTTGATTTAGAGGGACATCTTAGTCTTTTCCAGGTGTCCGGACCAAAATTCAATCTTTTTTGTGTAATTGAAAAAAATGTCACGCTTCACATTGACACAAAGTCACCATATATAGAGTCATCCCTCGCTTCGCTCGGTCCGCCTAAAAATACCTTGGGCAACTATATTTACACGACCATTTGGCTCACCTGCGAAGTTAACATAAACACACGGAAACAATATGCTAATTTACTACTTCTGCAATGAGGGAAAGGCTGTTTCCTGCTTGGTTTCTGAAACGCATAAGAGTTTTTCAGTGAATTAACTTGACTAGCTAGTAGATTTGGTTGATCAAATTAGAGGTTCTTTCTTCATCTCAGAAATAGGGTGCCTAAGGTCTGATGTGGTCCCTTCTGCAGACAAGTCCCATATTGACATGTTTTTTTACATTTCCTCATTTGCAAACACCACCTAAATTTCTTGTCTCGTCAATTTATGTGTTTGAAATTGGTGTCAATTTATGTGTTTGAAATTGGTGTAAGGCAACGCAGCCATTAACTGTAAAGTTAAATATTTCAAGGGCGTTTTACAAAATGGTCACCCTTTCCTTAATTGTTTCACAAAATGATCACCCTTTAAATTAAGGTTCACAAAGTAGTCTTTTTCCATCCGACACACACAATTTGAAAAAAAACAGTAAATAACGGGACTAATCTACCCCTTGTTCTCTTGTAAATGTGGTAGTTGAACCATGGTTAAGATATATATATGTATATGTATGGCAGTTCCATGCATATGTGGCAGTTCCATGCCAGCTGACAGCTGAATGACGTGGCAATCCACCTCACATTTTTACAGGTGGCGTTTTCTATGCGGTTGGAAATGTGACAGTTCCCAACGGCTTCATCTGCCTTTCATTATAAAACCACATACACCTGCAGACACATTAAACACACATTCACTAACATTCACAATCCTCAAATACTAATATGTTTAGCATGGGTGGTGGCAAGATGAAAGAATATAGCAGCAGCAGTTCAGGTGAGACATCAAGTAGCAAGATCAAGGTCAAGGTCAGAAGCATCATCAACTATTGTGGTATGTGTGAGAAAGGTATTCATGAGGAAATAGACTGTCCATGGATCTATTCTAGATGCAAAATGGTACCTTGCAATGGTTTGAGGAAGCTGTTGAAAGCAGAAACTGATGATCATGCTGGTGAGAAGTTCTTCAGCTGTTCCATATGCTCATACTTTGAGTGGTTTTCAGATGCTACAACTCCTGGAAAAGCAATGCAAATTAAGCTTCCATCTCCACATTCCTGCTTTGCTTGTGGTGACAAAAGTCATGGAAAAAGCAACTGTCCATGGGAAAATCAACCCTGCAAGAAGAAGAAATGTAAGGGCATAGTAGCATTATATATATGCAATAATGAACATAATAGTGGAATAGCTTACCTTAAATGTTCCAACTGTATGGAGTTTCAATGGCTTTCTGAGGCTATATTCCATCAAACCAAAGATGCAACCCTGAAAATGTCAGAACTATGCAAGCAGATAAGCAATTTAAATATGTAATGAACAATCAATAAAGAAAATTAGGTTAATTACATATATATTAATACCCATTAACTAATGTAAGTTTTTTACTTTAGTTTACTGCAAACAGATGCAGTGAAATCCATTCTAGCAAGTTCAAACAAGAAAAAAAAAAACAAAATAGCATATAACAAAGGACTGAATGTCTGAAACTAAACACAACTAGTGTTCATTGAGTAGCAGAGAAGGTCATATTTTTGTCTTCTGTCTAGGGACTCTGAATGTCTGAGAGAGAGTCTGAGACAAACCAACAGCACCACTGATGGTCTGGCTCAGTGTCTGTTGCACAGATCTACCACTACACCTACCTCCCCTAGAACCTCTTCCACCTCTTGTACCCCTTCCACCTATAGATCCATATGAATCAGATGTAGGATGAGAAGATGATGCAGTTGCAGGCTGAGAATATGATCCTCTGGTAGGCTGAGAAGTTGATGCAGTGGGAGGCTGAGAAGATGGTGCAGTGGCAGGCTGAGAAGTTGATGCAGTTGGAGGCTGAGTAGATGATGCACATCCTTTCTTTCCTCTTCCCCTCTTACTTGCCCTTCTATTGGTACTCAACTCTGCGGGATCTGGGTAAGTTGTCTTGTGACTTCCTCCTTCCACCATAGTTCTCTGTATTTTTGTTTTTGGATTTGATCCAACTGGTGCACCAGCACATGTCCTCCTGTTGTGACCAGGCATCCTGCATCTCTTACAAGTTCTTACCACCTTTGAACTGTGAGGTTCATCATGTGCTCCTTTCCTCTTCTTGGAAGGCCTCCCTGGTTTCCTCATATCTATGGGTGGGTTGATTTCTTCCAATGGATGCAAAATGAAGATAGAAGAAGATAAGTGTAAGTATATAGAGTATATATAAGTAACAAACAAAAGTGAAACCCTAATCTTAAAATATTGCTTTCCAAAAAAGAAAAAGATTCCCTACAATAATATAGTGGAATGACATAAAAAGATATTAAAGGACAAAGGGGAAAAGGACAATAAAGGTTAAGTTAAAAAACATCTCTCACCTCAGGCCAATCTTCTCTACCTTTTAGTAACCCCATCTCAGGTGCATAAATGGATTTGTAAGCTTCTACATGATAGTACTTGTTGCAATAACTGCATCAACAGATACATAGATGCATTAAAATTACCATTACAACTGCAAAACTGAGTAGTTACAACTAACAGTAAATTCACAACCACTGAAACAGATGCATTAGTGTTGTATTTAGTGCAATAATAAGTGAAAATAGTTGAGAAATCTTACTCTGACCAATTTATTCTCATGTCCATGAGAACACACATTGCATGTAGACATACAAATTCTCTAAGTTGCCATTGAATACATGAACAAGTCTTCTCAACCACATCAACTTGAAATACACTATTGGTCTTTGAAGTCACTTCATATAGCTTATCAATAATAGCTCCATTAACCCTGAATGCTCCACAACATTTCATCATCTCATCTATCAATTCCTGAGCTTTTGGTACCAACTGACCATTTTCCCAATTTGCACTCAAATTTCTTCTTTTGAACATAGTACCCATAACTAGCTGGCCATACATCATTCCAAGGGCACAAATAGGCTTGTCCCTAAAAGGTCTAGCCAAGTTATTCTGTCCATCTAAACCAGTTGCAGCCATTAAACATCCACCATGTTTTCCAGTCAAGTGGAAAGCATCAAACCCAATGAATGGTCTACCACCAGCCTTCCATCCTTGAATTGGTGCTGCAAATGCAATCATCATGGAATCAAAATATTTGTCCTCACTATTACAAAACATACAATCATGAGAAATAAATTAATATACGAAAATAAATTACTACAAGAAATAACTTAGTAAATTCAGATGGAAACTTACCTTCCAAAACTGTACTTTGTAACAGAACCAGGATTTGTTGCTTCTACCATATCACAAAAGGCTGGAACAAGCTTATATGATTCATCATAACTGCCATTGAGTTTTTCTAATGTAATTGTTCTTTCTCCATGCAACATGATATGGAACATTGGTATTGTGAGTTGTAAAGAATTGATCCTTCAGTGTATATGGCAGTGGTACCGGATCTCCTTTCTTTATCTTGTCATACAAATACTCAGCAACAAATTCTGCATTAGATGCTCTATTCCTGGTCTTTAGTTGAGTTGCACATGTATGTTTTAAGTTGAATCTCCTCACAGTAAAGGTTGGTTCACCAGTTGTAACACTTGACCAGATAAAGAACTTGCAGCCTTGGGATTTGTTGAACCTGCATATAACTTTTATCCTCTCATTGTCATTTGGCTTAAGCTTGTATTGGAATCTCTTCTTAATGGCATAACCCCTTAGGTGATTCTTGAAGTCATTTTTGTCCATAAAATCAATTCCCACAAACATTGTGTCAACATCAACCATGAGTAATGTATTCCCATCAGCATCAGGAAACAACTCTCCATTGCCATCTGCATCAATATCTGGACCATGCACTTGCTCAAACTGGTTGTACCATGGATGTGGTAACTGATGAGTTGGCTCATTATCACACTCATTGGGTCCTTGGACTTCTGTTACACCTACATAGACAATTAAGAAAAAAATATTAATTATTGTAATGTTAGACAATTCCTTAATCCATACACATAAGGTCCTGCATTTAAGTTAGACAATTACCTTCACCATCATCTTCAGAGCTTGAAATGTCCTTACCTCTATTGTACTCCTCATTACCCTCAGCATCATAAGGAACAATTGCTTTTCCTTTAGGATCCTCTTGCTCACCTTCCTGCTCCACACCACTTGCTTGTACTTCATTGACTTCTTCCATATACTGTTGTGGATGTACATTGTCAACCCAGTGGTGGTCCTTAAAGTAATTGTTCACAAATTCACAGTATACACCAATTCCCATTTCATCATTATCAGAAACTGGACTTCTAGGATCATCTATTGGATTACATACATCTTCATCATCATTAACTAATTGGATGTTCTCATACTCTAGCTCAGCTTGTCTTGTTTCAGCACTAAATACAACATCATCATCATCATCCACATTCACATACTCATCCACATTCACATAGTCATCCACATTCTCAAATAACCTCTTCTTACTGCCAACAATCATAGTCACTGCATCAACAGATTTCTTGAGTAGCCTTGGACTCCTTCTGACCCAATGTGGTGATGTAGTGCATGTAAACTTCTTCTTAGGTGTGGCAAACATTTTTGGATCAAGTCTGACTGGTGAACTAGCATAGTTAATGCATGTTCTAGAACTACTTGTAACCTTGGATGGTGTTGAGTCTCTCTTGTCAGTAATCCCAGAACTCTCAGCACATCCATCACCAGGAGGCACAATTCTGTCACTAACATTGCACCATAAATTCACATAACCCTCATCAACAACTGCGTTATCCCACATTTCATACCAATGAGAATCATTAACCATATACTCTGGCTTATTAGTACCAATCCAAATGACCTCAACCTTCTTAATTGGTGGCAACTCAAAAGCAGCATGAACTCTATCACAGAATGCCTTCAACCCTCCAGAATTAACATCCACATTGTCAAAAAACTTCACCTTATTTTTCCAAAACCATTCAACCCTAAAACTCCTAGTTGGGTACTTCACATACTTCCTGCACAAAAATGAACAACCAATTAGTTACTAATTACCATTTAGTAACTTAACATATTAAAATCTCACTAATTTAACACATCACTGTAACCAACAACAAATCCCCAATATCAGAAAGATTAGGGTTTATGAAGAACCCCAAAAACAAATCAAAAACCTTATATAATCGAATCACAATCTACAGAGAACCATATAGTCGAATCACAAGTTACAGAGAACCATATAAAACACCCTAATCGAATCATAGCAGTTAAAGAAATATTAGGGTTTATCAGTACAATTAAAACGCCCAAAATCAAAACCCTAATCTAACAAAAATTGGGTTTTTGAGTAGAAAATCTACAAAATCAATATAGACAGGAAGGGTATTTACCTGGTGATGTTTGTAAACATCTTGATGTCGAAAATTGAAATTGATTATCTTCACAGCATCATCAACTGGTTCACAAATCTCAGAACTCGTAAAAATGGTCAGAACTAGTAGATCGAGATGAAGAGCAAGAGATTTTGAAGAAATATGTGAATAAACAGTACATTTGAGTTAGGGTTCATGAAATCGCCATCTTCTTCCCCATTTCTTCAGAGAAGAAGCGAGGGAACGGGGCAAAATTATGAGGGAAATGGGTATCTCTCACAGCCGTTTGAGTTAGGTTTTTGATTTGTTTTGATCTGACGCACCAGATTGTTTAGAGATTTGTTAACCAACCACCATGGATCTCACACGTGCAGGTGACACGGTTTAGGGGCATTTAGGTAACTCGACCATCCGACAAACGCCTGACCATGCGACATAACCTTGAAGAAACGGCAGTGTGACCACTTTGTTAAATATTTGTAGCAGTGTGATCACCTGTTGAACCGGAATAGGGAAGTGAACCGGAATAGGGAAGTGTGATCATTTTTATAAATACTCATATTTCAATGATTACCACGGAATACACATACTACTTCATAACAATATGAATTCTACCTTTTTTGTCCATCAATTTTATAGAGTTGTTACTTCATTGGTTCATACAATCGTAACTTAGTGCTTTTACTTTAAAATTTGTAGTGTACCAGTTTGCACATATAGAGCATCCATCCAGTTCTTTTTGATTTTGTTGAGTAGCCACGGATACAATAGTGGGGATTGAAGATATGTTTTGTCAGCTCACTCACGGGGATAGGGTACCCGATACCTACATGTCCAACCCAAAATTTTGTGCTCATCAATTGTCCAAAACATCCAATGCAAACAACTGGTTAAGTTGGTAAATCCCCGACTTCAACAATTGAAGTCATGCTTTGTAAGTGTAAATTTTACAACATCAGTCTTTAATGTCACTAAACGAGATATAAGGTGCACATGTTCTGTTATTGTCTTGTTGCACATCATGAGCAAACTGCATTCAATTGTGAACAGTTGAACCATACGTCGTCAAAAAAGTTCTAATGAACTCACTTTCGTCAAAAAACTTCTCCTAATGTCTAGTTTAACATTCACAAATCTTCTGCTGCATTCGTACTACGAAGTATCAGAATAAGTTCTACAGACGTGTAGATGGTCTCCCAAGATTATACAGTTTCTTGATCGGCTGGGGTACTATTTCCTCATTTGGTGATTCTCATTCACAAATCACAAGTCTACATTGGCTTTTAACTAAACAATAAGGTATGTTTGCAGGGGTTGCTCTGTAATTCTTGACCCGCCAGTTCTGGCGAATTGCCTTAAAAAACCGAAGTAAATAGTACCTTTCTGTAATTAGGCCCGGAGTCATCAGACTACAGAGTCTTAGTGCAAAAATTGTACAGAACATGATTAATCTAAACTATTTAGAATATTAATGAAGAACTAGTTAACAATACCTTACACAAGGTCTTAAACATTCTTGCCGTTGAGAAAAGTAATAATCAACACCCACTACACACCACCACTCAATTGAAATATGTCTACAATGCATATTTTTTTCTGAATTTAGAGATGCCTAGTTTAAGACCTTACTTTACTGTCTCATAAATAACAGTAAAAATAAACAAAAGTACAGCTATGAAGCATCAAACTTTTCTACCTTTTTTTTTCTACACAAGGGGACTGTGTACTCGAGGTCGGAGGAGAGGCATTCAGCTGACTGGATAGGGTCTCTTGTCAAACCTCGAGGGCTGAACCCTATCGTTTGGATGGTCTCACATCGTCTTCCCCACCATCGTCATCAGAGTCATCATCATCATTCTCATCGGAGTCGTCATCGTTGCTTGGCCTTTTTCTCTTTGCTGAAACCTCTCCCTTTTCGCCTTCATCTTCCTCCTCATCCTCAAGCTCATCCTCTTCTTCACCATTCTCCTGACCCGGTTCAAAATCACTAGCATCCTCCTCGTCTTCTGGACGACTTACTGGGCGAACAAGGTACTCTGTTCCCAAATCCTCCTACAAGACAAAGCCCACACAAGAAACTCAACTGCTTTCCCCAAAAAAGAAACAAGAAAAAAAACAGGACAATAAGGGATGGATGAGTTTGTAATGCCTAAACATGTCAATTTTTGAATTTAGCACCAGTAAATATCATAAAAAAAGGACACGTGTTATCAATGGAAACTACGGGACAAAAAATGGTATCTAATTCGAAGCCACAAAGTGACGATAATAAACAGAAATGGCATATGGAAAAGTTTAACAAAGTGTAACTAAAAACCATATGAAGGTATGCGTACAGGCAGATTTTAATCTACAGGACAAGCTAGCACATTCCTTCATGAACCACCATTCAAGGTCAAATCAAAAATAATAAAGTGGGTTTATCATTACTCCTACAAGTGATATGACCAACGAACCATGTTTATAACTAATACGCGAAGTCACCAACAAACACAATGCTATATATGAGGAAATAAGCAACAATATAGCAAGTTGCAGCCAGGATCAAACAAGTCCAACAAAACAATATATGTAGCCAACAAGCAAGATGGGAAGACATATGCAAACACAGATCTACAAGAAATATGCTGATGAAGGGGCATAACATGTTAGTAAGCGAGACCAAAGTGTATCTTTCTTTCCATAATCCAAGATAGAGCATACAGCTTTAACAGAAACATAGCAGGCATCATTCATACATCCATGATAAATTCAGTAAGGACTTGGTACAACCACATAGATACCATCAACATACAAGAAAGACTAGAAAGTACTACTGAATCAGATCCCACTTCAACAAGAAAATTAAGTAGAGCACTACCAATCAAAATCTTCTAGACCCTTCTACACACAACATGAGTCACTGTTTACAAGCATAATTGAAAGCAACACCAAAAAAGACCCTGAAGAAACCAAAGGTTAGATTAGGGTAAACAAAGTTAATCAAGGTTTTACTGAGAAACTTGCCCTCTTCAAACAAGATTAACACATCAAAACAAGAAAATACTGGTAGCAAACTAGCTAAACCAATATCCAAGCTTCATCTTAAACCATCAATTTGCATAAAAAGGGGAAGACGGATTTCTTGAAACAAGTAACAGTAAAACTTAACAAAACAAATAAACAAACAAACGTCAACTAGAACTAACAAAGTGATGTAATACACAAAATTAGCAAAAATCAACAAAATAGATGAATCAGAAAACCTCTGAATTTCTATCTAGACAAATCAAGCTTAAATCACAATCAAAATCCCCATACTTTAGCCAAATAAAACATATCTATTACAGGAAATTGTACCACAAATAAATTCTTAACCTAAAAATTTAGGGCAAAAAAGGGAAACAAACAAATCTCAGATATAATATCACAGACAAGACATAAATCTAAAAAATTAAGCTTAAAATTACATAAAGAAAGAAATTATACCTCATCATCTTCTTCGACCTCCTCCTCGTTCTCATCCTCATCGTCGTCGTCGTCGTCGTCATCATCATCACTATCATCATCCTCACCACCAGCACCTTCCTCATCATCATCATCATCGCTAACATCAACGACTTGAGGAACAGATGTAGAAGCAGGCAAACCCTCTTCAGTATCTTCTTCTTCATCCTCATCATCAACCTCTTCCTCCTCCTCTTCATCATCATCGTCATCCTCATCTCCTCCATCTTCCTCCTCAGTACCCTCATCAACAACTCTCTTCATATCAACAACTTCATTCACCTCATCATCATCATCATTATCATCAACTTCTTCATCATCGTCTTCAATATCATAGCTTGTTTTGCCGTTCATGACCCTGATTTCTTTCTCCTTCTCAAATTCTCTCTCGTCATCAATAATTGCCATCTCTTTCTCACTCACTCACTCAAAATTCTTCACAGATTTTTCCTAAAATTCAAAGAAAAATTAAAATCGAAATTTGGAAAAACAGAGAAACAGGAAGAGAGAGAAACACAATAGAGAAACAAAAGTTTTTCTCAAAGTGTTCGGATTCTACCTCTCAAACGAAATCTTCACCGTTGAAACTCAGATTTTGTTCCGGATCGATGACGTGTCGGTAGATCTAATGGTCGAAAGTTCTTTGATGCTTGAGTACTTGAAGTCTCTGTGTTTTAGTTTGAGTAGGGTTTTTGGGTGTTTCGCACGTGTAGATGTTCTCTAGGGCTGATGTCATTTAGGATTAGGGCTTGTCACCTGATGAGACGAGATCGAATGGTCTAGATCATCTCTTTCTCATTGGCTAGAAGCATCTAGATTGTTGTGGATGTGGATTTGGATATGGGAAACTTAGGGGAGACCAAAAAAAAATAATATCATCATTGTTAAGTTCACAATTAATTTTAGGTACTATGACCCCCACAATTATTTTTGTGACACCCATAATTATATGAAATTATCAAAAATGCCAGCATGACGGATTATGCATCATGGGTATAATTGGCAACACAACTTGAATATAACATATCTAAAAATCCACGCCTTGAAATTTTATAAATTTTATATCGTTGGAAATATTTTTAAGAGAGCTACGCATCGAGTACAAATAAGAATATCAAATTTTATTTTTCACAAAAAAATCGGTGGTGATCTTCATTTTAGTCAAAATTTTCGAAAACTTGATACATAACCATTATGCACCCACCAAAAAAGATGCATAACACATTCTGCAGACGCATAACGAATTATGCAACCACTTTCTCCACAGCATAACAAATTATGCATCCGCATAAAAAAGTTATGCATCTATAACAAGTTATGTAACCATTGTTATGGTTGATTTTAGTGCGTACATAAAAAAATTGATGCATTATGCATCCATATTTACGGATGCATATCAGGTTATGCATCTATTTTCTCGATGCATACAAGATTGTGCAACAATTTTCTCGATGCATAATGCATTATGCAGTCATATTTTCGGTCGCATAACAGGTTATGCATCCATTTTTACTATGTGGATATTATTGTAGGTGCATGACAAGTTATGCAGTCTTATTTTTTGTTGGTTTTAATCAATACTAAGAAAAAAATAGTTGCATAACGTGTTATGCAAACGTTTTCTGTACTGCATAACAAGTTATGCAACAAAAAAAAAGTTGCAGAAGGTGTTATGCAACCAATTTCAAGAATGCATAACAAGTTATGCAACAAATTTTGTAGATGCATAACCTGTTATGCATCACTATTCACACCTCCATTTTCTTTTAAATGCACGTCATACGCACACCAAACCCATTTGCACTTCCATATCCTTTGCCATTCTGTCAGTTCACAATTTCGTCAACCACCGATCACAACAACTTAATCACAAGCAACCCATCTTCTCATAGTTCAGTCCAATATGCAAACTACTTTCCAAATCAAACCTGAGCTAACAAACTCGTCAATCAAGTCTTAGCTTCCTTGTTCAGGCCATGGCGAAGAACACCTCGATTTCAATCGATCTCATACAAAGATGACCTCTTCTCTCCATTGCCTTGCTTATTCTCTGACCAGCTAACCAACAACAATATCTCATCTATTCTCGACTAGTGCAGCTAACAAACATCTCCACTTAGAATTCAAATCAGCCAACAAACAGTCCATCTCCGAGTTCCCATTGCAGTCGCAGTTTTATCTCCACATTCTCCATCTTTTCTTCGCAGTATGAACCACAGTCCTATTTCGATTCCAGTTTCGCCAGCTAAACTTATCTCAGCCATTAGAGGACGCATAGCAACACAGCCAACTCCAAGTCATCACCGGCAACAACTGTTCACCCACCCTTCGACTTCCTAACCTTCCAACTCTCGACAGTTTTAACCCTTATTTATCTCTGCCAAATAACACCATTTTTAGTCATAATCTATTGTAGATTGTAGAGCAAAAGCATCCATACCTTCATATAACGAACCCCTTCGTGAAGACACTAAACCGATGGCAGCGACAACAGCTCGAACACAACACCCATCCTCCATTCAATCAAACAACCAACATACCGTTCATCTCCTTTGCGAACAGCTCCATTGGACCACTGGACATTTCTCTTCTTCACTGATGTGCATTTCTTTTATGCATGGTAGTAACAACTCTAACCATCTACCCAATCCAGCGAACATACAATGAGCTACATCTTTCCACGAATCCCATTTTTAGTCCGTGCATCAGCTTCTTGTTCACGTCCATGGCAGCGATCTCAATTTTACACTTTATGTAGAGCCAATTTTGCTTGCTGCCAGTTCTGCTTCTCGGCTACAGCACAGTTCCATTTCTCCCTGCCAGTAACAACTTACCCTCTCCTTGTTGTTTCTCATCTTCTCCATAGTAAACTCACGGCCAAAACTCCACAGATCCATTATATTCCACCATCTGCATCTCCATTAAGCATCCGTTGGAACCATCTAGTACTTGAGAAGGTTGTGTTCAGCCTCTGGCGTAGGTTGTGTTCTCCACACACGGTTGCAAACCAATGTACAAACATAAACAAATTAGCTCCTTAGTACTTAACCTCCAACAACAACAAAAATCACCAACCTACACCTCATACAAAAATCCCAAACCATCATCATCCCTAAAATCCCCTCCTAATCACAATACACAAACCCACAACCAATAAAACTGTAATCTACACATCTCATTTGTTGTACACCCATCCCACATGAAAGCTCTACAACCATTAGCTATACACAACCAAGAGAGCTTCCGCAGAAAACAACATCCACATCTAAGTTTTCAACCAATAAAAATAACTTTTCCCTTAAATTCCACAATTACTATCCTAATTCAATCAAACCCATACATGTCAATAATGTTCTGATGACACTGACAAGAGAATGAATGTAGTTTAAGTCACTTACTGTTTACTCAAAGTTCTCAAGATTCCTTGAGCCCTGCTAGCTAGTTGCAGAAGACCGTCACCTATAACCCACTCATTCAATGGATGATCAATGTATAAAAGAGAATCACCCCGGACAGTGGAGCGCAATAATTTGCAGACGCTTCGAACAGACAGAAGATCTTGTGAATTCAAATAACTAATTAAGGGCAAACAAAAAACCCTCAAGACATCTTCATATGTACCCAAATCACTAGCAATATCCCTGGCAACTTCTCTATGATTGCTAGAAAACCGAGTATCATCATTGTCCAATTCAGAAATAAAATAAATTTATTTTAGTTAAAGGAAAAGAGAATTTCGTTTCTCTATGGGAAAAAACTCATTACTTGAAAACCAAAAGAAACCTTCGAATCAGTAAAGGAAATCCTATAGAAACCTCAAATTAAATCACAATCCCATAATACCAACCTTAGTTGCATCAATCAGATCTAAAATATATTTTTTATCAAGAGATCGAGATTAAAAGCCTTACCGATTCCACATCTCTCCTTTATAAACCCTAATTACACCATCACCGATCCATTGGGAGTGAGCACTAAAAATCATAAGTGTGATGAAGATTTAGAAAACGAATTGAAGTAGTTTTTTCCTCTAGAAAAGAGCAGAACAGAATTTTATAAAATATGGGTTCGAGAATAATATTTTTACAGAAAATGGGTGCGAGCATCAAGTTTTCTGGGCGTAGGTTTCTTAGTGTAAAAAATCTGAAAAATGGGTCTCACTGTAGTTTTCACTTTGGATATATGAAACTAAGGTCCGACCTATCATCGCCTGGACTTAACGGGCTTGGCAATAAAAAGTTTTCTAAAGCTAAGAGCAGTTCATATGGAATGAACAAGCTTGGATTTTGTTCATTATGTTCCCACTATGAAACGAACAAACATGAAAAATGGATGCTCAAGTCAATAAATCTGATGTTTTGAACATTGAATTTGATGAGGTCGCGCGTCGGATGGAAGAGCGGGCGATCATGCCAAAAACGCCAGAGACATTTCCAATGACACCCACGACTCTGGATTATCGCCAAGTATAATACGTGAATACTTTACTACTTTTTAGTCTTATTTTATCCCACTTTATCCTATTTGATTTCACTTCAACCTATTTTATCTCACCTAAATATTATTTTTTTTGAAAAAAGAAGGTTATATTAAAGAAAAAGAAAAAAACAAAGACAAGAGCCTATGTTACAGATGCAGAATAGTCTCCCAATGAAACAGTATTTGAGTTACATTGAATTCTCTAAATACATCTCTATCAAAAAACCAAAGTATGAGAGTTTGTCTTATCAACAAAAGCATCTCATCCACAGTTCTGCTTCTTCCTCCAAACGTCCTGTTATTCCTTTCATTCCATAAGTTCCAAAAGATAGCGTAACTCAGCTTCTTACTCACTTCCTTGCATCTGCCCTTCAAACCCAGTCCATGCCAAGTTTGAAAATGTTGCATCACAGTAGCAGATTGCACCCACTCCATTTTCAAAGCCTTAATAAAATGACTCCAAATCTTATGCGCATAATCACAATGAAGCAAAATATGGTCTGCTGTCTCCACTTCCTTCTTACACAAACCACATATTTCACTTTGAATATCAATCCCTCTATGCTTTAACATACTCAAGGAAGGAAGAGAATTGTGAAAATTCGCCCATAGCATGAAACTCACCTTAGGAGGAATACCTTTTTGCCACAGAAACTTCTCAAAAACACAAACACCTCCATCCTGCATTAGCACTTCATAACAACTTTTAACTGAGAAAATCAGAACCAAAGATAGCTATAGTATCATCGTCTTCAACAAAATCTGGGACTGAACCTAATTCATTACATAACAAATCCCATTCCACCTGATCTTGGACCGACAAGTTTCTTCTAGCCTTGTAAGAAAACCTTCCTTCCACCACCATATCCACAATAGAAGCTGTCTTATCAGAACAAACTTTAAAAATTGCAGGGTATTTAATCATCAAAGGCCCATCAGTTGTCCACTTATCCATCCAAAACCTAATACCCTTCCCATTTTTAAGCTAAAAAATCACATGATCATGCAGAAAAGTTTTAGAATTCAACACAGTTTTCCACATACCTCTGCCATAAGGCTTTGAGTCATATGTAGGCATCAGTATATCATTTTTGTTCCTGCACTTCTGCTGCACTATTCTCCTCCACAAACTATGTTTTTCTTTTGTGTATCTCCACACCCATTTTATGTTTAAATCTTTGCTAGTTAGCCTTAGATCCTTAACCCCCAAACCACCCATCTTTCTTGGCATACAGATCTTAGGACAAGCAACCCAACACATCTTCCTTTTGTCTTTACTAGAATTCCATAAAAAATTCCTCATAAGTCTTGTTAACTTCTTCTCGACTTCAGCAGGCATATGAATTAAAGAGAGAAAATAAATAGGAAGACTTGAGAGACATCTTTTTATGAGAACCAACCTCCCTGCTTTAGATAGAAATCTCTTCTTCCATAAGGCAAGCTTTATCTCAATTCTTTTTATCACTTCATCCCACACTGAAGTACTTATAGGAACAGCTCCAAGAGGCAAACCTAAGTACTTAATAGGAAAATGCTCAATTTTGCACCCCAACTCTAAAGACAAATCTTCAATAACATTGTCAGCACCTACACTTATCATGCTACTTTTCTCCAAATTCAGCTTCATGCCTGTAATCATCTGAAAAGTATTTAGAATAATTACTAGCCTCCTTACTTCCACCACATCTGCATTGATAAAAATCAATGTATCGTCTGCAAACTGTAAATGAGATACTGCAATTCCATTTTCCACCACAGAAAAACCACGAACCTGATTTCTAAACACAGCATCATTCATAAGTTTAGATAAAACCTCAACCACCAATAAAAACAGAAAAGGGGAAAGAGAATCTCCCTGTCTCAAACCCTTAGTAGGTTTGAACTTATCAGTGGAACTGCCATTCACGAGAACTGAGATATTAGAAGTAGAAATGCACCACCTCATCCAAGACATCCACCTATCACCAAAACCATGCTTCTTCAAGATACACAATAAAGACTTCCATTTTACATTATCAAACGCCTTTTCCATGTCTATTTTGCATAATATACCAGGAATTTTAGCCTTCAATCTATTGTCGATGCATTCACTATCCACCAACACGCCATCTAATATTTGTTTATCCTTAACTAAATCACCTTGATAATCCGATACCAATTTAGGCATAACCGTCTTCAATCTATTAGCCAACAGTTTGGATAAAATCTTGTAAGCACTTCCCAATAAACTTAAAGGCCTGAAATCTCTTGCAGTGCATGAATCTTCTTTCTTAGGTACTAATGCCATGAAAGAACAGTTATATCTCCAATCCCATGAGCCAAATCTATAAAATTCATCCACCATCTTCAGAAAATCACCTTTAATAATATGCCAACAAGCTTTGTAGAACTCCATGGAAAACCCATCTGGGCCTGGAGATTTATTAGCTCCACTATGTTTGATGACATTAAAAACTTCCTCTTTAGTAAACTCCCTCTCCATCCAGCTCCTTTCTTCCTCGTCAATTATAGGAAACTGTAGATTATCAAGAGAAAAGGAAATGTCATTTTGCTCAGTAAACAATTCCTCGTAATAACTCCTCAATTCTAATTTTATTCTCTCTTGATCAAAGCAATCATCTCCTCCAATTTCCAGCTTCACTGTGGTATTTTTCTTCCTCCTTCCACTTGCAATTTTATGAAAGTAAGAAGTATTATCATCTCCCCATTTAAAGTCATTTTTTTTAGCCCTATTGAACCACTTCCTAGCTTCCCTAACTTTTATATTCTTCAAATTTAAGGAAGCAGACACTTTTTCTTCAAATTGAGCTTCTGTTAAAGGAGCCACCTCCTCCAACAAATCCAAAATGCCAATTTTTTCAGTAAGCTCAACTTTTTTTCTCTTAACACCACTGAATTCCTCTCTACTCCAATTCTTTAGAAAATACTTCAAAGTTTGGAGCTTCTTAAAGAAAACAAAACTAGCTTGCCCCTGAAACTGCATCAAATTCCACCATTCTTCTATCTTCTTAAGAAAATTTTTGTGAAACCCCAACTGATTTCTCACCTAAATATTATATTTTATTTTTTATCTTTATCCTACAAAACATTTAAAAAGAAATACTATTGGGGTCCTAGAAAACCAAATTTGTTCATTTTGACCTATTTTACCATAGTGAAGAAACTCATTTGGCCATCCACGTGGCTCAACAAATGTTTGAATTTGGCCATTGCCATATGAATTGCTCTAAATTCAGTAATTCACAAATTCTTGAGCACACAGAAACCTTTTTCAGTAATTACATTTACAGGTTTAAAACGAAACTTTTTTTTTTTTCTACACGGATTGCCTATGTTGTTTTATGACAAATGGTAGTGCATATATGTATCGATCTCACCGTTGTGACACTTCCCCTTCAAACAAAAAAATGAAAACAAAGAAAAGAAATTCCACCCAATTTTTTAGTTTCTAAAGCACAACAGCTGTCATGACAACATATATCATACAATGTTCAGCAGGCTTAGTAGCATATCTCACTGCACAGGTCCCTTATCCTTGCTTCTGATAAGTTTGTGAAAGTGTACACCCTAGACTTGCCGTTACTTTTACATGTCAGAATCGATTGGTTAGCAGTTTTCCTGACCTGCACAAGTGCGACCAGAATTAGTATGAGCTATAGAATATGAGATTGAATCAACAGAAGTTATATGATATATAGCAGCATACATGTATTTCGTCATTTCTAACCCAAAAAAGGCTGACTTGAATTAAAGTATGGTACAGCTGCCCATAATGTGCCAGTTCGCAAACTAATCATATATTTTGGTGCAGAGGGATACAGAGTAGCTGTTAGGTACCAAATCTCTTGATGTAATGGTGCTTGGTGTTAGATGACTCTCTCAGTCATGTTTTATAAGTATAGAATCTTACAACATCAGTCTTTAGTGTAACTAAACAATATCTGAGGTGCAAATGTTCTATTGTTGTCTCTCTGCACAGCATGGGCATACAGCATTGCATTGTCAACAGTTGAGAGTTAAAAAGTCATAAATGCTTACCTCGCACGGCAGCGAAGCTTTCACATTACAGCTCCACCTTTTGGAAGGAATGCAGTTAACATAATGGCACCAGCTACATTGGTTATTCAAGTTCTCTCCATGTAGTACTGCAACAATACCTCCAGCAACACTACCAAACCAAAAATAAGTTGTTCCTTGAGTATAAATCTTCAAAAAATAAGACGAACCAGTTTGTATTTCTGTGATTATCTTCAAGTGAATAAAAGAAGTCGCCCAGAATTGGGAAAAACTTACAGAAGAGCAAACAGAACGAGAGAGATACTCCTCAGCACTGGCTTATCCAATTTCTGCTTAAAGTTCATTGATCTCTTTTCCTTGTATTCAAATAGACCTTTTTTATTTTGAGGCACTTGCAGAAGACGAGGGTCAAAGAACAGTACAAATCCTAGAAGAAATCCAGAGACAAATCCCCCAACATTTGAAAAATTGTCCACGTGAGGCAACACGCCAAGAGAAAAATTTATAGTTGCTGCCAAGCACAGTACTACCAGTGCTGTGAACTGCATTTTCGCATACAAGAAAATGAAAAAGTGAAAGTGAGAGAAGACAGTGAGGAAAGAGACAACACCAAACAAAATGTGAAAGTCTAAGAACAATGAAAGGACCTTGTCACTATAAAATTTCCAATTCCTGATAAGTCCTGAGAGCATCGCACCAAGTAATCCGAATAAAGCACCAGAAGACCCAACTTCTGGGATATCTTGAACGAAAAGCGCAGACATCAAACTACCAGTAAAACCTGAGCATAAGTAGATCATTCCAATCCTCACTGCAAACCAGAAGCGGAAAAATAGAGCAGGTTATGTTACGCTTAGACAGTATCAAACTTGTCACTCTGAGATAAGGAGAATGCAGAAAGGATCTTACAGGATCCAAACTCTCGTTCTAATTGCAGGCCTATGAAGATAACACCTGAAAGGTTTATAATCAGGCTGAACATCCCTGCATGCAGCCATGGAGATGTTACTAGGCGCCAAATTTCGTGTTTCACCAATAACTTCCGACGAAGAGCACCCATCTCATCCAGCCTGAAAGAAGAATATGTCTAACCTATCGAATTATAGTTTCTCAGAAAGAATGATTAGCACAAAAACTCGTGATAATGTTTAAATTAAACGGTACACCGTACCCCATTCAAATCATCTATAGCATTTCAGGATAAATGGCGCATGAAAACGAGAAACTGCTTCAACCAGATTTCTTATTTAATTTCTACCATTTAGAGCAGGATATACTTCTGTATTGTTATCAAAAAAGTTCCACTAGAAAACTCACTTTTGTGTCTGGGATTAACATTCACAAATCTTCTGCTGTATTCATACTACGGAATAAAGTTACTCGTATCAGAGAAATACACCATACATAGACCTAAGTCACTGTGAAAGAGTATTTCAATTTTTCAAAGCTAGCATTTATTCTGATTCGGCTAGACTAGTGTTAGTGCTTTAGGTCATACAGATTCAACCAGTACCAATTCAAGAATAAATAAGACATATTATCAAGGAAAATATCATTTCCATAGGAGTCATATGAGTAACCCCTGAACTCCTGATATCTTCTAACAAGGAAATGACAAGTAAAGAAACATAAAAACCTCAAAATGCCTAAATTCAGCGGTGATCTTTTTAGACTGCAGCAGCAAAAACAATCCTAACCTAATAATTCTCAACTGATCAAACTAGATCTACAGAATGCACAATTCATAACTAGTCTAAAATAATTGAATTCAAGTTCCATAACAGGCAGGTTCTAAAAACCCTAATAAAGAAAAAAAATAAATCAAGCAACAGAAGTGTAAGAAAGACTCACGTAGATGACGAAGGACCGAGAAATGGATTCTCCGTTAAAGGCTGAAAAGAAACCCTACCAATAGATCGAATAACACACCGTCCATGGCTGGAATTTCTAGGACAATCATTCACAATCATCGTAGTAGCAAAAACCACCAGATGAAGAACAACAAAGAGTGAAATGATCCAAGTATTAGATTTCTTCTTCCTCCGGGAACAGAAATTCAAGAAGGATATAGTTTGTTCTTGAAACGATTCATCCCATTGTTTGGTTGATTTGATGATGGATTTGGGGGAACACCTAATTTCTAAGCTAACTTGATCTCTGGTAGCGGTCGTTTCCGCCATGGATGATTCTTTACTAGAGAATGTAGTGAGTGAGTGACATTTCCATTATAAATCTTGAGAAAGAAGAGAAATGGGTTTCTTGAATGGCCTCTTTCCGAGTGTATACTGTGTGGGGTGTAGGAAAGTGTTGGCAGGCGGGAAATCGGTTAGGAATTGCTTCGTTTGCTAAATCTTACACGTATTTTCCCTTTTTGACAGCGGTGATATTTCAGTCTGATCACGCACCCATCCTTTTGCGCACCAAAGCAATTGAATGGCAGGGACAAAAAAATTACAAATTTGAATATCTATGGTTGACGCACCCTCATCTCAACCAAGTTGTAGCTTCTGCCTGGACTCAACAAAGTGACGATGAACCTGCTCTGGACCTTCAGCTAAAGCTAATTACCACTGGCCAAACTCTTATGGATTGGAACAAGGACACCTTTGGGCATCTTCCAACACTAATACGCAAGTCAACAACGCAAATTCAGAGGGCACAACATCATGCGGCATTCATAATGGCGAGGAATTAGCATATTGGCTAAATTAAGAAAAAGAGCTGAGGAATCAGCACCTAACCTTACTCCAATGTCATGCCACATATTGGCAACAAAGATCCAGAATACAATGGCTCCAATCATGAGATAATAATACAACCTTCTTCCACACCAAAGCAACCATACACCGAAGTCGCAATAAATTCAACAATTACAAGATCAGCAAAACAACTGGGTTTCCGATAAAGATCAAGTAATTCAGATCATCTTGGACAATTTCACAACTCAACACACAGCTCCGAACACAATAATAGATGATGAGCTATTTGAGGAAATAGCACCAAGATTAACATCCACACAATGTGATTCACTCTCGGCAGAAGTAACGGTACAAGAAATCAAGCAAGCTTTGTTCTCCATCAATTCAGAAAGTGCCCTGGGCCGGATGGTTATACAAGTAAGTTTTTCAAAGTTTTCTGGGATACCACTCACACGCAAATAATAGCGATGGTTCGAAGTTTTTTTAATTCTTTAAATATCCACCCCCTCATGAACCACACAAACATTACGTTAATTCCAAAAGTGGACCACCCAACAAAACCATCTCAATTCACACCCATCGGCCTCTGCAATGTCTGTTACAAAATCATATCAAAAATTCTAGTCAACCGCATTCGACCCCTTCTCCCATTTCTAATAAGCCAGTATCAGAGCGCCTTCGTCCCTCAACACTCAATTCATGATAATATCGCAATTGCAGGAGAGATATTCCACTACATCAAAACCTCGGCCATAACCAAAGACCCCAAAATTTCTCTTAAACTAGATATCCAAAAGGCATATGATAGCCTTGACTGGGGTTTCATTAAAAAAGCCTTCACCAAATTAGGATTCCCGCCAATTTGTGTGGACTATATCATGTTATGTATCAGCTCAGTCACCTACTCCATCAACATCAATGGCACCCCTCATGGTTTCATCACACCGACGAGAGGCATAAGACAAGGTGATCCCATATCTTCATACATTTTCATTATATGTGTTGAAATTCTATCAACAAATCTTGCCAAACTGGAAGCCAAACAGCTGGTTCGAGGTCTCAGAATATCGCAAAAAGCACCACCCATATTACATCTTATGTATGCAAATGTTCTCCTGATCACCTACAGAGCCTCTCATGAGAGTAACATCCACCTAAAAAAGATAATTCAATCATATGGATCATCGGCATGACAAATAATCAACACAGCCAAATCAACAATCATCCACCATCCGAGATTACACCCAGAAGATATAAATACTCTACACCAATTTTACAACATGCCAACCTCTTCAACCCCTCCTATATATCTTGGAGTCCAATTCAAACACGGTTGAACATCCCGCCACATCTTCGAACATTTGATTCAAAGGCTAGCTCGTAAAGCTCAAGGATGGATGACAAAATGCCTTACACCTACCGGGAGGTTACTTCTCATTAAAACCTCCTTAACTCCAACCTCCAACCACCTTATGCAAACACAACTTTTCCCCACTCATGTCCACAAATAAATCGATCGGATTACCATAAAAAAATATGGGGGCATGATTCCTCTGTTAGAAAACTTGACCCTTTGGGATGGAACAAACTACATACAACGATAGCAAAAGGAGGACTCAGCATTAGGAAGAGTAGCCATCACAATAAAGCTTTTCTCATGAAAAGACTATGGAATATTCACGATCAACCACATTCCATCTGCACCGGTATCTACAACGAGAAGTACCTCCAACATCAACTAATTTTTCTAGGTACGATCACTTTTCCTTCTACTGCCAACCCACAATGGAAGAAAATGGCATCCCTTATACCTTTTGTAAAACAACAGTTATTTCATCACATAGGGAATGGTTTAGACACTCCCATCCAAGCTAATTGGATACCTTATTTTCCAAACCTTGATCCTTCCCTTTGTTATCCTATCCAAACTGTAGCTGATATAATTGACCCTCATACTCATAATTGGAGGCATGATCATCCACATAACCTTCCACCTGATGCAATACAACATATTATCAATATCCACCTTCACCTGGACAACAAACTAGATAAAATAATCTGGCCACATTCGAAATCCGTAAAATATACCACTACTTCTGGATACAACTGTTTAGCCCAACAAGATAACCATACAACCATACACCCCCTCCCAAACACCAAATTCTATGGACCTTACCATGTCATCCAAAAATTCAGCTTTTCTTGTGGAAAGCTATCAACGAAGGATTACCAACCTTCTCTTTATTACACCACATCAACCTCACCAATTCAAACATGTGCCCCAGATGCAACTCTGACCCCGAAACGGTGACGCACATGCTTATTCAATGTCATGTGGAAATAGCGGCATGGACCAACCTTTTAAACCACATACCAACAAACCATCTTCAACATAACAACCAACCAATCACTTTAAATCCTCAAACAACCATATTGCATCTTCTACAAGTTTCTATCGATAAAACCACCATCACATCTTTCTGTTTTCTTTTCTGGGCGATATGGACAACCCGAAATGAACTTGTCTTTAACCAATCCCAATCTCACCAAGAAAATATCCCGAAGACAACTCTAGCACAACAACAAGAATTTGAATGGGAAAGAAAAATCTCCCCACCGGTGCTACCTGGAGATCTAACTCCAAGGATTGAAACAACCATCACAAGAACAACTACAATCATTCAAGTTAGATGGTCTATTCCAGAGTCGGGTTGGATAAAAATAAACACAAACGGGGCAGCTAGAGGAGCGGGATTCATTTACAGGGACTCGAATGCACAAATCATTATGGCTCTTGCACAACCTCTAGGTTTAACTACAACGTTGACGACAGAGACATGAGCAACCGTAATAGAAACCATAATGGCAATGGAAAGACAATGGCCAAGAGTGATAATTGAAACGGACTCTGAGAATCTCATGCACTTTATAAGAACATCAGCGGAAGCTCATTGGTATATATCACAAATGATTGCAGAAATCAAACAAAGAATGCGCCACATAAATTCCTGCCACATTCAACACAATTATAGAGAAGGCAACCAAGCAGCTGATGGTATAGCAAACTTTGCAACAGATAAAAGCGAAGAAGGAAACTATTCGACAAAAATATGGGATCAAGCAAACCCGCCTTTTCTTAATCAAATTCTCTTAAGTGACTCTATGGGAATAACTTTCCCCCGTGTAATCTCTATTTAGTTCCTTTTTTAATATATACATGCTTCAAAAAAAAATCTTCATTTTATTTTAATCTCGCCGATATAATCATGGAATGCACTCTTCTTTTTTTTTTACTATATTTTTTTTTTTAAATATTTTTTATTATTGGATAAAGAGTATTACATTAACTAGTTGGATAAAAAGTTTTTTATTTTATTTTATTTTTATTTTTATTTTTTTATTAGCAGAAAAACAAAAAAGGTCTATTACATTTCGGTAGCAGGTAGCCTGGCCACTAGCTGGGCTCCTACACCTTTTTGAATCACGATACAAATTCCATGAAAAAGTGAGTTACAAAACTTGTAGTTAGCATCACGGCTAAGAAGACAGTTTCGTAACCTCTTCAAAAATTCAATTAGATCATCTCCCAATTCACCTAACGTAGAGAATGCTAAGACATGAAATCCATATCCTTGAGCGGAGCAGGCGTCCATATATTTGTTACGCTTCCTAGTGACATCCATAGAAATGATCCGTTCTGGTATGAAAATTGAAGTGCTGGCGGTAGTAAAGGGTGAAACACCGGTAACATCCATACAGACGTCTTTTCCGTCCTCTCAGTTCAATACAAGAATATCTGCAGCTCGAAGGGGGGTAGTTGAAGTTGACGACAAGCCCAGGGAGACTTCCTTCCATGCAACAACACCGGCCTTGTAGCATATGTCTGCGAAGACGTCTTTCATCAAGTCATGTCTGTATTTTTGCCCAACTTATCCTGCACAGTGGACTGCGTGATCACCAAAAATATCCATGTTTCTATTAAAGCAGGGACATACTCCGCATTTATTAAAAATAGGTATGCCATAGCGATACATGAGTACAGATCGAAACTTCCTGGGACCAATGGATTGGTTAAGACCATGAATGGGGATGGCCTTAAGAAAGTCAATCGTATGCGGTAGTCTGTTGCTAAGCCAAAGAGTTGTGTCACGCTGTGATAACGAGAATCTAGTGGGGATGTTTTCCTTTACGACACCAAAGTAGATGACTACCAAATTTTTCATGAACTAGGGGGAAGCAGCGTTGATGTCGAAAGTGTTGTTGAGCCCACATGATTGAATGAATTCTTGCAATGTGTGATGATATATGTGGCTAGATTCCATACCTGAAGATCGCTTAAGGATAGAATATTGGAGGTGTTGAGTTTGTGTACATGAGGCGAGGAAGAAGTACTGGCCAGTGTCTTTCATAGTGTACACCCCTAAGCCTCCGTCTTTAATGGGGAGTGTAGCCAGGCGTTGTTGAAGCGGACCAAAACCAGCTCCGTCACCAACAATAATGTACTGAAGATACTGCATAAGATGCTGGTCGTAGAATGAAGCAACACCTTAAATTTCACGGGGGTCTGTTGTCCGGAGTGTAAAATACAACCTGGATACTCCATTACAGTTTCTTAAAAGCGACAGCTCGCTTTGTGGGTCACGCAGTTTCTTGACTTTGTCCATGAGGAGAACTGTCTTCTCGACTCTAGCTTGTACGGTATCTATGCAAAATTGTAAATCAGAGCTGACAGGGCCTCCAAGAATCTTTACTCCAACAGATGGCTGGCTGATCGCAGCAGGAAAGGTACCTACAATGTCTCTCCTTGGGTCGAAAGATGGCCAGAATAATTCTGTTTTTGTGATATTCGAGTGTAACCCTCTCATCGGGCCTTCTTCTTGAATAATCTTAAGAGCCTTAGCAACTTCCAATGTATCTCCTGCGATGGTCCCGTCGTCAAGGTACCACGCGTGTAGGACTAAGGAGCAGTCAGCTGCGATTTTCATCGCGATGGGGTGTAAAGCAAGAGCAAATAACAAGGGACCTAGGGGGTCTCCCTGTTGTACACCTTGGGTTGATAATAGAACAGATTCATTGTAGTAGATTCGCGCTGGTTTTGAATAGCAAAATTCAATTCATCGAGAAATGCATGGACAGTGAGCATGCGCCTCTTTGATGAGCGTGGACCTGTCGACCAAGTTAAACGCATTCATAAAGTCTATGAGCAGCATGGTCTTTGTGTTATCATCCCCGTTCAACTCCATAAGTCTATTAGCCGAGTGCATGATGCCTTCATCGCCGCAAGGGATACCTATGCCAAATTGATATGTACCTAAATATGAGGTCATATCTCTGGTAACTACATAAGCGGCCAGTTTGGAGCACAATCTGGCCCAGATGGTACCCACGGCTATGGGTCTGATGCCACCTCCCGGTTTGAGTAAGGGAGTTAATGGAGCACTTGCGACAAATTCTCCAAGAATGGGAGGGCACATACCTGCTAACAACATATTAACCACGCCGGTGATCGAATTCAGCAGGTCCTCACTTACCACAGCCGCTGCACCGCTTAAAGCGTCTAAGAGATGTTGAGATCTCAACCCATCATGCCCTCCTGAGGTTCCTTTAGGAAAGCTCTGTAATGCCTTGAGGACTGCAGTGGAGTCAACAGATAATGGTGGCGTTGTAATGTCATCTGCTGGGATGGATGGAGGGTCTGCATAGGGGTGTTTTTGCTCCAATTCAAGTAATGTGTCTGGTGTTGGTGGAGCAATCCCATTGGAGGATAAAATACGAACTGCTGCTGAATAGTGACCTTTGCCAATCTTCTTTTTACAGGCTTCAAGGTTAGGATCTTCCTTCGTTTGCCGCTTCTTGCAAGATTGCTTTGGAGGAGTTATTTGCTGTGAGAGGAGGTTGTGAATAATACGAGAACATCCATTGGGTTCATTCCAAGTCTGAATGGCTTGGTTAATAGCCGCAACCTGTAGTCGTTTCCGATTACCGGAACGTTCCTCCAAAGAGCATTTAGGTATGTATATATTCAAAATACAGATGGGAAGGAGTACTAGTTGCAGCCAAGCATGCATGTTAGTAGGTTGCAGAATTACCTTGTCCAGGGCAATTTTCAAAGTGCGGGAGAAGTGTAATCTGCACTGATGGGGTATGGTTATGATGGTACTTACTCGTTTCTGGAAAATGAGGTTTAACAAGTCAACCATGAGATCGATGGCATCGTTGATTGTGGTGCTTTCTTCGGACAAATCTGAACTGGATGATGGTTTGCCAGTTCCAAAGATAAGAAAGTCTGTGCAGTTAGACTCATTAAGAGGGCCTGCAATGATCTCAGTAGGGTGTAACTTGGAAGAACATGGTTTTTTCCAGGCGTGAACTTGTAAACATTTGATACACAGCCACATTTACATGCAAGTCAAAGAATGCTCCCATGCAGTGAAGCAGGCAACATTGTTTTGAATTCTTTCCCTGCAAGTATTCTTTTCTTCTGTGGTAGGAAAGTGTTTGTCAGTAAGATGATTGTAGATTGCACTTTTAGCGTATCCTCCACCCCTGACTCCTCTGAGACATCCATTAAACCCTTTGAATGGACATGGAATTTTATCACCCTGAGAAAAAGACGGCAATGCATAAGGGGACGATGGAAGGCATGGTGATGATGAAGGTTGTGATGATGAGGGGCATGGCGACTGAGAGGGCAAAGGCCTATATGTTGATACTCTACAACGAGATGATGATGGTAGCAATATGGAAAGAGTGTAGGGCATTGATGATTCCCTGCAATAATAACCACCCTAACTGTTCTATGTGAAGATGACAAATTAGTATTGCGAATTGGTAATTTGTTAAGCAAGCCAATTTTGGGAGTTAATAACCCGTAATACAGAAATAGTAGAGTCATCTAATGTGGAAAGAGGATTTCTTTTCTAGCATTAGACTTATCTACTGATAGCCTATGATTACTACAGAGTGGGGGATTAATATCTCAATTTAAAGTACTGCTAAAATGTTTTGCCTCCTTAGCCAAAATATTTGCCAAATTGTTTACCAATCTGGGAACAAAAGAGAAACCTAGAAAGTTAGAGCAAAAAATGATTTCCCTTTTAACTTCCTCCATTATCGCTTGATTTTTCTATGTTATGGAAGTTTGAATCCCGTTTAGATAGTCCTAAAGATTCATGCGGTCTCCTTAGATGCTGAAATTGTTGAGATTGTGTTTTTTAGCCCATTGAGTTGCCTTCAGCAGTCCCATTGCTTTTGCTTCTTCCGGGGATGTTATTGTGCATGGTCCTGTTATTCCTTGTTCGAAATCACCTGCATCATCTCTAGAGATTATAGCAAAACCAGCTGGTTTATTAACAGAAATCCAGGCCGCATCAACATTTATTTTATGTTGGTCTTTATCTGGCAAATTTCATTCCTCTATTAATGTTTGTAGAGTTTCCTTCTTAGTGTTTGTAGTATTTGTGTTACTACTATGTTTTTGCCAAAATTTCATATGTCTCTGAATTTTCTTTCCTAATTGGATAGCAGATTTGTGTATTCCCTGAAACACTCTGTTACATCTCTCTTTCCATATAAACCATACTTTTTATAATAACTTCTAGTGTTGTCATGCTATTGGGTGTTGTTATCCAAGATTTACATATATCTAGAAAGTTTACAGAATTATCAAAATGAAATTGATATGGGTTTGGGTCTAATGCCCACATCGATTCAGCATAATGACAGTGGAAAAATAGATGTTATATGGTTTCATCTGATTCACATCCAATAGGGCAACTGGGTGAGACATCCTTCATAATCTTAGACAGATTGAAATTTGTCGAGATAGCGTCTTGAGATATTTCCAAGTGAAAATCTTAATTATTTGAGATATATTCAGTTTACACAAGTCTTTCCAAAAAATTTCAGTCATGTCTAAATTATTGGAATTAACTCTGTTTTCACCAAGTTTTGCATACATAATCTTAACTGAGAATTCTCCATATTTACTTAGTAGCCAGTGAAATTTGTTTGGTTTCAAATTATCATGGGTATATTAATTATATGTCCCTAGTTTTAACACCCTACAAATATATTCTTATACAACAATAAATATATCCCTACTTTTTAATAACCTTATCCATTTAAGATTAGATTACCTTAATATCCTCACCCATATAATATTTTCTTCATTTCAAAATGGAACAAATTTCTTCCTCTACTACTTCACCACCACCACCAACATTTAACTACCATTTTACTACCACCGTTCAATGACCACCACCACTAATATTCCACCACCACTCCGTCACCACCACAGTCCGCCACCACCACTAGACCGTCGCCACCATCACCACTAGTCCGGCACCACCACCACCACTAGTTTGCAGCCATCGCCGCCGCCGGCACTACTGGTTCAGATATTTTTGTATCAACAACAGTAGTTGGTCCAAATAAAAATAGAATCAACAGTAGAATTTGATCCAATTTAGGGGATCAACAACAATAGTTGATCCAAAAAAAAATATCAACAGTAGAAGTTTATTAAATTTAGGGGATCAACAACAATAGTTGATCCCCTACATTGGATCAAAAATGAAAGTTGATCCATGTAAATGGAGCGAACTTGGCGTGAATCGAACATGCATCATCTAGCATGGACTCAGTTATGCTACCATTGCACCACAAATTCAACATTTGACGAACTTTAATGATTTACTATTTGGTGAGATTTTAGTTCTAAAATCATATTTCTTCCTGAAATATTTAGATTTCAGATGGGATGCATAAAGAGTTTGGTTTTGTCAAGAGTCTCCAAGCTAACTTGGCAATCATGGATGGATTCATATGATGGGAATTTTTAAATCCTAATCATCATTTATGAATTAGTTTGCACAGATAAGAGTAAGCTCTCGGGTAGTACCATTTCGCATTAACGTCCTTACCCACCATAAATCTCTTTGTATTGCGTCAATTTATTTATGATTTTTTTATGTAAAACAAAACATCCCATCTAAAATGTAGTTGTACTGGCTAATACAGATTATTTAAGACCATTTTACTTGACGGTGGTAAGACTTTTCCTTTCCATCCTTGAGATCTATATATGTTCCATTTTTTCTACTATAAATTCGAATGTTTTAATCCCGGATTTGTCAGTGAATAGAGGAGTTTCTAGGTAAGAATCCTTTAAATCTATAATTTTTATTTAAAGGATCTTCGTCATCATTCTTTGGTGTTTTGTATGGACTTTTTTACTAAAGAAAACTCCAGATTTCTCAAAATTAATAAGTTGTCCTGAAGCTTTGCTAAAGATTTCAATGGTTTTAAGAATGTTTTTGCATTCCTTTAAATCAGATTTTATAAAAAGTAGATAGTCATCAACCAAAAAGTGATGGGAAATAGGATTATACTTTTGAGATAACTTAACTCCATGGATAAGATTTTCCTGTTCATGGGAGAAGAGGAGTCTTGAAAACATTTCATGCAAATTATAAAAATATAAGGAGATAGAGGATCTCCATGACGCAGTCTTCTAGAGGGTTTAAAAGATTCACATGGGTAACAATTAAGTAAGACATCAATGGAAGATGTTGAGATATGCTGGTCAACCAGATTGCGAAAATGAGGACTGAAACCAAAAAGTTTTAAAGCAAAAATAACAAAATTTTAATTTACTATGTCAAAATATTTTGACATGTATATTAATTCCTAGTCCTCATGTTCTTGCTTTTTTCTTTTAAAAAGTATGAGTTATTTCATGGGCTATTACTATATTACCTGAGATTTATCTTTTAGAAAGGAAAGCATCTTAGAATTGTGAGATTATTTTATCTAGGATAGGTTTTCATTCTGTTAGATAAAATTTTAGCAATGATTTTATAAGTAGTGTTCTATTGGTATGAATTGACTTGGATTTTTAGGTTGTCTGGATTTGGATATATGAAACATGAATGTTTTATTTAAATCTTGATGCATATTTCCAATTTTAAAGAAGTGTTGTATGGTTTACGTTACTTGGTATCCTATTATATCTCAATTTTGTTTGAAGAAACTAGCTGAAAAACCATCAGAATAAACAAATACAATGACCATTGGAGAAGCTTTAAAATATGGTATAAATATCAGAGTCTCATCAGAAACTAAGCAAAGGTGGATCTTCAGTTGTTGATGATGGTTTTTAGTTTAAGGCAAAAACTGTAAAAGTTAGTCCACCTGACCCAGCATCAGAAGTATTAGACCTTGACATGTCTATATTATGCAAGGAATTTGAAGAATATGTCAAAATATGATGAGTGCATATGCCTCTCTTCATGTTGTATTACAACTCAAGCTCCTAGATGAATTGTTCACTAGTATAGAGCCTAAAGAGTATTTAAGCTCCTAGATGCATTATTCACTAATGATGGAGCCTGCTGAGTATCTATTATATGCCGTGTTCTCAGCTGAACTCTCAATTTTGACATGATATGATGATTAATGCTCATTCTTAGCTGAGTGACATTAATTTCCCGAAGTGTCTAAATTGAGATATGCATGGAGGTACCTGCTTAAAGGGAAAGTTGTGAGTTGTACTGCTCGTAAGAGCAAAAAATTAATAATTTTGTATTAGTACACAAAATACCTAAATCGAGTGATTTTGCATCAGTTTGCAAAATTCCAATTTTAACCTAATCTTGTATCAACATGCAAAAATTAGGGTTTTGCCAAAAAATGGAGCCTACGTGATATCTCCATCCCTATTGGTCGAGAATAAACCTATGAAAGCTAGGTAACCAGCTCATCTTAAAGCTAGTAGGAAAGAAATCCTACCAAAAGTCGAAAAATAAGAAAAGGGGAAACTGCAACAATTAAAGGCAGCAGCAAAAGGGGCGCAGCCGCGCCACTTGGCCGATCAGCTTACCCTAGCTGGCGCCTTCCATCACCGACCGGCCCTTCCTCATGTTTTTGCCCGTCATCCCCTCTTTCCAATCGACCAATCATATTGCTTCTATCCTACCTACTTCTACTCCAAATTATTACCCAAAGTAGGCTAGTTGGTAGGACTGGAAACCTATAATTATAATAAACTGCAAGTGCACATCGTCTATAGTAGACAGAGCAAATACAGGTCGAGCCCACGGGCACTAGGGCGATGTAGAGTTGATTCTAAGGTCTTTCTATACTGGTTCAAATTGTGAGTAACCAAAAGGGGTGTTTGCGTCAATACGACAAAGGTTATGAATGATTATACTACGCAAACAAGATTAAAACAAACACAAAGAGAAAAAAGGGCTTCGAAATCACCTCATAAACGCATAGAAATCATAGATTTGATAAACCAGTTCTCTTTTGAATCAAGGAGCTATAGAAGTTCTAGCCTCAAACTACCTTGAAGGTGTGATAAATCACTTGTTCAAATGGATAATTTAACCACATCAAAATATGTCAATTCCTAACATTATCTATCTTTTTAGAGCATAGATAATCACAAATTGAGCTAAATCAGTTCAAATAGTGCTTAAAAACATACAAAGAATTATTCTAACAACCATGGATGCGTGACATACAAGGTAAAAGTAATTTGATGTTTTTCAGAGATTCAATCATGCTTTCAATAAAAGTTCCATTAAGTGAAAAAGCGGGGGTCTAACAACCTCACCCAATATTTAGATTAGCAATCTGTATGGACAACTCCGAGTCACTTTCTAGAGAATCAACTAGACTCGATCAAATATCTCAAGGAGTTATTATCTCAATCTCTCAATTTGATTTACTCAAGCAAATATAGTATGCGAGTCTTAATCAACGAAAGATAACTTGGATGGTACCAAAGACCAATATCCAAGTGTCAATCAGTTTAAATCAACAACCAATAAGGTCGGATATTCTAATTGATTGAACAACGCACAACCTGTATTATTTCAATTATATAACAAAATATAATGCGGAAAAGAAATAACACAGACACCAGAATTTTGTTAACGAGGAAACCGCATATGCAGAAAAACCCCGGGACCTAGTCCAGATTAAACATACACTGTATTAAGCCGTTACAGACACTAGCCTACTCCAAATTAACTTCGGTCTGGACTGTAGTTGAACCCCAAACAATCTCACACTGATCCAAGGTACAATTATGCTCATACGCCTCTGATCCCAGTAGGATACTGCGCACTTGATTCCCTTAGCTGATCTCACCCACAACCAAGAGTTGCTACGACCCAAAGTCGAAGACTTTAGCAAACAAATCTGTCTCACACAAAAAAAGTCTACAAGATAGATAAATTCGTCTCCCACGAATAAACCTATGAGTTTTGTTCCGTCTTTTGATAAATCAAGGTGAACAGGAACCAATCAATAAAACCAGACTTATATTCTCGAAGAACATCTCAATTTTATCAATCACCTCACAATAGTCTTAATCGACGCAGCGAAAAAATTATTGTGGAATCACAAACGATGAGACGAAGATGTTTGTGATTACTTTTATATCTTGCCTATCGGAGATAGAATTCTCAAGCCAATTATTACAATTGTACTCATACGATAGAAATAGCAAGATCAGATCACACAACTATAAGAAAAGTAGTATCGGTCTGGCTTCACAATCCCAATGAAGTCTTTAAGTCGTTAACCTAGTTTTAGAAGAAGAAAACCAAAGGTTAAAGGAAAATCGACTCTATCTTAGCAAACTAGTATCACACAGAATGTGTGGGGACTAGGTTTCCCAGTTGCTAGAGTTCTCCCTTATATTGTCTTTCAAATCAGGGTTTGTAATCAATGCTAGATTAGTAACAAAGCATTCAATATTCATTGTTATATGAAAACCTGATTGGATACAAGCTAATATATCTCAATCGTTAGATCGAAAACTTAGCTTGCCATACACACATGTACTTGAAGATTTTGGGTTTGTGTAACCATACCCAAACGTGTACAATTGTTTGTTCAATATTAGTAAACAAATGGTTAGCCAAGTGATAACTTTAATATCAACCATATTCTTCTTCACCATAACTAGTCCAAATGACTCAAATGAACTAGTTAGAGAGTTTTTCAATTGCTATGAGATCTTATGTACTACACAAGACACAATTGAAGCAAAAACGATGTGTTTCACTCGAATCGATTCATGAACTATAAATCCACGGTTTGAAATAACATTCCTTAGATAATTTAAATAAGTTCACGAACATCATTTTAAGACATAACCACTCAAGTTCGCGGACTGGGTTCGCGGACTCAAGTAACCGGTTGGAGTTCACAAACTCCAGCATAAATTCTCGGGTTCGAGAACTACGGATGTTCGCGGACTGAGTTCGCGGACTGGGTTGACTGCTCAAGTTCCGGTATTCACTTGATCAACAAAGTTCGCAAATTTCGGTTCAAGTGCTAAGGACTTATACATATATGTGTTACCAAAACAATGTTTATATCCCCCAGTGGTTATATTGTCCAAACTCTCATTTCAATCATTGAAACATTCTCAGAGGACGTCATATATTTGTTATTCACAAACTAGTTTTCGTCAGAGCAATTTCCAAAGTGATTGAAACATAACATGACTTTCGTCACTAGGCAAAGATGAACTTGGCTAAAGTGAAAGCTTTACCAACACACATTTCGAGAAATGGATAAGCGAGATATACTCAACTCGAAATATCACATGCGTATATCTTTAGTCTATATAGTAAAATGACTTTTGTCTCAAGATAGGAGATAAAGTAGATAGACTTTTGAGTGATAGATAAGTTCAAGTCTCCACATACCTTTTAGTTGATAAAGATCCACTGGTTCCTTGAGTAGTTCTTCGTCTTGTATGATGATTTCCCCAGAGTTCTTGAGCTCAACTACACTTTCTATCCTAGTCCAAGACCTTAGCTATAGTAGACTAGAAATCAAGACTTTATAGTTTTGATCACTAACATTGACAAACATGCTTGATATAGCAACACATGCGAGTTTGACCGAGAAATGCTCTAAAGTTAAGAACAAATTAAAATCAAACCAAAAGATTCTAATTATTTAGGGGTTTCATTCATCTCAACCCTAAGAAGAGATTAAAACATAACTAAGAAAATAGAAAACCTAAATTACATCTACTACAGATTGTTGCACCGGCTAATCTGGGCTTGGTTTTCCATCCACAACATCCACCTCTATTTATACATGAGTTCCCGTCAATTATCAATGAATCCCCATAGTCAACAATTACAAGAGCATAAATTAGGGATTTGATATGACAACAACTTACCACTGAACCGCCACCCTATTGTCTTCACAAATGATATGATGAGGTCGGTGTTTCAGAGAAATGGAAATTCAAACCTTTCGTTGTTATTCTTATTGCTCTTCAAGACAAATTCACCGACCTAATGTTCCTCAAGTAATAGCCACTGATATCTAGGGTTAGCTTGAAATAGGTACGAACATAAAAGTAGAAATTGAACATCAAATCTTATTGGGGAAATATGGTGGTATAGGTATGGGTTTGACAGGTTGAGATGGAGGCTTGCAGGAGGAAGAAACATGGTAAAGCAGGGAGAAGGGTACTGTTATCGGGTGGAGTTAGAAAGAGAATGAGTTTTTGTTTTCTTTAGTTCTATTCTTGGAGTTGAAAGAGAAATGAAAAGGGTAGTGTGTCCACTTAGGTGTTAAGCTTGAATACCAAACGTGGTGTGTATTAATGATGTCCGCTTTTCCCCATTAGCACCATAACTTGAGCTTTGTTACACCTTGTAATAAATCATCATTTCATCAATTTCCTGATCCCACACTCGCATCCAAGTTCTCTTTTATTACACTCCCTTTGCACAAGCACGCAGATCTCTTACTCACCGTTTTACTCAACCACCTATAATATACAACAAAATGAGATTATTCTGAGAAAATTACATGTTAATGGACAAATGTGCAAAATACAAGAAAATAGAACAATGATGCACTAGGAATGTGATAAATGACAATAAAATAGTCTATAAATATGCATTATTAGGCACCGATCACACCCCCAAACCTGAATTTTGCTCGTCCACGAGTAAACAAAAATTAATAAAATCCTACCTACACCATTGTCGCTGGTCTCTCGATTGCATTTATCAAATGCAATAAGCCTTTTAAACCACTAAGTTTCCCTAGTGGACGAGTTTAAGTCTCGTGAGGGTTTGCTTAGAACATACCCACAAAGTTCTAGGAGAAAATATAAGCTCAAATTCCATGAAAGTGATACCTGCATTTCAATTTTAGCTCACATCAATTTGATATGTCAATCTAGCTTTCAAAGACACAATTCTTGCACTGGAACAACAAAAGACATGTGATAAGAGTGTAAAGTGAATCTAATCTTAGACATGTATAGAGAATGATTTACCCTAGGAAGTTATGACTGCTAATTACTAAGAGATAGTTTTTAGGCTAAGAACTGAATTCAAAGACAATCTAGTTGCCCGGCTTTACGAGAATTGTGAATGTTCACCTAATGAGTTGGTGATATTTCAGTTTACCCGCATTATACATCAACGAATACACCCTCCCTTGCTTTATTACAAAACTATTTACAACATATGTACAAAAAGGAACATTGACTGCATATTTACATTGAGGCAAGAGAGGAACTTTAAGTCTTTTACTGAAACAAAACATAACAGACAATGAATACTTCTTCTTTCTTTCTTTTTCTTTTCATTTTTTTTTTCAACTGAGTTTTCTTTTTAAATTTTTCTGATGACTTTTTTTTTTCAACTGATTTTGGAGTAATGAAAGATATAAATATAAACTGACACAACAAACTTCACATAAAAACATAAAAAATAGATTACATGACACTTTAGCAAGAGGAAACCCTTTTCGATGCACCCGGTCAAATTCAATGGTTGCTTTTCTTAATGTATCTTCCAACTTCTATCCCAGCCAACCAAAGAACAAGCTAGTCAAGTCTCATTAAGTATTCTAGATGATTGGCAGCAACTCACTTTTTCATTTTTTTATGGCAGAGTTCGGACTTAATTATATCATGGTAGCAATCATATGGAATCTCTTCTCACCCCCACACCTAAACTAGATATTGTCCTTGATGTTTCAATGAATAACTAAAATTATAAGTACAACATACCAGAAGAACCATGTTGAGTAGAGAAAAAGAAAGAGATTACCGAATGTCAGCAAAAGCAAGATTAGAACTCCGTTATTCAACGCTAGAACCCAAGGAAATCAGCTGATAGTCACATTGGATTATCACACTTATATACAAGAAAATTCTAGAAAATAGCATTACCTACTGGATTATATACAATGATCAATTCACCATACACCAACAATCTAAAGAGTTGAGGATCAACCCAAGAGACAACATGCAGAGATTTCAACATCCTCATACAATTATAATAGGACAGAAATGCAATTGAGACTGCAAAACAAAATGAGTTACCCCCAAACCTAGGTTTTTCAACACATATACTTTTGGGAACAAAATCTTACAATTTCAGGGGTGCATCATGCACAAGATCTAGTACAAAGTGAACTGTTTTAGGGATGGGCAGAGATACACGTGTAAACTCCAACTGTGGATCATCAAAGGTATTATATTTAGCAGCAAAATAGTCCAAGAGGACTTGGAAGGCACACAGTTCCAGTCCTAGATTAGGTGTTCTCAGAAAAGTTGGTTTTACAATTTTGTTACAAACCAAATCTAGGTTGGGTGGAAGAGTCTTAGTTTGTGACTTAGGCAGGAAGGTAGGCACGTCTAAGTTGCTCATGTGGATTAGATCAAGAGTACCACTATTACCAGTTACATATGCTAAGTCATCTAAAAATGTTGCAGCATGCTTACATTCATTGAACAATTCAACAAACCCTAATTCAGAATCATGATTATTTAAAGTCTTCATCTCATGCATAAGAAAATCAGAAGACACAACATATTTTGACCTATGCAGGGATTTAGACACATTAAAGGTATTTTTATGCATAATAACATTAGTGTCAACAGACAATTCAATTTTCCCTAAGTCAGACACAAGTTGTGTATCATGCTCTCTTTACAGAATAATTGCACAAGTTCCAAATCAGGATCAACATCATCCAAACTTTCATTGTTACGAATAAGAAAATTAGAAGAAGCAGCCGCAGAGTCTAATGTCTCAGAAATAGAAGATTCTATAAAAACATTTTCAGAAAAAACATGCTCTTCTAACATTAAGTTATCATCATCATCATCGTAACATGAATAGTTTATGCCATCAAAAAGCATAGTATTTCCAGTCCATTCATTTGTTTCTAAAACAGGTTCATATTCAATATTATTTGCACGAGTAGGAATAGATGCATTGTTTTTAAAATTTAATTCATTATGACCAACAAACAATTCATCTTGAAATTCCTCCCTTCCCCCATTATGTAAATGAATCAGATTCACCCTTAACATAATATTAATTTGTTCAATCGAATGAGAGTCTTCACTATTGGGTATCCTCATTTCATATGGATATTCAGTACATGGTTGTGCATGAGGTTCACTACAGAAGGGGAATTTAGAGATGTTGTTATATGGATGATCATTCAATGCTTGAAATTCAAATATAACACTATTTTGTTCAATGAGTTTGATATTTTCCATCACAGATTGCATACAAGGGCTCAGGGGAGTACAAAATTGCTCTACATCCCCTGGTGGTGGCTGATACTTGTGTGGATAACAATTAGGGTCTATATATTGTAGCTCGGGACCTATAAAAGGTCCATAATGATCCCTATAATTATCAACACCATGGTCTAATGGAAACTCAAAATGTGAAGCATGCTCATGTGCGAGTTCTCTAATGTGTCTGTGCGATAATTTCTCATCCCTAATGTTAGTCCAAAATCCTAACATGAATCACTCATTACAGTACCCGGATAAACATTAAATGCACATTTCATGGAAGTAATGCTCGTGGAAGTGGTAACAGATTCAAATACGTGCACGCAGATACAGGTTCTACCGAGTTTAAGAGATGTACAACAAAATAACAAATTTAACAAGTAAATATGTTATTCTAACATCACAAATTCATATGCGCAAACTCAAGATGCAGCAAGGGTTGGGTGATCCTACAACAAACAACTAGATTTTCAGGCAAGCATGGCTTATCATTCAAGATAGATTATCAACAACTCAGAGATTCAATGCTAAATAGTGATGTCGCAGTTTTAACAAGTAAACATGGAAGTTATTAGAAATTTTGAAGGATTGAGAATGATATCGTCGGTATAAACCGGGTTTAGGCACTTCCACAGATTTGTTTCGTTCCTTTTCCTTCATTTCTTTGGCTTCTACAACATCTTCACAGGTACATGGTTTTCTCGAAAGAAGTTATTAGTTCCCAGAATTGTGCAACTTAAAGCAAAGACAAAGAGTATCGATATTGGGTGCCAATAACTGAGGGGATTTTAAAGCATAACAATAATTTGAATCACCCCATTAATTTTTCTAACCAGTACATCTTAAGTTATCAGTGACAGGGAAGCATCAGTGGAACCAGATGAAGTTAATACAGAATGCAATGTGTTACAACAAAATTTCAAAAAGAATAAAGATGAACTGCAAAACAAGTATTTGAACTACTAATCACAGGGTGATAGAATGCAAATATTTACTTTGTACTACACTACTCATATAGATGCCTACCTACAGACACAGATTTACAATTTAAGCTACAAGATTATAGTAAACTAATAAGATATAACATGCGATGATGGAAAGCTGCAAGCTATATGAACATATAGATTATACAGCTAAGTTATACTATAACAGAAAAGTTACAATCTAAACAAGTATATTTACAGCCCAACTAAAACTCCTAAAGTAAAGACAACTAGCTGAAACAAGATGCAGTGTATGCGAGTGAAACTGAAAATCAAAAACTACATCTAAACTAACACTAAGATGCGGACTAAAACTATAGAATGAAACATACTCGACTTACAGGTATTGTATGATACATGGAAATGATGCATAAACTAATCTACAAAACACCACTACCACTAAGATGCTACAGAGTTACGCTACAAAACAATTATGCAGTTGATTTTGACAGATAGACTGAAAGAAACCTTAACTAGATATAGCTAAACAATTCAAGGTATGTACAAAATCCTATATGATTAAATGATGAATGCATATTGCAGATGAAATATGATAAAATATATCTAACAAGTGGTCCACTATGTCTATACTACACTACAACAGCAGGATACGAGTTCAGAATATGACTAGATGCAAACTACTATGAGATGCAGATTATAAAAATAAAAATTGTACTATTAAGATAAGACTATCAAAAGTAAAACAGAAAGAAAAGACTCTCTAAGTAACAGAAACATTAAAAGATTAATACAAGACTACTGTAAGCTAAGAATGTTTAAAACAACCGAGATTCGACAAACAACTACAAGATGTGGATAATGACAGATGAAACTGACTCGTACACTAATTTTTTTGAGTTACAGAAATACAAAACAAAGGATATATACAGCTAAGAATGGAATGAACAAAAACTTACAAGCTACAACAACTGATATCAATTAAACTTAGCTACAGTTAACACTTAACAATAGAAAGACCAAAAATAAATAAAAATCTAAACACATATATACAATATTAACCTAAAAATTAGCGAGGTAAGGACAAAACTTCAGCTACACCGCTAGTGGCGCCAAAAACTTGGTAGGAAAAAAACCCTACAATTATAATAAACTGCAAGTGCACAATGTTTATAGTAGATAGAGCAAATACAGGTCGACCCCACTGAGACTAGGGCGATATAGAGTTGATTCTAAGGTCTTTCTATACTGATTCAAATTGAGAGTAACCAAAAGGGGTGTTTGCTTCGATACGACAAAGGTTATGAATGATTATACTACGTAAACAAGATTAAAACAAACACAAAGAGAAACAAGGGCTTCAAATTCACCTCCTAAATGCATAGAAATCCTAGATTTGATAAACCAGTTCTCCTTTCAATCAAGGAGCTATAGAAGTTCTAGCCTCAAACTACCTTGAAGGTGTGATCAATCACTTTTTCAATGGATAATTTAACCTCAGAAAAATATGTCAATTCCTAGCATTATCTATCTGTTTAAAGCATAGATAATCATAAATTGAGCTAAATCGGTTCAAATAGTGCTTGAAAACATACAAAGAATTATTCTAACAACCATGGATCCATGACATACAAGGTGAAAGTAATCTGATGCTTTTCGGAGATTCAATCATGCTTTCAATAAAAGTGTTAGAGCACTGCTCGGTCAAACTCGCATGTGTTGCTATCTCAAGCATGTTTGTCAATCTTAGTGATCAAAACTATAAAGTCTTGATTTCTAGTCTACTATAGCTAAGGTCTCGAACTAGGATAGAAAGTGTAGTTGAGCTCAAGAACTCCATGGCGATCATCATACAAGATGAAGGACTACTCAAGGAACCAGTGGATCTTCATCGACTAAAAGGTATGTGGAGACTTGAACTTATCTATCACTCAAAAGTCTATCTATTCTATCTCCTATCTTGAGACAAAAGTCGTTTATCTATATAGACTAAGAATATGCACATGTGACATTTCGAGCTGAGTATATATCGCTTATCTATTTCTTGAAATGGGTGTTAGTAAAGCTTTCGCTTTAGCCAAGTTCATATTTACCTAGTGAAGAAAGTCATGTTATGTTTCAATCACTTTGAAAATCGCTCTGACGAAAAATAGTTTGTGAATAACAACTATATAACGCCCTCTGAGAATGTTTCAAGGATTGAAATGAGAGTTTAGACTATATAACCATTGTGGGATATAAACATTGTTGTGGCAACACATATATGTATAATTACTTAACACTTGAACCGAAGTTTGCGAACTTTGTTGATCAAGTGGAACCGGAACGTGAGCAGCAACTCAGTCCGCGAACCCAGTCTGCGAACTAGCGTATGTTCTCGAACCGAGAATATCTGCTGAAGTTGAAGCTCAGGTGCAGTCCGCGAACTGACGGAAGTTCTCATCCCGAGAAATTCTTCTAGAGTTTATTAACTTCAACCGGTTAGCTTGAGTCCGCGAACTCAAGAGGTTATGTCTGAAAACGTTGTTCATGAACTAATCTTAAATTACTAAGGAATGCTTTTGCAAACCGTGGCTTTATAGTTCATGAAATAATTCGAGTGAATCACATAGTTTTTGATTCAATTATGTCTCTTGTAATACTTGGGATCTCATAGCAATTGAAAAACTCTCTAACTAGTTCATTTGAGTCATTTGGACTAGTTATTGTGAAGAAGAATATGGTTGATATGAAAGTTATCGTTTGGATAACCATTTGGTTGACTAATATTGAACCAACCATTGTACACGTTTGGGTACGGTTACACAAACCCAAAATTTCAAGTAATGTGTGTATGACAAGCTAAGTTTTTGATCTAACGGTTGAGAGATATTAGCTTGTATCTAATCAGGTTTTCATCTAACGGTGAATATTAAATGCTTTGTTAGCAAGCTAACATTGATTGCAAACCTTGTTTTGAAAGACTATATAAGGGAGAACTCTAGCAACTGGAAAACCTAATCCCCACACATTCTGTGTGATACTAGTTTGCTAAAGCTAGAGTCGATTCTCCTTTGACCTTTGGTTTTCTTCTCTAAAACCAGGTTAATGACTTAAAGAGTTCATTGGGATTGTGAATCCTAACCGATACTACTTTTCTTGTAGTTTTGTGATCTGATCTTGCTCTTTCTATCGTATGAGTACAATTGTAATAATTGGCTTGAGGTTTCTATCTCCGATAGGCAAGATAAAAGTAGTCACAAACATCTTCGTCTCATTGTTTGTGATTCCTCAACAATCTTCTTCGCTGCGTCGATTAAGTTTATTGTGAGGTGATTGATGAAACTGAGCTGTTCTTCGGGAATATAAGTCTGGTTTTATCGATTGGTTCATGTTCACCTTGATTTATCAAAAGACGGAACAAAACTTGAAGGTTTATTCGTGGGAGACGAATTTATCTATTACATGTAGACTTTTCTATGTGAGGCAGATTTGTTTATTAAAGTCTTCGACTTTGGGTCGTAGCAACTCTTGGTTGTGGGTGAGATCATCTAAGGGAATCAAGTGCGCAGTATCCTGCTGGGATCAGAGACGTAGGAGCATAACTGTACCTTGGATGAGTATAAGATTGGTTGGGGTTCAACTACACTCCAGACCGAAGTTAATTTGGAGTAGGCTAGTGTCTGTAGCGGCTTAATACAGTGTATGTTTAATCTGGACTAGGTCCCTGGGTTTTTCTGCATTTGCGGTTTCCTCGTTAACAAAATTTCTGGTGTCTGTGTTATTTCTTTTCCGCATTATATTTTTATATAATTGAAATAATACAGATTGTGCGTTGTTCAATCGATTAGAATATCCGACTTTATTGGTTGTTGATTTAAATCGATTGACACTTGGATATTGGTCTTTGGTACCATCCAAGTTATCTCTCTTTGATTAGACTCGCGAATCATATTTGCTTGAGTAAATCAATTTGAGAGATTGAGATAATAACTCCTTGAGTATTTTCTATTGATTGAGTCTAACTATCTAGTTGATTTTATAGAAAATAACTCGGAGTTGTCCATACAGATTGCTAATCAAAATATTGGGTGGTGTTGTTAGACCCCCGCTTTTTCAATTGGTGTCAGAGCAGGCAAACACGTTAAAGACCTCAGAAGTTTGTGTTTGTAGCGATCTGACTATATGGACAAGGGTAGTATCTCTGATAACGCAACACCAGCACAAAGTCACTCAGGTGAAGCTCAAAGACTTGAAGCTTCTAAGAAAAACTCTGTCAACTGTCCTATAACTAAATCTACATTTGACTGGGAAAAATCTCTTGATGAGAAATTGAATAGCCTGTCAGATGACAGTGATTCAGAAGAAGAACCAAGTATTGATGAGGAAGTCTCACAATATATCAAGTTGTTTGATCATGACCTAAAGATAAAAAGTTCAACAGCCTGCCTAAGTAAGTATATGGCTCTTCTTTGTCAAGAAAACAGAAAATTGAGAAAACTCTTTAAAGGATATGATGGTGGGTACAATCTCCTAAAATCTATCGTTAAATTTCGTGAAGAAAATGTTCGTACGAAAAGGTCTGAATGTGATAATCTTCTCCGAAATATCTATGTGTTGAAAGAAAGACTTGCAGATACTGAAGCAAAGTATAACTCTCAACAGAAATGTTTTCATGATAAAGAACTCAGACTTCTTACTAAAAAAAAGTCATTGGAGACTGATCTTGCAGCTGCCCTTGATAAAGTAAGATCTCTAGAAGAGAGTCTGAAAAGATTCAATACTAGCTCTACAAAATTGACTTCTATGATTGGAGCATGTAAAGGACATCGTGAGAATAGACACTCCAAAAACAAGTAAGATCAATTTTTTCAAAGCTGTTGATAACTCTTCATGTGCAACAACGTTTGCAGCTTGCAATGTGCCTAAGGACAAAGGGACTTCTCCCAAGTTTACTCACAAAAGAACAAATAAAAACAATTCCTTTTTAACTGTTATTATTGTGGGAATAAAGGGCATCCTGAATAGAATTGTCGTTTTCGTTTGAGGAATAAAAAACTTCACGACATTCTTATATGGGTGTCTAAGGAAGTGATTAAACCAGTTCCTCATATTGCTGGAGTAAAAGATACATTCAACAAGCAAGAAAACTACCTTAACAAGTCACCTCTTATTCGTGACTTTCAAACACTAAATGTGAATCAAGGTAGAAAGAAGAACGACAAGTGGGTGTTTAACAACCCTGAAAAAATGAAAAGGCACAGGAGAATAAAAAAGAGATCAAGTTCCATGTCCCCTTATGTGAAAGGATGTGAATCCAAGAATATTGTTCCATATTTCCTTCACATAAATAATCGAGTCTCAGAACTTAAGAGAAGTATAAACAGACTCAAACGGGGCGTCTCCAAAACATGGAGAGTTGCTAACTCAGGTACTCCTAGTTCCTCTTCTACTATAAGTTCTTCACTTTTGTTGAATAACTCATCTATATGTTTCTCTAGAGGAGAAGTCAACCATGATGATCAAAGTGCTCATATTACCACCCCATGACTGCTTTTTGAAGCATCCTTCTTTTGAGATAGGAAGGATGCTCTGTGCTCTCAAGAAAAGTGTCTTGGGAAAGTTGTCAAAGGTGTATGTATTGTTCCTTATATTAAGGTTTTATTTCGAGTCCTTTCGAAGTATGTTCAATTATGTTTGACAAAGATTTCCTTGTTGAATTTTTCCCCCTCTTCGTGTTTGATTCTCCACGTTTTGGTCATCTTTGACCACCTGTGCACGGGATCTAAAAATTGCACGGACGTTCTTGTGCCTAGGGTTTTGTATGAAACCCCCTTATATATGTTATCAATTGACACTTTATTCTATAAGGATAAAAAGAATCTACTGGATTCTTGGCACAATGTAGAGAAGCAACAAAGAAGTTATCATGGAGGAGAAGGCTATTGAGTTTCATGAAGATCCTGTTTTCATAATCTATCATCAGGCTATTGACCATGAAAACAACCTACCAGTTCAGATGTCCTCACAATTGGTAGGAAATCTTCTTCGTGATCTTGAAGTCGTTCGTGAACAGCTCGGGATAGCAACAAGGAATCTTGAGTTTCTGAAGAACAAACTAAAGGAAGCCTCTGATGAACTCTCTATTATTCAAACCTTAGTTGGAAATCGGTTTTAACAAGTCTAGTAAATCTTTTATGTTTTATGTTTTATGTAGAAGAATAACTAGTGTTTTGGAATAGCCATGATTGTGATTACACATAGCTATATCCAAGGATTCTATCTTCTTGTTTTTATATTTTTTGGTTTAAAAATTCTAAGTTTGTTTGGAAGATGATGGTTGCAGTATTAATCATTTTGGTTTTATATATTGCAATATTTTGATGGGATATGTGTGTTTACGTCCGTGAACTTGATCATCCCATATTTTGTCAAAAGTAAAGTCGTTCACGAATTGGTATGCAAATGTTGATAAAGGAATGAATGGACTTTTGGCAAAACACAAAAGTTAAGCCTATATTGTCAATTGTTGATGTAAGATAGGTTAAAATCTTTTGTGATTCAAGGATAAAGTCTGTTATGTCACTTTGTGATGGAAAAATAGAATAGGTCCTTGTTTTGTTATCCACGGTATAGAGCTTAATTGTTCCATATTATTTTGTATTACCTTGAAGGCTCCATTGTGTATCTCATGTTGAGCACGATACAACTAAGTCGATTTCTTATTGGCATGGTTGGTTGTTCCATGAGATGCTATATGTTGAGCATTAAGAACTAAATTAATCAACTTGTGTGGTTATTTAGTTTGGATTCCATGAGTTCTTTCATGTTGAGTACATGTATGGTTGAGTTTGTCATTTCCTATGATAATCTTAGTCGGGGTTCCATAATCTCTTATGTTGAGCCCAAATGAACTAAATCAATCATCTTGTGTGATTATTTAGTTAGCACTCCATATATTTTTCTCATGTCGAGTGTGGACAATTGAATTGATCACTTTGTGATTAGTTTAATTGTGTAACCCAGTTAAAGTATTCATGGGTTCTCTTGTGAATAATCTAATCGATGAATTAAGTCTCCATAAGTTTACTTATGTTGAGCATATTTAGTCAAATTAATCTTGGTTCTCTTTGGTTAATATGATTGAATATTTTGGATTCCAAATTCATACTTGTATGCAATTTGTTGAGTCTAAAGAAATCCTTCTTTTCTTTTGAAATTAAGGTCGCTCTTGTTGTTCCCTTGGGAATGACATCTTATGGGGGAGAGTTCTTTTGAACTTGCGCTTAATTTCCAAATCTTTGTGGGGAGTGCGGATGTGGAATTTTGAGGGGTTATCTTGTATCTATATGAAATCCTTGATGAATGCATTTAGCCTTGGCTTTATGATTTCATCTAAACAAGATGATAGAACATTTACCTTTGGTCATGAAATGTCTCTAACGGAAATTTCATTAGGATCCCGTTCTTGTACCTTTGCCAATTTTATTGACAAAAATGGGGAGAATTAATTTTAGTTCATACTACAAATACATATGGTTTTCGGATAATTATGTAAGGGGGAGTGGTTTCCATGTGATATGGAGTATTGACTAAGGGGGAGTGAAGTATCACCATAGTATTGTTGTTGAATTTGTGATATAATTGGACTTTGACGCTGTGTAATAATACTATGACATTGTATAAAAATGATTGAGAACCAATGCTTTTCTCATTGTTATAGCTACGGATTTTCAACAACGATAATGCTAAACTTACAACCTTTGGGATCGTTGGACTACTTGGAAGTGACGAAGATTTCGAGTATTGTTGAAGATTAGGCATGTGGAATAGGAGCTACAATGTTTATTTATATAATTTTTGTATTCCATATGTATTAATAGTTTTGCCACTAAAATTGACAAAGGGGGAGATTGTTAGAGCACTGCTCGGTCAAACTCGCATGCGTTGTTATCTCAAGCATGTTTGTCAATCTTAGTGATCAAAACTATAAAGTCTTGATTTCTAGTCTACTATAGCTAAGGTCTCAGACTAGGATAGAAAGTGTAGTTGAGCTCAAGAACTCCATGAAGATCATCATACAAGACGAAGGACTACTCAAGGAACCAGTGGATCTTCATCGACTAAAAGGTATGTGGAGACTTGAACTTATCTATCACTTAAAGGTCTATATATTATATCTCCTATCTTGAGACAAAAGTCGTTTATCTATATAAACTAAGAATATGCACATGTGACATTTCGAGCTGAGTATATCTCGCTTATCTATTTCTCGAAATGGGTGTTGGTAAAGCTTTCGCTTTAGCCAAGTTCATCTTTACCTAGTGACGAAAGTCATGTTATGTTTCAATCACTTTGAAAATCGCTCTGACGAAAAATAGTTTGTGAATAACAACTATATAACGCCCTCTGAGAATGTTTCAAGGATTGAAATGAGAGTTTAGACTATATAACCATTGTGGGATATAAACATTGTTGTGGCAACACATATATGTATAATTACTTAACACTTGAACCGAAGTTTGCGAACTTTGTTGATCAAGTGGAACCGAACGAGAGCAAAGCAACTCGGTCCCGCGAACCCGATCCATGAAATGATGTAAGTTCTCGAACCCGAGAATATTTGCTGAAGTTGAAGCTCAAGTGCAGTCCGCGAACTGATGGAAGTTCTCATCCCGAGAAATTCTGCTAGAGTTTATTAACTTCAACCGGTTAGCTTGAGTCCGCGAACTCAGTCCACGAACTCAAGAGGTTATGTCTGAAAACGTTGTTCGTGAACTAATCTTAAATTACTAAGAAATGCTTTTGCAAACTGTGGCTTTATAGTTCATAAAATGATTTGAGTGAATCACATCATTTTTGATTTAGTTGTGTCTCTTGTAATACTTGGGATCTCATAGCAATTGAACAACTCTCTAACTAGTTCATTTGAGTCATTTGGACTAGTTATGGTGAAGAATAATATGGTTGATATGAAAGTTATCGTTTGGCTAACCATTTAGTTGACTAATATTGAACCAACCATTGTACACATTTGGGTACGGTTACACATACCCAAAACGTCAAGTACATGTGTGTATTACAAGCTAAGTTTTCGATCTAACGGTTGAGAGATATTATCTTGTATCTAATCAGGTTTTCATATAACGGTGAATATTGAATGCTTTGTTAGCAAGCTAACATTGATTGCAAACCCTGATTTGAAAGACTATATAAGGGAAAACTCTAGCAACTGGGAAACCTAATCCCCACACATTCTGTGTGATATTAGTTTGCTAAAGCTAGAGTCTATTCTCCTTTAACCTTTGGTTTTCTTCTCTAAAACCAGGTTAACGACTAAAAGAGTTCATTGGGATTTTGAAGCCATATCGATAATACTTTTCTTGTAGTTGTGTGATTTGATCTTGCTCTTTCTATCATACGAGTACAATTGTAATAATTGTCTTGAGATTTCTATCTCCGATAGGCAATATAAAAGTAGTCACAAACATCTTCGTCTCATTGTTTGTGATTCCTCAATAATCTTCTTCGCTGCGTCGATTAAGTTTATTGTGAGGTGATTGATGAAACTGAGCTTTTCTTCGGGAATATAAGTCTGGTTTTATCGATTGGTTCATGTTCACCTTGATTTATCAAAATACGGAACAAAACTTGAAGGTTTATTCGTGGGAGACGAATTTATCTATTACATGTAGACTTTTATGTGTGAGACAGATTTGTTTATTAAAGTCTTCGACTTTGGGTCGTAGCAACTCTTGGTTGTGGGTGAGATCATCTAAGGGAATCAAGTACGCAATATCCTGCTGGGATCAGAGGTGTAGGAGCATAATTGTACCTTGGATTAGTGTGAGATTGGTTGGGGTTCAACTACAGTCCAGACCGAAGTTAATTTGGAGTAGGCTAGTGTTTGTAGCGGCTTAATACTATGTTTAATCTGGACTAGGTCCCGGGGTTTTTCTGCATTTGTGGTTTCCTCATTAACAAAATTTCTGGTGTCTGTGTTATTTCTTTTCTGAATTATATTTTTATATAATTGAAATAATACAGATTGTGCGTTGTTCAATCGATTAGAATATCCGACCTTATTGGTTGTTGATTTAAATCGACTGACATTTGAATATTGGTCTTTGGTACCATCCAAGTTATCTCTCTTTGATTAGACTAGCGAATCATATTTGCTTGAGCAAAGAAAATCGAGAGACTGAGATAATAACTCCTTGAGTATTTTCTATTGACTGAGTCTAACTGTCTAGTTGATTCTCTAGAAAACAACTCGGAGTTGTCCATACAGATTGCTAATCGAAATACTGGGTGGTGTTGTTAGACCCCCGCTTTTTCAAAAAGTTCCATGAAGAACAAAGTAAAATCAGACCAAAAGATTCTAATTATTTAGAGGTTTCATCTCAACCCTAAGAAGAGATTAAAACATAACTAAGAAAATAGAAAACCTAAATTACATCTACTACAGATTGTTACACCGGCTAATCCGGGCTTGGCTTTCCATCCACAACAGCCACCTCTATCTATACAAGAGTTCCCCTTAATTATCAATCAATCCCCCATAGTCAACAATTACAAGATCATAAATTAGGGATTTGATATGACAACAACTCACTATTGAACCGCCACCCTATTGTATTTATAAATGATATGATGTTGTGGGTGTCGCAGAGAACTGGAAATTCAAACCTTTCATTGCTATTCTCACTGCTCCTCAAGACAAATTCGCCGACCTAATATTCCTTAAGTAATAACCACTGATATCTAGGGTTAGCTTGAAATGGGTACGAACATAAAAGTAAAAATTGAACATCAAATCTGATTGGGGAAAGATGGTGGTAGAGGTATGGGTATGACAGGTTGAGATGGAGGCTTATAGGAGGAAGAAAGTCAATAAAGCATGGAGAAAGGTACTGTTGTCGGGTGGAGTTAGAAATAGAATTAGTTTTTGTTTTATTTAGTTATGTTCTTGGAGTTGAAAGAGAAGTGGAAAGGGTAGTGTGTCCACTTAGGTGTTAAGCTTGAATACCAAACGTGGTGTGTATTGATGTCCGCTTTTTCCCACTAGCACCAGAACTTGAGCTTTGTTACACCTTGTAGTAAATCATCATTTCATCAATTTCCTGAGCCCACACTCGCATCCAAGTTCTCTTTTCCTTCACTCCCTTTGAACAAGAACGCAGATCTCTTACTTACCATTTACTCAACCACCTATAACACACAACAAAATGAAATTATTCCGAGAAAATTACCTGTTAATAAACAAATGTGCAAAATACAAGAAAATAGAACAATAATGCACTAGGAATGTGATAAATAACTATCAAATTGTCTAGAAATATGCATTATTAGGCACCGATCACTAGTCATGTCGCTTCTTATATAAGAAAAATGATTTAGACCGCCCAAGTCAGTCGTGAAACGATCACGACCACACAACTTTAGCCGGTTGATTTGACGATCTTGGCTACCTCCTGGCGCGACCGAACAAATTCCATGGTGCTTACTGACATGCCCACTTTTATTTAAGCCAATCATAACTCTCCTAGCCCGCGGGCAACATTCAAAATTGCTTGCCAAAGTAGGCTAGTCGAGCGGCTTCAAAATGGGTTTTAATTAGGTTAAGACCGCCCATGGCAGTCTTAAATTGATCACAGCCGCCCAACTTAGCCGACCGAATCGGATGGCTTAGATTCAAATAATTTAATTATTTAACCTAAAAGCACCATATGTTATTCTTTGAGCGTTGTCTCATGAAAAGTTTCATTCATACAACTTGACTTTTCACTTGCGACCACATGCCTCCAATCCTACGCGTGATTGGTCGAAATAAAGCAAGACCCGCTTAGCAACTACCATAAAGGACTTGTTTCATTCTTCACGAAACTTGCTCCATATTTCCTACAAAAATACTTAAGACATCAAACATGTCACAAATGGGGGATGCTCATCAGGGTAGTGGTCTGGCGGTTTACAACGTGCGACGTGCAACAATCCCATTAAGAAAAAGTGTTTGGAATAGCGGATAGGTGACAGGTAGAGGAGTAGTGGGTACAAACTCTTTAGTCTTCCTATAACCATAAGACACGGTTTTTCACCATTCACCAATGATCTCCACTACTTCACAACTCCCACTTCCAACGGGATCAGTGTGTTCGACTATGACTTATTTAAGTAGATTTTTTTATTTATTTCAACCAGGATCATTGGTTATCAACGCAAGTGTTCAAAAATCACCCATAATTCACAACTTACACTTTGTAAGAAAATTCTACATTTTGATACAAGTCATAAAAATTACACTTTACAGAATTCATCATTTTGATCTCAACACCTTCTCTGCTTCCCTCCATAAGATCAACCTTTCTCCTTCATTTTGTGACTGAAGCAAGACTGGAACGACCATTTCTTGGTTTAGGCCAAGATTGTACAAATTAATCTCTCGAATCTAAAGTACTCATGTGCAGTATATTTTTATAGGGTTTAGATTAGTTTCTCATCAACACGCTTTATTTACCATTTTCAGCAGAATCAGTTTTAACCCTACTACATCAGTAACCTAGAAATTCTACATTCTCCTTCGTTACCCAATGGATAGCCTTTTAATACTAGAATATGAAAGAGTCCATATATAGACAGGTTATGGAAAGTGAACACCTCATCTCTTAATAGAACTATCAATATGAGTTCTTGCACCCTTTTAATCACCTCAAAAGTGGTAAAAATGTCACGAAGTTGTATCCAGGAAAAAGGGGCCGTGCTACCTATTGTGAATGGAAGGTGCATTACCACAATCGAGGATTTATTCGCTGAGATTTTAGGTTGCATCTTCCAAGGAACACATCCCGTTTGGTCATTAACCCGTGTATAACCATCGAATATCCCATGGTCACAAGTTGTTACTTTTTTTCTTATTTTTTCTAAGAAATATAATTTTATTATAATGCTTGTTCTGGTGTATAATCTCTTCGCGTTGCTTTCGGATTACATGAGATAAACTTCGGATTTAATAATCTAAGTTTCAGTGTCATATTTATCTAATTTTCTTATGATTTTGTGACTTTTTGATTTAGCAGATTTCCATATCTAACCTTTTGGGTTGATATATAAAAAATCATAAGAAGATGATAGTAATTTAACCCATATATGAGTCATATATACTAATATCGTTTTATGTTATATAAATTAAATATTGTGTATAAATATGAGTAGTTTCGGTTTTATTTTTTCTCTTGAGGAAGATGATATCATAAAACATGTTTAACCTTTCTGGTCAATTAGGTTGCTTTTATGTTGTTCTCTTTATGTTGCAGGAAATAACATTTACAGTGGGAGAGTTCTGCTTTGAACTTGCGCTTAATGATATATCTTTTTGGGGAGCGTGGTTGTGGAAATTGAGGAAAGAATTATTTATGATAATTGCTTTCCTGATAAGTAACTAGATTGATTCTGATCCTAGTTTGGCTTATCGAAGTTAGGGAATGATTACTATAGTTAATTACTTTCTTGTTAAGTTAATTTTGATCTTAGATTGACTTATCAAAGTTAAGGTGTAAGTATTAGTTTTAATCAATTCCTAATAAGTAAGTAGATTATTTCAATTCTGTTTGGCTTATCTAAATAGGTATAATTATTTTAAGATAAGTAACCCTGATCTTAGTTCGACTAATCAAAATTAGGGAAAATTACCTCGGTAATTGTTTCCTGATAAGAAACCAAGTTAAATTATCTTTTGTAGTTCCAGACTTAGTTTTGGTTATTGAAAGTGGTATGTTAGACCTCTGGTTTTCTTAGGCTCTTATAGGTTGTATTAAGTTTCTATGCACTTGAAAAGTCTTTTCGAAATACTTGTTGTATTTTTCGTATCTTTGTCATTTTTTTAGCAAAAAAATGGAGAAATATAAGGAGTTTAAGGTGATTTACAATCATTTGAAAAGGGATATATGTGCTGAAAAGTATACACTGAAACATAAAAGAGTATAGTATTGACCAAAGGGAGAAACATATCATGATGTGTAATAGTATATATGACGTAATTGAATAAAAAATATGTTTAGATTGAATATCTGCCTAGCTCACTTTTAGGGGGATAGTGTTGTTATTCAAATGCTTTAACAACCACATTCATTTTTGAATATTTGAAGGATTTTGTGTTGTTGAAACTTAGATTCAAGCGTATAAAGATGGAGTTAGGAGATCGTTCTGTAATGTATCTTTTATTCTATATATGTAATATATCTTGTAAAGATTTTTATCACTAAAATTTACAAATGGGAAGATTGTTAAAGCATTACCTCGGTTGAATGCACCAAGATGAATGACCAGGAGACTACTTGGGGTAGCCACATCTTCATAAACACAATCGACCTTTCGACCAGGGACTTCCATTGTTTCCGATCACGACTAGTATTCTAGTCCAACTTTGTGATGCTACTAAGCATGGGTGGCGTGGGTATTTGTTAACGATGGGAGTTATCTTAAAATAAAGTGGAAGATAAATGTGGGTACGAGTGTGGTTTTGTTGTACAAGGAAAAATAGCAAGTCAATTAGAAACTGACAAACTCGAGTGATTTCTCTGTAAAATATCTTTGCAAAGCTAAAATTGACAGCAAGTATGGAAATGATTACATAAATCCCAATTTGGAAAACATCTTGAAGATGGATGTTTTTCCATGCATCAATATTTTTTTATTGAAGTGCTCTCATGGAATTCTCCAACTAATGCTAAATTGCAAGTACCCTCACCTATATCGATATAATATCCAAAATCTGTAATTGTATGGAGGAATCCATGACACACTTGTTGATGAGTTGTCATATATCTAATTCTGTGTGGCAAAATTTATACGAGTATAATTATAGATTTTTTGAAAATCATACCACTTTATATACTGGTTCAACTCTTTGTTTGACAACAATACAAGCACTACCCATGAGAAAGTTTCATATGCTACTACTTGCTGGTTTATCTAAATAGCTAGATGTGACTTTGTACTTGTTAGAGCATAGCTCGGTTGAACCCACCAAGCGTTGGTATGTCAAGTTTGGTTGTCATATTTTAGTGAACCAAAACTCATTTAAGAGTCGCTTGATTAAATGTACTAGAGTCAACTTCGTACAAGTTAGCTTGAAAGTATTAGGATATGAGACATTACAAGTATTGCGAGGACTTGAAGAAGTAAAGAAGTAAAGAGCTACAACCACAACATCATCCTTCCACTTGAGGTTAGTGATATTTGACTTGAACTGTTTCATTCCCTAACATATCTTTCAAGTCGTGCATATTGAAAACAAAACTGCGATTTATGAACACTCTAGATAGCCATAGTATTAAGGAATACAATGCGAGGTTTATTGCTTAACCATTAAACTTTTTAGATAAAACATCAATATAATCGTTTGAATGCTATTGTGATTATGTATGTGTATGAGGTAAGGATTTCATCCTAGGAAACAATGTTTTACATGTGTTTTAAGGAAGTAAGTTCATGAACTTGTTTTGTGAGCCGAAAAGGAAATTGCCAGGCGTTATTGGGGCTGTTCTTCATTGCATATCTTATGAACGACTAATATGTATGATTAGTGTAATCGTTCATGACTTGTTTGTGTTCTGATAAAACTATTCACATGAGGCCTGACTTGTGTATTAGTATGAATTTTATTAGTGAAACCGATCTTAAGTAATCACTTGTTGGTATGATCGATTTTGTGTGCGTAAGATCGGATCTGGGTAAAGGGGAACCGATCCTAGTAAGAGGTGTAACACATACAAAGGGGAATCGATCCTTGTATGAGGTGCAACAAGGTTTATAGCAGAAAGGGGAACCGATCCTATGGACATGTGCAACACATATGAGTTAGATACCATATATATGTGAGGAACCGATCCTAGTACCTAGTAAACTAAAATTTGGTAAGCTAGTGTGACTATGCACATTACTCACATGGAGGTAGAACTGAAACTTGTTTTGGTAGAACCGTTAAACCCATGATTTTTGATTTAGTGTTACTTGATCAATCACATAGTTCTTGAAAGTCAGATGAAACAATTATAAACTTGCTTGGAAGTGCGGTAAATCGGTTTCAAGTGTGTAAGTATGAAAGAGGACTTACAAAGAAAGGATGACGACACACTTTGAACACGTGCAGTAATGCGTATCTTTTATTGTTCAAAGATATTCCTTAACAACTAACAGGAAGTAAATCCCAGGATCGAATTTAAATAAGTTAAGAATCTTTCAATTAAGGTTTTTAATTATATATGGAAAATAAGAATTAGTAGTGTGCATTTACTAGTTAAAGATTTTCCAAGGAGATTTCGATCATTAGTTTGGACAGAGCATTCTCAGGAATTATGAAAAACTAATTTGGAAAAATTATTATTGAATATCTTGAGAATATTTTCGATTTTGGAAATTCCTTGGTGTCCAAACTTTCTTGTCTATAAATACTTTGAGTTTGCATTTCTAGCAAACTAATCCTTCGTTACAACAGTCTTCCTCTTTTGTTGTTATTGGTGAAGCCTCCTATTCATAGAGGAGAGTAACCTGATTAGGAAAAATCTCTTACGGCCGCTCAGTTTAAAGTCTTCTTTGGGATTGAGAACCTCTAGCGTGTACCGTTGGTGGGAAACTAGATAATTATGGTTTATCTTTTATTTTCATATTGATTTGATTGACTAACGGTGGTTGAACTTTTATTGCACCTAGTTTGTTTATGCTTGAGGATCTTCTCTTATGATATAAGATTCACTCAAACTAGTTCAAAGTTTCGACATAGATCTTTAGACTGTTGTTAGTTCTAAAGACAATCTTATGATAATCCATTGTTAACAGACTCCGTTCTGTGCGTGATTGATCACAAGAGATTCAAGTAGTTGTGTGCATGTGTTAATTGAAGATCTAAGAAGATTTGAAGACAAATAAGAGATTTAAGATTTCTAACTTGGTTATATAAATCTTTGGTGTGCACAATACTTGTTTCTGTAAAAGAGAATCCAACTATAATCAATCTATCCTTATGGTATTTTGATATAATAGTTGTGTAGATCGGTATCAATATGTTTCCTTAGGATTAAAGGTATTGATTGCAAAATCTTAAAGATTACCTTTTGGTTATTGAACATAAGATAGATCTTGGAACCTGGCAAATGAGTTTTGTTAAGATGAACAGAAGAGCCTTTGTCCAAATTATATCACTTGGTTGAAGAGAGTTGATACCAAACAGATTTGTTGTTCATTTACTGTTTGGAATATGAACCAAAGGAATTGGTCCAAGTACGTGACTTATTTTTACAGGTAGGAGGCGTGGGAAAACAGACGAAACTAAGTGAACTATAGGTTTAGTTGCTTGGTCTCAACTATATGAAGTTGGTTTATTTTGTATAGCGGCTTAATCCTGAGAGTATTCAATTCTGGACAAGGTCCCGGGGTTTTTCTGCATTTGTGGTTTCCTCGTAAACAAAATATTGTCGTGTCATTTACTTTTATTTTTCGTATTTTAATTGTTTTATTATAATTAAAGTAAATCACACAAACGTTAATTCCTATTTACTTGATAAGCAATCATATTGTGTTTGGTTAAGTCCGAACCTTTGTATCAAGTAAACATACTTCGTTGTTGTATTGTCTCGATCTCGTATCCATAGACGATCACACGAAGTATGAACTGATTTGTTGTATTGTCTCGAATCAGTCCATAGACAACCACTTTCGGATAAAGGACTTATAGGAAGGAAAAGTTTATCTTGAGATATATTTGGGTACCCTCGCCTTTTCAGTACTCAAAAACACTAATCTGAATACAAATACCATCACTCATAACTTAAAGCACCATTTATGTTCTTATCACATGGTTCACCATCTCCATAAACATATTCTAAACAATGTGTTGTATAATATTAAGGACAACCCAGAATAAACTTCTTTAAACAAAAAAGGCATGTTAGAGCACTTCTCGGTCGAACTCGCAAGCGTTGCTATCTCAAGCTTGTCGTCAAGTTTAGTTGTCAAAACTATAAGTCTTGATTTATAGTCTACTTATAGCTAAGTCTCAGATTAGGATAAAAAGTGTAGTTGAGCATTAGGCTTCACGAAGTTCATCGAATGCAGACGAAGAACTACTAAGGAGAGCTTGTGGAACTTCCTCAACAAAAGATATGTGAAGACAACTCATATATCACTCAAAAGTTTATCTACTCTATAGACTTCAATTATACACATTTGATATTTCGAGTTGAGTTTATCGCTTACATATTTCTCAAAATATGAGTTGGTAATCTTTCGCTTTAACCAAGTTCATCTTATATTCTTGAAGAAAGTCAAAAGATGATCACTTGAAAATCGCCTGGTAATATCTTACATGATTTGTGTGAGACAATCATTTGATGTAGACTCAAAATATTTCGTATTGATCATTCGATAACTTGAAAATTGCTTTGAAGCTAATAGTTTGTGTGAGACAGCTATATCCTTCTTCCGTGAATGTTTGAATGATTGAAATAAAAGTTTAGAACAATTGGATATAAGCATAGTATGCGTATTTGCATATATGTAATCCAAGTCCGAGAACTATGGTATGCATACCCGTATGTGTACTGCTTGGTTTGGTGAAGTCCGAGAACCTTATACTTATACCGGTACGCGTATTGACATGATGTTCAGGTCCGAGAATTTCTTCTGAGTTTGGAAGGTATGCGTACCAGTTCGCGTACTGACGAACTCAAACTTAGTCCGACCATTTAGGTATGCGTACCCGTTTGCATACCTGAATGTATAATGTTCTAAAATCGATTTGTTCATGAACTAATACATTTATATAAAAAGGAATGCAATATTTTGCAAAACGTGGCTATAATGTTCATGACTTGATTCGAGTGTATCAAAATCGATTTTGCTTCAATTGCGTCTTGTATACTTCTATGAGAATATAAACAATTGAACAACTCTATAACTAGTTTCATTTGAGTCATTTGAAATAGTTATGGTTAAAATGAATAAGGTTGATATGAAAGTGTTCATATGGCTAACCTCGGTTAACTATTGTTAAGCCAACAAAGGTGCACACATTTAGGTACGGTTTCATATCTAAATGATGTCACTTTTCATTTGTGTGTAACAACCTAAGTTCGATCTAACGGTTGAAAGATATTAGCTTGAATCTAATAAGGTTTTCATCTAATGGTGAATATTGAATGCTTTATTACCAAGGTAACATTAATTGCAAACACTGATTTGAAGATTATATAAAGGATAACTCTAGCAACTGGGAAACCTAATCCTCACACCTTCTGTGTGATACTAGTTGTGACTAGAGTCAATTTTCCTTTAACCTTAGGTTTTTCACAAAACCCTGTAGGTTAACGACTTGAAGACTTCATTAGGATTGTGAAGCCAGACCCAACTATTTTCTCTGTAGTTGCGTGTTCTGATCTTGCTATTTTCTATCGTGATTGAGTACCATCTTCTCTAAGATTTGAACGAGATTTAATCTCCGATAGGCAAGATAAAAAGTAGTCATAAACATCTTCATCTCATCGTTTGTGATTCCACAATATCTTGTTTCGCTACTATACGATTAAGATTATTATGAGGTGATTGATATTTTTAGGTCGTTCTTCGGGAATATAAGTTTGGTATATCAATTGATTACTATTCACCTTGATTTATCAAAAGACAGAACAAAACTCATAGGTTTATCTGTGAGAGACAAACTTATTTATTCAATAGAATTTATTGTGTGAGACATGTTGGTTTATTAAGTCTTCGTCTTTGGGTCGTAGCAATTTTTATTTGTGGGTGAGATCAGCTAAGGGAATCATGTGCGTAGAGTCCTGATGAGATTCAGAGACGTAAGGAGCGCAATTGTACCTTGATTAGTGTGAGATTGGTTAGGGCTCAATTACATTCCAGTCCTAAGTTAACTTGGAGTAGGCTAGTGTCTGCAGCGACTTAATACAGTGTGGTGTTCAAATATGGACTAGGTCCAAGGGTTTTTATGCATTTGCGGTTTCCTCGTTAACAAATTTTTTGGTGTCTGTATTATTTATTTTCCGCATTATATTTGTTTATATAATTAAAATAACAAAGGTTATGCGTCGTTCAATCAATTAGATAATCCAACCTTTGATTTTTGATATATAAATTGATTGACATTTGAACATTGGTCTTTGGTACCATTCAAGTTGTTCCACATAATAATCAGGCTCACGGATTGCTATATGTTTGATTTGATGATTACATTGTGAAACAGAAATATAACTCTTTGATATACTTTTCTTAAGATTGAGTCTGACTGTCTAGTTAATTCTCTTAAAAGTATATTGGAGTTAGTCCATACAGATTGCTAAGAGAAATATTGGGTGTGGTTGTTAGACCCCCGCTTTTTCAATTTGTTTCGGACTATCATAAGTATTTGGACTCTCCAAGACTGTGAATCATGACTTTTGCTCTAACAGCTTATGGTTTTATAGGGAAACATGTTGGGAATTGAGGGCGTCCATCATATAATGGACAATGCGGAAACACAGAAGGTGGTGACTTGGCCTTTACTTGGGCCAAAGATATGCAACTAACCAACATCAGATTCCAAGTTGAAACTTTAGTCTGTTTCATTATGTTATATCAAAGTGCATTTCAAGGAAGGTTTCACCTAAGTTACCACGAGAGGAATATAGGGGAGTTTGAAGATGATACTCAACCAATTTCTTTTGTAATTCTTAATCTCAAAATTGTTCATGGAGTAAACAATTTAAAAGCTTTTTATTTAGCAATGACCTGTAAAAATAATAACAACAATGTCGTTCATGAATTACAGAATCAAGAAAATTTTGTTAGCCATATTACTTCTACCCCTAACATAATATATACATTTGATTGTATCTCTCTTAGGATGGACTAAATTTTCTTATAAAAAAAACGGTGTGGGAAGTTAAATGATATGGATAGGGAAACCCAATGGAATTATTTGAATGATATTAGTGCTCATTATAATTATCCTTGGATTCTTGACAGGGATTTAAACTTTATTCTTACTAAAGAGGAGAAGGAATGAGGTGTTTCTCCAAATCAATCCTTTCTATATCCTGCCAATATGTTATTAGATTTGACTGATCTGGTTTGTTTTCCTTTTATAGCTAGGGAACCCTTAACCTAGACTAATTGGAGAGATGAAGATGAGATAGTTATTAAAAGACTAGATAAATTCCTTTCTAGTATAAATTGGATAGAGCGATTTCCCCAACTGGTTGTTTATCACCTCACTTTTAGATTCAACAAATCTTGGTTTAGGGATGCCTCTTGTAAGATTTTGATTTAAAATAACTGGAGTTATGATATGGTGGGTTCTTATGCTTTTAGATTTCATGTACTCTGAAATGACAAGGGTACTAGGAACACCACAATCTTTTCGATATTAACCTATAAGTCTTACATCTTGCGTGATCTAATATACACGGAAACTTTCAAAAAGATAGCAACCATAAGGTATACATAGTTCAAAACCGAATCTTAAACTATATGGATCAAACCAAGTGTTTGGGATTAACTTACATTGTATTTACTTTTAATTATATAACTAAAATATTAATTGTAATTGCGTAAAGTAAAGTAAAGTAAAAGTAAAGACAAGTCAAGATTTTGTTAACGAGGAAACCTCAAATGGAGAAAAACCCTGGGACCTAGTCCAGTTTTGAATACTCTTATAATTAAGTCATTATACAAAGACACTACCAATTTTGTATATTTGAGACCAAGTAAACTACCCCTAGATACCTAGTTTCCTCAGTATCCCTACTCCTACAACCAATCTGGCCAATGCACGTGAATTATAATATAGAGTCCACTATCTTAAGTTGTTTTAGCCTATCTGGAGACTTTAAGCACTAAACCCTTTTAATTGTCTTTCAAACAGTAAAGGACTAATATGTTTGGTAACCACTCTCATACCTCAGGAAATCAATCAGATATATGTATGTTGAATGATACAAATGCTTTTCAGTTTAAAATCAATTAAACTCCTTTGTCGGTTTTAGATCTTCCAAAATATGGATTAAACAAGTTAACCAGATCGAGTCAAACAGGACTACCATATTTGGATACCGAAGAGTACCACCAAATGATAGCTTGTCGATCTAATTAATATTAGCTTATAATAAGTCAATTGAAAGATAAACTATATCTAGTAGGATCCCAGTCGATTAAGTTTGTGCACAAATTAATTTATAAAGATGCAAAACCAATAAGAATTTTTTTATTATCTTCAAATCTTCAATAGTCTTATGTTCCTGCATAATAACAATCTTGATTCCTGACTTATGATCGATCACACATAGAGCAGAGTCTATTATCAATGGATGATCACAAGTCGATGTTAATCTCTTGATCTGGTTTAAGTGACCTTATGTCGGAAGAGAAGGCTCCCAAGAATAATCAAACTAGGTGCAATCAAGAGTTAACAAATCGTTAGTCAATCAAATCAATAATTGAAAACTAAAATAACAATGGAATTCTAGTTTCACACCAACGGTACTAGTAAACGCTTCTTGATCCCAAATAAGTCTTTAAATTGGCGGACGTAAGATATTTCACCTAATTAGGTTACTCTCCTATCCAGTATAGTATTACGATAATATTATTAGTCGGCTACACCAAAAACAACAAAGATGAAGTTTGCTTGGCTCAGGCTAAGTTTGTAAGAACAACAAACTTTAATATTTGACCAAGGTAGTTTGGACACCAAGGAATTTCCATAACTGGAAATATTCTTAAGATATGTAATAAAGCACCTAAATTTGGTTTTGCCTAATTTCAACCAATATCCAACTGTACGTATAACCAAAATCTTCATGGACATCTCAATATTAGCTAGCACTTAACTAATATATCTTTCCAAAGATATATTTTGATTGTTGGTAAAACAAACATATTAATTTCGGAATCTTAAAAAGATTCTCTATTATTTCGGTTTGGGATCTCACATTGAGTATCGAGGAATATCTTTGAACAATTAAGAAATAAGATTCCATCACATGTTCAAATTACTCATTACGTCATCATCTTGAACTTCGCTATTTTGAAAACCTAATTTTCAAATCACACAAACCTAATCCCAATCGGTTTTTCCTATTGGGACAAGTTCTACCTTCACTACTAAAACAAGTTAGGATCGGTTCTACCTTGACTCCTAATATAGGTAGGGAGCGGTCGTACCTTGATTCCTAACATAGTGTAGGATCAGTCCAACCTTGATTCCCTATATAGGTTAGGATCAGTCCAACTTTAAGATCTTCAATGAAAATCAGACCTTTAATCCTTTTGATTTCCTTTCGACTATGAAACAAGTTCGTACATCTACTTCCTTAAACTCGCATAATTAAACATAGTTTTCTAGGTATGAAATCAAAACTATGTTCACTACACAATCTAATAATGAGTTACAAATATTATGTCTATGTCGCAATTACGAAGTTCACAAGATAAACATTGTACTTCGTAATTCAATATACCAATATAAAGCACTTATCACTACCGGTATATTGTACCTTGACATTTTGATCACAATATGATGATCAATTATAATATAATATAGTTTCATATATATAACTTCGCATGTTAAATTTTTAATCAGAAACGACTTGAAAGCTTACAGTATAGAAACGGAAATAAGTCAAGTCATGTATTATTAACCTCAAGTGGAAGGATGATTTTATTGTCGATGTCGATATGTCTTCAGAATCTTTAGGTCTTCAGAGTAATACATGTATATCTCAACATTTCTAGACTTCCTATTCCAACCTAACGAAGTTGACTCTAGTAATCAAAACAAGTGACTTATGAGATTTGATACTAAAATATGACAACCAACCTTGACATACCAAAGCTTGGTGGTTTCAACCGAGTAATGCTCTAACATATTATGCTAAAGTTGTTTTACGAAACTGAAATCACAATACTTCTGGGAATATCAACACTCGAATCACCAAAATTAAATGTGAGCTTCAGGATTTAGAAAACAAAAATAATGTGCATGATAGAACCAAAATTATTGAATTAAAGCATAATATTGAGCATGATAATAAGATGCTTTTAAACATTACGATAGGAACAAAACCTATTTTCATAATAGGCTGATAGAGAATAAATTGCATACATTATTATAAATCGTTTCTTTTGTACAAGTAGAACTATAAATTCATCTAAACCACTGCTTTGTTTGAATCATATGGAATACACATTAATGATGCTGATAATTTTAGTTTGACTAGACAACCTAGTCATGAAAGCATAAAACTGATTGTGTTTAGGATAACGCCATCGAGCGCACTTTGCATGGATGGTTTCTCTCCTGGTTTTTACAAGGAGATGTGACAGACTGTAGGAGATTATCTGGTGAAGATGGTTTAAGCATTTGTTCACTCAAAATTATAAACTACAACTTTGCGTTTATAGTCCTAAAAAGAACCGTCCCTTTAGTCATGTAGACTCCAGGCGAATTAGCATTTGCAATGTGGCTTATAAGATCATCTCAAAATTTATAGCTTCTAGATTAAAGGCATTGTTGAATAATTTCATATATCCTTTTTAAAATGCTTCATTGTAGGTGGAGTTATAAATGAGAACATAGTGACTGCACATGAATTGGAGATTGAAAATAGGTTAGATGGGTAGTGAAATTAAATACATTTTTTATGTCTTATAATTGAAAAATGCATTTCAACCGTGTCTACTTTAGTTTTACTAAATGGTTCACATGGTGGGGTTATCAAATCTCAAAGAGGTCTGACACAAAGGACTTGTCTCCGTATGTCTTTATAATTTGTATGGACTCGTTATCGAGAGAACTTCAGTTAGCTAAAAATAAGAATAAACTGCATGATATGAAAATTTACAAAAGTTGTTCCATTTTTTTTTTTGCTAGATCCAAATCTAAGGAGGTTGGATCCCTCTAAAGTATCATTCATCCGTTTAGCCTTTTCAATAGTTAGCAGTGAACTTCGACAAGTCGGGAATGTCATTTACTCGTAAAGTTCCTAATAGTGTGAAAGTTGAGATTTCTAACATTCTGCAGACTAAAAGAATGACTTTGCAAGATAAATACCTTGGTGCCCAACTTGTGTTACAAAGAAACATGGTTGAATCCATCACTCCCTTTCTTAAGAAATCGAAATTTATTTTCCCACCAGGTAGAACCACTCTAACCCAAAATGTATTAGGTATTATGGCTACTCACCAAGTCTTTGTTTTCCCAATGCCAAAGGAAATAACATATAAATTTGGTAGTATCCAGATGAGATTTTAGTGGATGAAAAAAGGTTTCTTCCCTAAGAAATGAAATTATATAATCATGACATAGGTTTGAAAATTAGGAAATCTCATCATTTAAACCATGATCTTTTAGTTAAACTAGTCTGGAGACTGCTGAATGAATCCTCCTCGTTTTAAGGCCGAAATTCTCAAAGGTAAGTATTTCTATAATAGTAACCCTCTTAATATTGCCATTAACCCACATGGATCATGGGTTTGTAAGGGAATTTGTAGAGGAGTAAATATAGTCAGAAAATACTATTGCATATAAATTAGAGATGACACTAGTATTTCCATATGGAAAGACAAAGATATCGACTAGAAATCAACCACTAGATCCCAATTTGTCTCTACCAACATGAAAACTGTAAATAAACTCATTGGTGAGGACAAAAGTCACGGAACCACACTACCTTTAGATAACTGTTTGATCATAATACTGCCAATGAAATCCTATCTATAAGAATCCATTTCACTTGAGAGGATAAACTTAAATGGAAGTTTGCCATTAATGGGCTCTTTTATGTTAAAAAAAACTTATAAAGCAATCTTCAACTCTTCTACCAATGTATAGAAATAGTGGTATTGTGTGGAAATCTTTGTGGAAAATTAATCCACCAAGGATGTTGCACTTTCTTTGGAAATGTCTGCATAAGTGTTTATATACTAGAGATACAATTACCAAATACTTTTCTCATAATGAAATTGTGTATCCTCTTTGTAACTCTGCTAATGAATTTGTGGACCATCTTTTTACTGATTGCGCGATTATAAAAATATTTTGAATGTTGTTGATGTTAATCTAGTTAATCATAGCGATGACATTGGCTTTTCATAATGGTTAAAAAACTAGTCTGCTACTAATGTGCATAATGGACGAAATAATGTAAGTATATTTCAAACTATTAGCTTCACTATGTGGTATGTTTGGAAAGACAGATGCAATGTAGTTTTTGACAATGTGAAGGTTCATGTGACATCCATACCTAATCAGGTCCAATAACAAACTAGGTGAGTTGTATAAAAATAACCAAACCAGAAATTTCAATAACCAAAACAACGTAAATTAACTTTGATGCAGCGTGTAATGACCTGACCGATACTGTCCCTACTTAGCCACTGCGGTTATCCGACAGTGTGGGGTTTTCAACGGCCATCGCTGCAGTCATCCAACAACAACTTACGAGGAGGTCACCCATACCTGGTTTTCTCCCGCCCGAGCACGCTTAACTGTAGAGTTTTCTGCCAACTATGGAGCCAATTATGCTGAAAAGGCCAAACCATTACTTATATTCCATTCGAAAAATCATTACCAAATATCGAGGTATTACAATACCACCACCTTAAATTGGAGCAGTCCTCGGCTCCGGGATATATACAATATTGTCCCTACTTAACCACTGCGGTCGTCCGACAATATGGGATTTTCAATGAGCATCGCTGTGGTAATCCAGAAGTAACTTCCCTGGAGGTCACTCATCCCGGGATTGCTCCCGACTGAGCACGGCTAACTGCAGAGTTTTCTGCCAACTCTAGAGCCAATTGTGCTAAAAAGGCCTGGGTGTTAGGAAAGAACAAACCATTACTTATATTTCATGTGGCCAACCACTGCCAAATATCGATGTATTACACAACGCATAACCAAGATTATGATTTTTCGGGAGTAGGTGTAATTCTCATAACCGCTACAGACGAATGCAAATAAGTAAAATGTGAAAAAGCGGGTGTCTAACAACCACACCCAATATTTCGTTTGGAAATCTGTATGAACTAAACCTCAATAATATTCCAAGAGTAAAACTCAATCAAAGAATAATACTAAAGAGTTTATGTCTTACTTAACACAATCAATGGTTACACAGAAGCAAGTCCGTAAACCTGATTTTAGTGCGAAGTTCTTGAACCAAAATCTTTTGTGTTAATCACAAACTATTCAATATTCACCGTGTATAAACCTCTTTAAGCAATAATCACTAAAGGAATATTTCAACACGGTGTCCACTTGAAACAGGGTTAGTCCGGACTGGTCTAACAATGTGAAAATAACAAAATCAGTTGTTCAGGATCAATCAAGTCTTATCCAACAAACAAGGTCGGATTTAACAACTATGATTGATTAACGTACAACCTTTATTATTTCCATTATATAAATATAATGCGGAAAAGAAATAACACAGATACCGGAAATTTTGTTAACGAGGAAACCGCAAAAGCAGAAAAACCCCAGGACCTAGTCCAGAATAAATACACACTGATTATAAGCTGTTACACCAGTTTCCTACTACCTATTTGGATTAGATGTAATACCTTATTCAGCTGTATTCTTATAGAACTCCTAGCAAAGCACCAATTCTCTTTAAGAACTCTTCTCGTAAATCTTTTAGCAGAACCCAAGGCTCTCTTTAGAAGATACAACAACACGATTGATACGATTCTATATTTTGTTTGCACAAAACACCGGTTTGATTTCCCTTTAGATGTAAATCAAGGTTTTGGAAATCTTGTTTAAAACTTCTTAAGGATTTTTAATGAGATACCTTAATCGAAGTTTTCTTTCTAGCTTCCGATTCGACTAACAAGTGTTGGTATATGATCGGAAACTTAAATCTATCAAAACCTAGGGTTTATGATCAACAACTCTTGAATGGTTTTATATCAGAAGAGAAAACCTTAGAATAGACAAGAGGTGAAAAACCTAGATCACAAGTTGTATAATCAATCACGAAGATTAGATTCAACTTGGCTTTGTGATCCCCAATACAAAGACTTTTATCTCACTTTTGTTCACGAAGAACAAAAGACATGGAAAACAACCTTATGAAGCTAACACCAATTTTCCAAAGGGGATAAAAAACATGTAGCACTCATGAACTCTTTATTTATAGTGAACAATAACTTGGAAGCTACGCAAAGCTATTTTCCCTTTTCAAGACTCTCCTAATTTTGGGAGTCTTTCCTAAGTTACAACTCTTGCCAAAATAATTAAATAAATAATTAATTAGCAAATATTGTATTTATGTGAATAAATCACATTTTAACTTAGGAAGGAATCACAAACACTTTAATATGGTAATCAAATATGTTTGGATTAATAGCCAACTTGCATAGATAAGGAAACATCACCAACTTGACCAAAAATGCCTTTTAGTCACGTATTTGGGCCCAAGTATGCGGACCGTTACAAACAACCCATGAATTGTTTCCTTTAACAAATCACTCATAACTTCATCGTTATAACTCGAAATTAAGTGATTCTTGGATCGTTGAATTCGTAAGATCATTCACTATAACATGATATCCTCTATAGGGATAAAGTTATTGTCACCAAAGTCATGAACCAAATAACCTCAAGTATATATACATAAATGTACATTTACCGTCATAGGAATTGTTCCATAGAGTGAGCATTTATCTCGATAGATTAGAAAGGTAGAATTGAACAAGAATCCAAATTAAATCAATCACATACCTTTGTTGATGAAGTCCTTGTTGATATCTTCTTGTAATCTCCAATCTTCATCCTTTAAGGATAGCTTCGATTCAACTTCTTAGACCTAATCTAGTCTGAAACTATCTTTAGTATGCTAAATCAAGAATGTATTTTGGAAACTAAAATTGACAACTAATTTGACATACCAACACTAGTGGGTTCAACTGAGCAGTGCTCTAACAAAATATTATCAGGAAAGTCTCTCGTGCTCTAACAAAATGTTATCAGGAAAGTCTCTCTATGCAACACAAACTAAAGGATAGACAATGTTAGAGGCTGTTAGATGGGCATTCAAGAAAGAGATCAAACATCTTTATCCGGAGAGAGGTAACATCAATGTCATCCATGCAAAAAATGCAATTTACAACCTCAAATGGACAACAAATAATTTGATAGTTGGCACTATTAATTTACAACATGTGGAGATGTTCCTTTTTCCTGGAAATAATACTGCATGATGAGATTGCAACTTATGCTAAAGGGAAAAATATCATTTGATCCTTTTTTAGGTGCTCCCAAGTCAGTTTGGTCCTTTCAGAAATCACCTTTTCTATTTGGTCCATAATTATTTAAAAATATTAAATGGACCAAAGTACCATTCCGTGTTAATTCCTACTTATTTTTTGTAGCAGTTCATTCTGTCTGATGAACTCCGGAGTTTATTCCTTCAAATGAACTCCTAATAAAACTAAACTAAATTTCCTACTTATTTTTTGTACACAGTTCATTATTTCAAATGAACACCTAGTAATTCACACACGAGTTCATTCTTTACATGAACACCTACTAAAAAACAGAGTTCATTATTTACATGAACACCTAGTAATTCAAAATCTAAAAATAGAGTTCATTCTTTACATGAACCTTAATCTTCAACAACAAAAGAGAAAGAAGAAACAGAGTTCATTCCATAAATGAACTTCTCCACAAACTAGAGTTCATTTCATAAATGAACTCCGCCATCTTCATCACAAACCAGAGTTCATTCCATAAATGAACTCCGTCATCTCCATCTTATTCATCAGCAACAACAACTCATCTTCATCGTCTCCATCATCAGCAGTAATAACAAACAAAAAAATATCAAAAATCTTCATCACAAACCAGAGTTCATTCCAGAAATGAACTCCGCCATCTTCATCTTCTTCATCAATAGCAACAACTCATCTTCATCGTCTTCATCGTCTCTAGGGATACACAAGAACCGTCTCGTCCCGTGGAACCGCAGGAAACGTACCAGTACCGTCTCAGAACCGTGATCAGATGTGACAGGTACAAGTACCAAAAACTGGTATCGTTCCTAGAGTAGGTACAAGTAACGGTTCTAGGCTATTCCCGTCCCGCACCTTAGTACCGAGGATCTTTACCTGTAGCATATGTAAAAAAAAATCAATAGAAAAAATAAATGCGATGGCTTAAATTATTGACAATCATTATTGATTAATTTCTGTTTTTGCATCTAATCAGTGTTAAAAATCTTGTATATACAAGTAGAGAGTGTTGAGTAGAGAAGAAGTATCTAGGCAGCTTCTCTTCTTGTCTGTCTATCTAGGAAACTTCCATTTCCTTCCTTGTTTAGTATTGTTGCTTGCATAACGGGCAATCCACTAGAGCTGGTACCGACCATATAGTTTTTTTTTTGTTTTTTTTAGGAGAGCTTGTTTAGTTTTTCTATCTAGGCAGCTTCCATTTCCTTCTTGTATATACAACTGATGCATCAATTCGAGAACGAGAACAAACATCTTCGTTTCTCGAACGAATCTATCTAGCTTTTCTTCTTGTCTATCTAGGCAGCTTCCATTTCCTTCATTGTTTAGTATCGTTGCTTGCATAACGGGGAATCCACTAGAGCTGGTACCGGCCATATAGTTTTTCTATTAATTTTTTTAACATATGCTACAGGTAAAGAATCGGTCCCTCCCCGTACCGAGTTAAATAGGTACATGTCCCATCCCATCCCGTACTGCACATGTACAGTTACAAGCTACATGTACCAGCCATAGGGAGGCACATGTATTGAGCTAGGCAAAAACCCGTACCGTCCCATGTGTATCCCTAATCGTCTCCACCATCAGAAACAATAACAGACGAAAAAACATCAAAATCTTCATCACAAACCAGAGTTCATTCCAGAAATAAAATCCGTCGTCTTCATCTTCTTCATCAGTATCAACAACTCATCTTCATCGTCTCCATCATCGGTAGCAATAACATCCGAAAAAACATCAAAATCTTCATCACAAACCAAATTTCATTCCAGAAATGAACCCCGTCATCTTCATCTTCTTTTGTAGATCCGAAACTTACCCAAGCATGTGAAGATGATAAAGGTTCATCATCATCATAAATAGCAGCAGAATCTTCAACCTCACCGTCTTCATCATCAAAACAACAACAAACATAAAAAAAAACGCAACACTTCATCGTATTCATCATCATCATTCATTTTCTTCATCACTAACAGAGAAAAAAATAGAGAGAATAAAGAATTGTTCATCATCATCTTCTTTATCACTAGTAGGAAAAAAAATGGAAAAAGGAGAGAAAAGAAGAGTAACTAGATCTGAAAACAAGAAGAGAGAGAATTATTTTCTAGGTTTTTTTTATATATGTGGTCCCAAAAGGATATTTCTGTCACCACACAATGAAAATTACATCATCCATGATGTCATCGTAGGACCAAACTATAATATATATTTTGAAAAAGGACCAAACAGACAGTTGACTAGGTCAACTAGACCAAACTATCTCTAATATATTATTTCTAGGACCTAATGGTATTTCCTACTATGCTAAAACTCTATTGGCTAAAGAAGAGTGGTGTTCGAATTGGCCCCCTCAACTGGTTGGTCCAATTTGAAGCGAATGCTTCCTTGGAGAAAAACTGGATCAGACCATTATATCGAAACTTCCCCCTGATCTAAAACGGGTACCCAACAATCTATAATACAAAATAGAAGGGGTTTTTTGAGCTTGGACGGATGTATAACATTTTGAGAGACAAACATTGTATTCAACCATCCCAACAAAAGATATCCGACGGATATGAAAGTTGTAACCTGCTTTGTTATGAATTTTCAATTAATTGTTTCCCTCATAATTAGGGTCATAAACTTCATATTATGAATGTACATTGATTGAATTTCTTCGTTCAAATAAAATAAATGCTATATGAATATCTTTTAAGAGTATTTTTTTATGTCCTTTACGGTTATAAATATAATACAATTTATTATTATTTTTCTGCAAAAATCAGGCAAGTTTTGTCAATCAAATAAAATTTTAATTTTTGTTCTATTGATCATGTTACGCCCTCCTCATTTTGTATGTTTATAGGAGGAAACCAGAGGTGGATCAAAGAGTTATTTTTTCAAGATAAAATTTATAACATGTAAGATTTTTTTATCAAATAAGCCAGATAACAACTATTTACATTTGATTGTTTGGTAAAATGAATTGATATTAAAATGCAAAGCGTTTTTAAAGAACGCGCAATTGGGGGATACCCAATCTAATTGGGTGATATTAATTACTTCCCCCAACCCATGGTTTCTGCTAAGGGGTGACCATTTGGTATGAAAGTACTAAAATACCCTTTGGTTAATTAAAATTCTTTCTGAAAAGACTGTTATACCCTTTCCCCTAAAACATAAATTCTAAAAACCAAATCATTTATCCCCCATTTACTCCTAGGTTTAGGTTTTTGATTTTTTTTTCTTCCATCTTCTTCTTCATCCGTTTAATCATGCCTCCTCGAAAGAAATCAAAATCCCAATCGAATTCAAAATCGATTGTTCAACACAAACAACAAGAAATAATCAATCGGATTGTCGAAGAAGAAGAAGAATAAGAAGAAGAAGAAGAAGAAGAAGAAGAAGAAGAGGAGAACTCGGACAACCAACCTCTCATAAACATGGCTTATGTGAGAAGGTTAGTGATTTTGAACTAGTTTACAACAGTGGGTTTAGCTTAGAATCTCGAACCCTAACTCAAACAGCTGAGTTTCAGTGATTTCCAGCATTGACATTTGTATGAATACAATGCCGGTACAAAGTAACGGCATAGAATTTAGGTTGAAGCCAACGCCGGTAGATAGTTACGGTAATGATTTTAATATGAATGTTATGCCGGTATTGGGTTACAGAATCACCTGAAAATGAATGTTTTGTCCCGGCATTGATTTTAGGTTGACTTCAATGCCGGTAGTATGTCACGGCATTGATTTGATTTTATTCGTGTATGCCGGCAGTCCACTTTAAGTACACAGGAAAACCCTTGGAATTTGTTATCAATACCGGCATATAATTTAGGTTGAATACGATGCCGGTACAAAAGTTGTATTTGACGCAGGTGGTCTGTGCGTTTTGAATTTTTTTCCGGTTTTCAGTCCATTGCCGGCACAATAATTTAATTCTCGAGCATGCCAGTACTGCTACCGGCATGGTATGTTGCTTGAATTTCTATGCCGGCACATGATGTAAAGTATCCAACAACTTGAAAAAAAAATCACTTGAGTACCAGCATTGATATATTTCTATTGAGCATGCCGGCACTTAGTTACGACATTGAATGTTAGTTACCAAGCATGCCGGTACCATTTTCCGGCATTGTCTTCATCAATTCCGGCATGGTCTTCATCACTTCCGGCGATTTTTTTTTTTAATTTCTGACAAGACTTGCAGTTCCGGCATTCTTTTTAATTAATTTTTCCATGCCGGTATTTAACTTTGGAAGGCACTGCTTACTGTATGTTTTCATGCAGTACCGACATAGTTTTCGGTTGAATACTATGCTGGTTTTGGTTTCAAATGGGGGATATCGGGCTGCCATCATAGTCGTAGTATGAATACTATGCCGGTATAGAGGCTTACGGCGTTGTATTCATACAACTACTATGACGTCACAGAGCTTTTTCAACTGAAAAAGGGTGGGTTCAAAGAAAAAAAAACCAAATTTTCAACCTCTTAGCAGCTTTACCTGTGTGTTGGGATGCTTGTATGTTGTGCAAGTTTACTTTCTTGTGTAGGTTCTTCAAATAACTCTCCTTGCTCGTAAAAATCATCATTCAATGGTGTTGGCTCAACAAAGAGTTGCAATTGTGAGTTGTTGTCATTAGCATCAATTCTCTCTTCACAATCATCCTCAATTTTCCCCAAATAAAATTTCCCTCCCAAGTTTTTTTCCCTCCTTCTACTCTCACCACACTCACCCAAATTCAAATAAAAACACACACTAATCTTATAACAAATACTTAACAATTTACTAATTATTATTAAACACTAATTAGGATTAGTGAAGGGTAGATTAGGAATTAAAAAAATATTTGGATAGGGGGTAACCACGAATTGCTATTGAGACACCGTTTTTGTCATGTAGCTGTATCCCCAAATTAGATTGGGCATCCCCCAATTGCGCGTTCTTTTTAAATGGATTGATGGTACAATCTTAAAGATATTATACATTAATCCATATTTGATCGAGCTTATGATGTTTTAGTTGTGATCATCAAAAATAATAGTATAACACGATAAACAATTTGACTTGCAAGATTTAATTTTAGTAAATAATCTTAAATCAACAACACTTTAGACCAACTTTAAAAATTATTTATATCAAACTTCCAGGTTCATAAGTTCTTATACATAGAAAATTCAGCCTAACAAGACTTCAGAACATAATTAAATATAATCCTTATAATGTCGAATTACTTTTTTTATTTTTTTATAACTCTATATGTTAGCCTCATGCCGTGCCATTACGGCATGAGTTATTTCTAGTACCGAATAACATAAGATTAGGGATGAATCGTTTTCCAGTTTTTGTTTTAACCTCGAACAGAACGAACCCCAGCCGATAAAGCTGCCCTGTGTGTTCCAGTTTTTGTTTTAACCTCGAACAGAACGAACCCCAGCCGATAAAGCTGCCCTCAGGGCATGGGTTAGCCTCATGCCGTGCCGTTACGGCTTGAATTATTTCTAGTACCGAATAACATAAGATAAGGGATAAATCGTGTTCCAGGTTCTGTTTTAACCTCGAACAGAACGAACCCCAGCCGATAAAGCTGCCCTCAGCCCTTCGCACCTATTTTGGATAAAACCTCAAAAATTCAGAGAGGGGGCTAAAAAGAGATCTTTCTAGGGTTTCAGACTTTCTAAGGGTTTCCCTTTTCTTCGATCATCATCAAGACGAAGGTCGAAATAATAAGAAGGTGGAGGATTGAACACCTAATCTCTTGGTTAGTACCAAGTCAGGAATTCAGTCAGGAGCATAAATCGATTTTGTCATACCGATTTAGTTTTCTTTCAGAAGCATAAATCTGAGCTAACCAGTCAACAAAAAAGATGAAATAAATCACTGCTTTGTGAATTGAAACATGCAGTTAGTCTTCTCTCGAGTTTAATGGTGAGTTAAAAGAGTTTCAGATTTAATTCCTTAATTATTTATTTTATTAAATGGATTGAAGTTTCTGTGTTTTTCTTTGTTTACCATGATAATTGATTTGATTCGAAATTCAGTTTTGGTGCTAATTCTGTGGGTCTGTGATTTATATATGTGATAGCTTCTGTTTATGATTTTTTCAGGGTTTGTAATGAAAATTTTGGTGGAAAGAATATGCTAGGTAAAAATATGTGCTCGGCTAATGGTAGTATTTAGTTACAGCATGATTTGGGTAGTTATTTCACGTTTTTTTCCTTTTTCTTTGAATCACCTCCATAAGTCTTCATAAAATATCCTAGCAAAGGAACTTGTAGCTTTTCATACTTTTCTTTTTGTGTCATGGTATGATGGATTTGTTGGCTTTATCTAATGCCTTTAGAGCTGGCTTAACTCATTCTTGTGTCCCTTTTCAATTGATTTTGTATACGAATGCATTGAGGAGGCTTTCCTTATAACGTGTTCAGTAATATTTGCTAAGATTGATTTCTTAATATTCCCTGGATTTGGTTTAAGGGCTGTATTAAAAACAGAGACTGTACTGTAATTTGATAAGCAAGGCTTCAGTTTTGGAGTTATATGTGCCTCTTTAGCTTGATTATAAGAAATTTGCTGTTTTTCTTTTTGTTAATGTAGTGTTGATTGCTTTGGGTGCAGATCTCTGTGATTGTGAAAGCCGAGTATATTTTGCGACTCAAACAGTAGCTAGAAACATCTGCCATCTTACGTTGTGCTGGTTATTTATCAATGTTTAACAATATGGGAACTACAAATATGGGGTCCAACAATCTAGGTTCAAGCAATATCGGGTCCAGCAATCTGGGTCCTCAACATTTAGCAGTTCCGAATAGCAAACTTGTACCACTTGTTCCTAGTTCAGGTAGTCCGATGTTTGACTGTTTAACAATTCCGAATAGCATACTGTCACCCATGAGTGTTAATTCAGGAAGTCCAAGGTTGCAACATCTTCCAAGTGGTAAATTAGCACCAATTTCTCCAAGTATGGGTCAGGGGTTACAACATTTTGCAGTCCAAAACAATAAACAGGCACCAAGTTTACCTAATTCAAGCAACTTGGGACATGTATCTGGTATCAACAAGCGGACTATACAAATGATATCTGGGGCACCAAATAAGCCAGCATCACAGAAATCATCTGCACCAAACAAACCAAGCAAGCGATCATCACAGGCAGAACCTCCTAAGGCTAGAGCTGAGTCATTTGAATCGGTCAGAGCAAAAATGAGGGAATCCTTAGCTTCTGCTTTAGCTATGGTTTCTGAAGAGCAAAACAAAAATGCAGAAAAGAAACCACAGGTTGATGCTCAAACCACTTCTATTCCATCCACTGAGGATTCTTCAATGTCTACATCAACATCTTCCACTATAGACATTGCCTCATGCCAAGTTCCTGAAAAGCCCTTGGAGCCCTTACCTTCACAAAATCAGGACTGTGCTCAGAATGTTAGTGCTACACTAAATCCGTCACAGGACATCTTCTCTACTGGAAATAAGGTCGATGCTACACCAATCCCAAAATGTGATGCACAAGAATATCAATATAAGTATGCTTTGCTTGATGATGATGTTTCATTCAGCAACAACTTCTTTGTGAAGGATGATCTTTTGCAAGGCAATGGACTATGCTGGGCATCAGACCTTGACATAGAAATTATGGAAGATAGCTCAAGTTATGATGCCAAAAGACCCAAACTGGAAGATGAAGTTGACGGAAATAAGAGTGAACCAGCATCTCCTTGTCCGCAAACTCTGGCAACTAGAGTCGAAGCTGAGCTTTTCAAAGCATTTGGAGGTGTTAACAAAAAATACAAGGAGAAGGGAAGATCTCTTCTGTTTAATCTGAAAGATCCTAGTAACCCTGAGCTGAGAGAACGAGTGTTATCTGGTGAAATTTCTCCTGAACGCCTCTGTTCTATGACTGCGGAGGAGCTTGCTTCAAAGGAATTGTCAGAGTGGAGGATTGCAAAAGCAGAAGAGCTTGCGCAGATGGTGGTGTTGCCAGATTCACAAGTTGACATTAGACGTTTGGTTCGGAAAACACATAAAGGGGAATTTCAGGTGGAATTTGACCAAGATGATGGTCCTTCAGTTGAGGTTGCTGCTGGGGAAAGTTATCTTTCTCAATTTCGACCAAGAGCTAAAGAATTAGAAGCTGAAACTCCACGGAAATCAGATGAGAATGGAAAATCTGAGAGATCGGAAATCACTTCTAGTGAGAAGGTTATCTTGGATGACCAAGGTAGTTTAAGTGCTGTTCCAAGTGATGGAACTGATCTCTTGCAGGGACTGATGATGGATGAATTGAAGGACCCAGAATTTCTTCCTCCTATTGTTTCTCTTGATGAGTTCATGGAGTCCCTTGATTCTGAGCCGCCTTTTGAGAACTTGCAAAAGGAAGCTGCAACATCCGAGTCCATGGGGGAAGAGAAGAAGAACATCGATACCGATTCAAAGGTTGATTCATCTGATCTTACTCCTGTCAACCCTGTAACTGCTGCCTTGGAAAAAGCTGCTGCCGTTGATAAAGCTGCTGCCGTCGAAAAAGCTCCCGTTGTTGATATAGCTGCTGCCCAGGACAAAGCTGACAAAGTGGAACCAGAACATACTAGTGCAAGGACTAAGTTGAAATCTGGTGAAGTTCTCGTTGAATCAAATACTTCTCTTGACGGTGCTGCAGCTAATATTGAGCATGCATGGGAAGGAAAATTGCAGTTGAATGTCTCATCCATAGTCACAGTTCATGGCTCCTTTATAAGGTCTGCTTCTCATCAGCTTAAGTTTCACCGCTGTTTGTGGGTAACACTTTATGGTTTGCCAGTTTACACGTTACTAACATCTAACACCACTATGTTTGTCTTTCTAGAGTAGTCATAGTAATAATTATGGCAGCGACACCAACAACGGTGATCTTGTCAATTATTTTGTTATTGGTACTTTCATGTTTAAGGCTTTTGGTAGTTTATCTATATCTATTCTTATACATCCTTAAACACACCTGAATAGTTTTACTGAGCTGAAAACACGCCAAGGTCGATAGTTTTTAGAGATAGTCGTCTCATGGTGCGAAGTTCTCTTGAATAGACATACTGCTGCCCATGATTGTTTCGTAATTCAGAGGTTTTTAAGCGACTAAATCCTAAATTGTTGCACTCATGTTCAGTTCTTAAGTCTTAAATTGTTGCATTCATGTTCATCTTCAGTTCCTTATTGCTTCTGATTGCACTTTTCTCTTCTCCTGTTCTTTGTTACAGTGGTGAAAAAGCATCAACTAAAGAATGGCCAAGCTTCCTTGATATAAAAGGCAGAGTTAAGCTTGATGCATTCGGAAAGTTTCTCCAAGAACTGCCTATGTCTCGAAGTCGCACACTTATGGTATGTTGTTTTGTTCTTCTTGTTGAGTTTATACCTGATTTAATCATTATCACATTCAAGTTTGAAAACTAAACAATATTTCGAGTTACTTTTTCAGTTCACTTGTGCTAACTTAACTACTCCCGTAAAAGTCATTATATCTATTATAGCCTAAGTATTATACGAAGCGACGAGGTTGCCAAGTTGGATTAGGCTTCAAATGCATTTCTCATTTGATAATTTTGAATGCGCCAGTTCTGTTGTTTTGCGCCTTGCTTTTGCTTTACCTATGCTGTTTTTCAGTTATTCATTACTTTCTCTAGTTTACGTGTATCATTCTTCCTCCTTGACTGTAGTACCATTGGGTTTAGTATCTCTATGTAATTCAACTGTAAGGAAATGCGAATCTGAATGATAGACTAACTATAAAAGTTTGAATGTTGACTTGGAAAAATTACTATCTGAATACACAAACTAGAACTGCATCCGTGTCATTCCTAATGAATTTTGTAGGTCAACTCTTCTTATTAATTTGTATTAATTTGACAAGGTATGCCATTTGTTATTGAAAATTTGAGAAACCTCTGTTTATCAGTAGCTCATATTATCATTGGGCTTCCTGCACGCTAGTGAGTACACCTGTCCTTATTTTCTCTATGCAGTATGTTAACCTGTTTGTGTAGCACAGGTAAAGCAAGAGGATTTTTTGATCAACTGTATGCTACGCTATTTTTGTTTTAGGCTTCAAACTTGCAGTGTTATTGTTTTTTGATCACTAAAGCATACTGCAGTGGTATCCTTCGTTGTTTACCTTCTTAGTTTACGAACCGCATGTTTCATCTACTTTTAGTAGTGCACGTTTAAAGTGAAAATTTCCATTCATGATGTTGGCTGCTACAGGTAGTACATATTACCTGGAAGGAGGACTCCCCGGAGAGCGGGCGTGGATATCTTCGCGAGGTGATGCATCTTATATCATTTTGTTCATTACAAATTTAATTTTGCTGATACTCTCAACGTGGGTTTTTAATTAGTTTGTTTATCTTAATAAAAATAAATATTCTAAATAGCCAATTGAAATAGTGGGTTTTGGGCAACTAACTTGAGGATTGGTGAAATAGAATCGACTTCTCCTGGCACTAAGGAGTTAATGCTTCATTTGCTGACCTCAGATCCTATTGTACTCTTCAGGTGGCTGATTCGTACGTTGCTGATGAGCGGGTAGGGTTTGCAGAGCCTGCGCCTGCTGTTGAACTTTACTTGTGTCCACCTCACGCTAGAACAGTTGAAATGCTAGGGAAGAATGTTCCAAAAGACGACGTTGAAAAACTTAATGCTTTAGATAATGGCCTGATTGGCATTGTTGTATGGAGAAAGGTGCATATAACTTCCACAATATCACCCAACTCTTCAACACATCATAGACACAGCTCTAAAAAACAGAACCATGTAAGGAGACAACAACAAGAAAAGGAAACTAACAGAGTCACTAAACCTATGTCATCCATCTTAGGTCCGCCTCCCACCAGAAATTCTCGTTTACCATCGCATGATGAGCCCATTGATGATGTTCCACCAGGTTTTGGCCCAGCAACTGGCAAAGATGACGACGATTTGCCGGAATTTGAATTTGTTAGTGGTTCAAAACCCCCAGTTTCTCAGTTTTCAACCTCCAAACCCTCTGTTCCTCCAAGAACCTCTTTTGCCCCTCCTGGGCAAATGAGAGAACTGGTACAAATGTATGGGCAAAATGAAACTACATCTAACAAGGGTGTGAATTGGCAGCAAGGTCGAAGTGCCAGGGTTGAAGCTAATAATCCTTGGAATGATGATGATGATATCCCAGAATGGCAGCCTCCAGAACAAAACACACCCCATCTTCCAGTATCTTTACCCCCACCGCCACCACTACCAGTGCAGTTAATGCATGGTTTTCAGCAACAAACAGTGCCCCATGTGGCGCAGCAATTGCCCCATGGTCAATTGATGGTACAACAGCAAAATATGCCTTTCCAAGCTCCAGTGAATATGATTCATAGCTTTGTAGGAGGCCACCAAAACATGGCTTCTCCCTGGCAGTCGGGTGGTTGGACCCCTCAGACTGGTTCCAGTGGATTACCCTTAAATGTCCAGCTGCAGGGTAATAATATGATGCAACCTTGTAATAGCAATAACAATAATAATAACAATATCATTAATGGACAGCCTTTTGATGGTCAGTTTTATGGGACATCTTCTAGTACTGGTAACGGATTCGGAACCAGTCAGAGACCTCCAGATAATGTCTCTCGTAGGTATTAGGTTTTTTCTTTCTTTCTTCTTTTGGTGTAAATACCTTCCTCAACTTTCAAGCATCTTTCCCTGTTCAGAAAGATGTCAACTTTGTAACTATTGAATTTGAACTGCATTAGTTCTTTTCGGGTTCTTTGGGAATTCTGTTTGATAAATGTTCTTTAAACCATTGATTTTGATACATGTTTCTCTCCTCTTTTGCTTATTTCAGTTTATCCCGTGTGGCTATTTTTGATGATTAAATCTTAGCGTAACTATTCCAGGGTGGTTAGTAGTGTTTTTTTTTTTTTGAAAGTAAGATAGAATACCAAAAGAGTGTCATTCCCATGCTTTCAAATTTATGAGTCGATTTTGTTTGTGAACATGCACAATTGGTGTTTTAACTTTTAACGCAAGGCCTAGAGTACTACCAACATTTTCTATAAACTGGGCAGGGTTGGACGAAGGGAAGGGAAGTCATGCGGTGTTTCTACCCCTGAAGGCAACTATTTACTAATCAGGTTTACAGACGACCACTTCGTTACAATAGTTAGAGATAATCCACGTTTTTTTTTATTTTTGTTATAGGGAAAGCCAAAATTTAAAGGGGAAAACTGACTTTTGGTCTCAAAGATCAGTATTAAACTATGATGATAACTTAATCAATCTTAATAAAGGGGCGGCAAGAAATGGTGAGGGCGGTAACCTAATAAGACAAAAAAGGTCATTACAAGGTAATTCAAGTGCCCCTTATCAAAGAAAAATCTGGAAATGACTAATTAGCCCTTATTGTTAATAATCAAGATTAGTAATGATAATCAAGATTAGTGTTGATAATTAATTTTCACTTATTATAACTCTAACATCAGATTTATAGAGTTATTAAAAAAGAAAAATTTAGAGGAGAAGAAAAAGAAACTTATGTGATATTTGTGAAACCCTTTGATTTTGATTCACTCAACCAAAATGAGTGATTCCAGTGACCCGGTATACTTCTAAATTAGTTTCCATTAGCTTTTTCTCGCTCCAAATTATCTAAAGTACATAACAAAATCAAAACTTTTGAATTTTTAGAAGAACTTACAGTTGCAATTTTGCTTGTTACCAACCGTAACTCTTACTTACGGTTCGTAAGTTATCGAATACCAACCGTAACTGGTTAAATTTGGGGAAGATCCAATCGTAAAACCAGTTACGGTTGGTAATTAAATGCTCGAAACCAACCGTAACTTAGTTATTGTTGGTAAACTAAAATAGTTACCAACCGTAACTGAAGAAAATTCTCAGATATAAGAACATACGGTTGATAATTGAACTATTACCAACCGCATGTTATTCAAAATCTCCAGTTACGGTTCGTAATTGAGTTATTACCAACCGTAACTCACATAAACCTAGAAATTTCAATTTCAATTTTCATACAAAACCCTAATTTTTTATACAAAATTAACTTAAATCCAACACGATAAACTAAACCATAACTGGGTTTTTCCAAACATTTTTCAAATCGCTGATTAATCGAAGACGATGAAATTTTCAATTTTGATGGGGTTACGGTTGATGGAGGAGAAGAGAAGATGAAGAAGAAGATGAAAAAAAAAACTGATTTGATTTTTTTTTGATTCATTAGGTTTAAAAAAAAAATTGATTTGATTTTGGTTGATTTAAGGTGAAAAGAGTAATCTAGTCAATCTACACCCCCTATAGGACACCCCCTAACCAATAAGAGGGACATTGCTATCACACTTGTCGCCTCTCTACCATTTCTTGCCGCCCCTTTAGCAAGCTTGAACTTAATACTATACGGTTTTCCCATCGAACCCATCGAATAGATCAGTCTTCCACTTATCCTTGTTTTCCCTGCGCTTTCCATCCAAAGCTGAACACCTAACTTCTTTTCTCCGGATAATGAACTAGGTCTCGAAAGAATCTGATTGAGAATTTTAAAGTAATAAACTATGATGCTAACTTAATGACGAAAAATAGATTTGGTAATGCATTCAATGTGTGATAATCCAGTTTAGGAATTGAACTATCCAGGGGATTAAACACAAAACCAAAAGGAATTAATGGATTAGGAGGAGCATTTGAAGGAATCTATATGTTTCCTGGTGTTTACTTGATGGTTGTGGCCATTCGGTTATTGATTAACTAATCAAGTCAAGTTCTTTTTGTTTTATTTTGGAGCATAAGTTGAGTTATTGGTTGGGATTTTAAATCAAAGTGCAGACTTAAAAAAATTCTTTTCCTTTGTTTGATCGGTATGCTTGAGATTTTCTTTTGGTTGATTTTCATTTTGAATCAGCAAATGAAGACAAGTGTTCAGATTAATTCTAATCGTGTACGAGGGATTTTTAAGGATGAATTTTGTAAAAATTGGTGGTGGAAGGGAAGAAATATGATGTTTAGGGATGACAAGTTATTTTTCCTATTTCCACCCTTATTTGACTACGAGTCAATTTGCATATACCAAAGTCAGCTTTCCCCATAGATTTTTTGGCTTTCCCTATAACAATTTTTTGTTTTGCTGGAATCTATATCCGACCGAAGATCACCTCCTGAAAGTCGTATTTGTTTGGTAAATGTCGGCACTGAGTTGGAACCTGACTCTGACTCTGACTCGCCGGTCTAACCCGGCTTTGATGTGCAGCTGCAGTTTAAAATTGTTCATAAGAGCTAAATTAGGAGTCATGGGATGACGGCGTTATTACTTGTTACCTTTTAAAACTTTAACAAGTAGGAACTTAAGGTAGATATTTTATAGGGAAGTTGGGCGCGAGTCCTATTCGGGCAGCAGCAGTGCTACTTTAGTCGCCAGCCAGACTGCCGATAGTGAATAAGAACTAAGAATTGAAGGAGGCGAGGGCAACAAAAGAGTAAGAAAGACCTAAACAAATAAACCTCCGGTTTAGATTCAGCCTTTCAGGTAAATTTGCGTCTCTCTCTCTTTTCTTACGGGTGGTTGTGTTATATTTGGTTTATAATTTAGGTTTGAATCTGTAATTTGATACTGGTTACCATTGAGTATTAACAATAATAGTTTAGAAGTATTTGGTTTGGAATAATAACTAGGGTTTCTTTGGGGCTTATTTGGTCGATTTTATTTATGCAGGAAAGTTATTTGATGAAATACCCTACTAACTGGTCTTGTCCTTTGTTTCAAATATTAAGCATTAAGTTTACAAATTTGAGAATAGTTTTTGGATTGATTTCTTTAAAATTGGTCTATCTTTCGGTAAAAAGAAAGTGGGTAGGAAATGTAAGTTATTTGAGTTTGTGGTTCACGATTCTTGTACGTTACTTCTGTATTGCCTGGGTAATCAGCTGGATTACGCTATTGGACTACTAGAGTGGTCAGTTTTGCTTATATCTTGTTGTTTACATTTATTTATCACTTACGAGATTTTCGTTCGGAATAAGGCGGGTAGGATTTAGGATTCTGATGCCTATATTGTGGAGTGTGGGCAGAATTTTTGTTGGTAGAAGAAACAAATTTTTGAAAAAGATCATGCTCTGGGTTATGATTTTAGCCATTTTTGACTCTCTGCTTAGTTAGTAAAATAGTTTGCCTAGGAACGTTGGTATCTTTCCTCTCTTGCGCGGGAGTTATTTCCTGTTTTGGTTGCATTTGTATTTCGCAACAAGATTATTATTGTACCTTGTGATACTTTGGCATACAAATCCCGAGTATCCATCAGTTTATATGTGACTGAATAGTTGCTTATGTATGTCTTCAATTGTTGCAGAACCTGTGATTAACAGTATCCAAAACTATAGCACTGAGCCTGAATCGAAGATAAAAAAAAACACCTCATTCTTGGTTTGAAGAAGGTCCAATTGAAGAAGTTGAAATGTTCTTCCTCAGTTTAGTTGAGCATACCTTGCGTTTACCTCCTCATCTCCTTAGCCTTCCTCTTCCTGAAGCAATACGGGGAGAGCTAGAGAAACTATTCGTGGATAAGGTAATGCCACTTGCTTTCTTGGGTGTCTCTTTTGGTTTTCTGTACTGTTCTTGTTGTGCTTGCTTGATTTCAAAGAGCAGTATGTATTGAGTCATTTCTATTTTTATGAAGGTTATCGCACAGTTGGGTTTATGCATCTCCGTCTATGACATTAAATCCATTAAGGGCGGCTTCATATTTGCAGGAGATGGTGCTTCAACCTATACGGTATCTTAATTTTTGCTCATCTTGGAGATCTATTAAAGCTATGAACCGTTAACAGTGACATCTTACATTTGAAAAAGCAGTTTTTTGTTTTCCTTCTATGTATAAGTATAACAGATATATTTTTGTTACACCAAATATAAGAAGATGAATGCTACTTGCAGCTTACCAAAGAAACTAAATGTTGCTTCATTTACGAGTTTTATTCTCATTTTGCAGGTTGATTTTAGGCTAATCATGTTCCGTCCTTTTGAGGGTGAGATTCTTTCTGGAAAGGTTGACGCATCAGATGCTAATGGTTTACGATGTATGTACAGCAAATCGTTTTCTAGCATATAAGCATTTCTTTTTGTGAATCATATCATATCATTTTATTTTTATTTTACTTTTCTTTCTTATGGTGGTCACTTTAATTGTTTCCACAAGTTTCTAAATCCACAATGGTGGCAGTGTCTGTAGGGTTTTTTAAAGACATATCCGTACCTGTCCATCTCTTGCCTAACCCATCCAAGTTGTAAGTGCTCTTTACCCATATTAGCTTGAGAGTATATCAAAATTTCTCCATTAAAAATCCTTTTTGAACTGCTGCTTTTCATTTTCACTATTCTACTTCTGTATTCATTATAAGTAATTTGGTTTCTTGTTGTGGCCTCTGCAGTAGTGAAGATGGAAGATGGACATGGATATATAATGATGTAGAATTAACTATAGAGCAGGACGACGAGGTTTAGCCTTATGATCTTTTTTTTAGATTTCTTGCTCAATTGTTTCCCTAGTTACTACGTCAATGTGAACTATCTTGTGACTTGCACTCAATTGCAGATTCGTTTCCGAGTTCACAAAATTTCATATCCTCCCATCCCGCTTGAACAAGAAAAAGATTCAAAGGCATTTGCCCCAATGGTGATTACCGTAAGTTCGTTCGTCCTTGACATCCTTTTTATTTATTTTTTCTCAAGGAATTTTCCCTTCTTCTAGCATTAACTTCTGTTATTATTGGTGCGAGTAACTGACAACTGTATGTTTATGTATGCATCATTATATTATTTCCCACACAATAGTCTAGGTTTGGTACTTGGTAACCCCTAGTGACGTTGTTATCGTATTAGATCAATGATCCCCTTCTCTTTTTGATGAAGTGCCACGACTTTATTTTCCTGCATCACTACTCCGCTAGCCGGATCCAAGCTAACACAATAGGGAATTATGTAAAGATGGGATGTCAGGTCAACCACCCAAGGGATCTGGATTTCTTGATAAAGAAATGTTTATTTTGTCCTAAGCTTAAGAAAGGCAGCAACGAGTTTGTAAGCATGGGATGTCCAATAGCTCAAATTTTTTGTTGGTTACTTTGGTGTTCAGGGACACCCGGACCTTGTTTAATTTGTTTGCTTGCTGCAATTAAACTTGTGTCTTTTATATGATGCTCTGTGCTGTAAGCATTATTTTATTGAAGCAACTCTAAGCAACGGGAAGTCATCTCATTGATTGACTGTATCTGTACCTCATTGTAAAGTAGCATACCTCGGTGTAAAAAGAAGTTTGGAATAATTTATTGTCGCAGCAGTGTTTATTCAGTTCCCTCTCTTACTTTGTGTTTTTTTTTTATGGGGCTTTTCAGGCATCAATCGATTTTGATGGTCTGGGTCCAATTTCATGGTGGGTGTAGTCGACAGCAAAAGTAGAGCCGTGGAAGAACTTAACAGATATGGGCACAGAAGGTAAAGATAAACTGATTGGTATTTTGTTTCAGCTGAACATGTAGCAGCAATGACTAGCAGATACTCCTAATTAGGGACAGAACAAGAGAGATTGAAATTGAATTATATTTGAATATAAATTTGACTTAAAGCTTCTTTTCTCTGTGTTATCTTATAAGGTGTTGCATTTGTATATCAGTAATGAGACAAAGATTTAACCAAAATAAATTTCATTCATTAATAAATAATAACGATACATGAGATTAAGCCTAAACTTAAACCTATCGCAATTCTTCTCTAACAAATATGTTCAAAATAAATTGCTCACACCTCATCAAACTTTTGAGAAAAAGTAGTTCCAGTTGGGAAATCCATTCTTGAATTTACTACTAATACCTTTGTCATTCTTCTCAAGATTTTCCAACCTTTCTTCAATGCCCTGAACATACTTCAAAATCTTCTCAATTGTGAACAAAATATGAACATGATCTTTAGCGTACTCATCAACTAAAGCAATCAGATGATCTTCTAACCTTTCCACAGACAAGCTGGACTCACTATCAGTTTCTAACTTGATTTTTTCACTAGGTAGTAAGACAGACCAGAAATCTTCTTCCTTGCGAGAGGACGAACTTGTCGAGAAAGACATTGATTCAATATAATTTATCTCTTGGTGATAAAATTCAAGCAACTGTGTTGTGTGCATTACATACATCTCGGGGTCTCTACTTATAGTTTTTCCAAATGATCGGAATTGGAATCTGAACGGAATAAGGCAAACCACCAAACATAGAAGCCAAACTGGAAAAGGAAAATCTGAAAATTTCCAAAATTCTTTCAGTCAACGCGCTTTGACCATAACCCAAAGATTCCATCACGTGCTTCTTTCACGTGTTTTTATACCCTCCTCGCTCCTCCGCTTCTTCTTCCCTCATTTACAAAGCCAGAAAATTTGAAACCGATTTCATTCAGACACCTCCAACTCGGATCCATAACTCATTTCAAAGGAATGAGACGAATACGGGTTCCTTCGTCGTCGTCGTCTTCATCTACAAACTCAAGACCGATAATACCACTCCTGATTTGTGTTGTAGTGATATTTACACTTGTGGTTCTGGCAATTCAGACTTCAAATTTCTCAGATTACGAAAAGTATTATATAAACCGAGTTGAGATCAAGATTCTTTCTGATTTTCAAACTAATGTTCAGCAATGTATTGTAAGTAGTAACTAACTATTTGCTTATTCTTTCAATTTCTTCATCACAGTAATGGTGTTGTATTAGTTTAGATCTATAAAATGGATGCTCAACTTCACTGATGATCTGATTTATACTTTATTTGATTCTGGTATATATATTGAAATTGTATTTTGAGTGTGTTGATTTAAGTTGCTCGCTCTGTAAGTGTTTGATAGGTTGTCTGTTGATTTTGATCTAATAAATAAATAAATAAAATAACTAGTGTTTCTAATTAGGATTCATGAGTGTCTCATTTCACTGGTAAAGCTGGTACGTGAGTTAGTAGTATACCTATAAAGCTAAGTAAAGGGTCAGGGAAGCACCGGAGCAGTCTTTCTTTAACAAGCTTGGACTTGAGGCCTATTGAGCTGTATATTCCAATCTCAGGATTCAAATATGAGTTTCTATTGTCATCGAGATTGCCTAGCTTGGTTTTCCTAATGTCGCTGTAGTGTCTGGCTTCTTAATGGACAAACGAGGAAAAACAACTATCCTTTTCTGGTTTGTCTCCTGTCATTTTCTTGCAACGAGGCTATCCTTATGAAAATTGTTCAACACTTTTTGGTCACAGTATATACGCATTTGTGAGTATGGTAATGCAACTAAAAGGAACCATTTTCAGCACTATCCAGAATGCAATTTTAAAGAAAAATACTTTTGAGTATGGCATTTTACAAGTTTTGTATTACTACCTTTACTGCTTAGGAGAAATCTTCATCACCCAGGGAAAAGTTGCCCGTAACCTACCATATGATTGGGTACAGTATTTCTAATCAGCAACAAAGTGGGTCTGTAAGTTTATTCGAGGTTGAATTCTTAATAATAGGACCCTACAAAAAGTAGATGTTCATAGAAATCTACTCTTGTCAGTTGCATTATCTAAACAACAAAAATTTGTTCCCCAATAGATTTCAATGTTAGTTACTTAACTGGTCTGCCATATTTAGGATGCGCCAATTTCTTGGAAACCAAAGTGATGAAGCGAAATTATATCAAGAAACTTCAACATGTATACTTAATTACGCTTGTGTATCTTTTCTTTTAGGACGAGAATAGCAGAGTGGTTAATTGCTGAGGATCAGGTGAGTTTTAATCTCAGGCAGTGGGTTCAATTCCCGACGGTTTTACTAGAGACGCGCATTTACTATGTATAGAAAAGTCAGTTAGTTGAAGTCAGGATTCTAACTTAATAAAGACACAAAATAGGGCACCATTTGTTCTAGCTTGAGTAAGGTGTATTTGAAAATTACAGCGTAATCATATTAAAGGTATTCAGTGGTGTGCTTTTCTTATTACAGCTTTCTGGTTGTTTTTGTCGATTGTATAGAAAGTCTGATTTTCTATTTGAATTATACTTTCTCGTACCTCGTCTTTGGATCGGTTACCTTAAAGCTAACTTCTATGAACTCATATTGATCTACAACTTGCATGTAGGCTAATAGAGGACTTGGACTTACTGCACATATTATTGACCACTGTAAATTGGTCCTGAAATATCCTAAAGGCACAAACAGCACTTGGGTTAGTTCCTCTTTGAACTTCTAATTTTTGGTTCTTCTGAGTTCTCTCTTTCTAATGCTAGTTCATTTGTAATTGAAGTTTTTCTCTCTAACTTTTTCTTATTTAGAACAGTACAACAAGCAATTCAAAAAACATGAACCGCTGGAGTACCCTTATGATGTGTGTGAGGCTATTCTTTTGTGGGAGCAGGTTAGGGTTCCTTCTCTATCTTGTTACTTTTGTTGTTCTGAGGATTCTTGTGCACTAACACCACCAGCATGCAGTACCGTAATATGACGACAGTGTTGACGAGAGAATATCTCGATACCCGTCCAGAAGGATGGCTTACCTATGCAGCTCAACGGATTGCACAACTGTATGATCATTGATTCTTGACCCATCCAGTTTGTTCATTTGATTTTGCACTACTTAATATGGACCATACTGGCTGAATATCTTATAACTGTAAGATATCTGGAGTATCAGTAAGCATTCCTCCTTTTCATTTGATGTAGGGGAGTAGATAAATGCTACAACCGTTCTCTATGTGAGGAGCACCTTAACGTGCTGTTACCGTCAACACCGCCATTTCACCCACGCCAGTTTGAGAGATGTGCAGTTGTTGGAAATTCGGGGGATCTCTTAAAGACTGAATTTGGAGAAGAAATTGACAGTCATGACGCAGTAATACGAGAAAACGAAGCTCCTGTAAATAAGGTATATATTTAAATTTTCTTCGTATATGCCAAATTGCCAACTCCAAGTTGCATTCTCAAATCTCCATTTTATTTTACCTATTTGACGTATATCTTACCAAATATCCCAATTTGTGATTATATTCCAGAAATATGCCAAGCATATTGGTATGAAGAGAGACTTCCGCCTTGTTGTGAGGGGTGCTGCTCGTAAAATGGTTGAAATTCTTGATGGATCTGGTAAGTTGGATTCTAGTTGTGTAGTTAGCCTTTTTCTTTTTACCTAACAATTTAGGATGTCGATGAATGCGCTTTCTGTTTGGATGACATTTACCCCCTATATATCTCTACCCATAAGACAAACGTATCAACAAGGATGTAAATAAAATCTGTGGTTATTAATAATAATATTATTGCCTAAAATTTAGGGTCATTTCTATCGTAACATGTGATATCCTGATATGTATGTCTGCAAAATATATCTGAGAAGTGATGATTGGTTAACTTAATAGTAAAGATCACCATAATAAAGATGCTGATGCTGAGAGATTACGAGTGGTAAGCCTCTAGGAGGTAATTGGAAACCGCCATGGAGTTGATTGATTTATCAGCATATTTGCAGCTATGATCAACTGATTGCACTAGGGTCAAGGAGTACTTTGTGCAAGTTTTGATGTTTCTAAAAGTTCAGGTGGAAGTAGGAATGCAAAAACTAATGGTAGAAAACTTGTGACTAGATGAAGACTTAGTACCAGACAATGTATACGCTCTCAGGAATCCTAGATTAGTAGTTATTTTTCTGTTCAGTAATTCGCTTATGAGTAGCATGTTAAAGTTATTTTTCTTTCCTCTCCTTATATATATGTTGACTTTGCAGCTGATGAGGTGCTCATAATTAAAAGTGTGACCCATAAAGACTTCAACGACATGATAAAGGTAAAAATTGCATTTCATTAGACCTAGATATCCAAGTTCAAATTTTCAGAGAAATGGATGTATCTAAAAGCAAGCCATTCATTACTTATCCACATCACTGCCTATGGTATGAAATGCATCAGCCACTGGGTTGCGCCGATACCTAAGACTAGGTTCAGTACCAGAATGGATACGTACCAATACTGGTACCTGCAGATTCGGCTGTTGAGCCTAAATTTTTTACTTATTGAGGTTTCCCTTATCACTGTGCTAGGCAGTAAAGTGGAGAACTCCCAAAAAAAATTAAATTACAATATATGATGAATGAAATTATATTTTGGTAGTAACGTTGGATTTATGTTCTCTAATATATTATTGAATCCCATATAATTGTATTTACAAAAATTTATATATGTGGTATCAGTACGTATCCGTATCGGCCATTTTCAGAGATGCGAATCCGATTCTCCGATACGTACCAGAATCGGATACTCGTACCAGTATCTGTGCAACCCAGATCAGCCATATTATATTGTTCAATGAATTTTTGGATTCTTGTGTTTTGCACTTGCTGCTACTGATCTACCTCCAAGGTGGTTCATGTAAAATTGCAGTATGCACCTCCTTTAAGTTCGTTATGGATGAAACGGTTCACTTAAGAGCTTCCATGCTTCTCACCAAATTTAATTCAATTGCGTGCGTATTGCAGGGCATCACAAATCCAGTCTATCTGTTCCAAGGCATTGTACTGCGAAGAGGTGCCAAAGGAACTGGAATGAAATCGATAGAACTAGCACTCTCCATGTGTGATATAGTCAACATATATGGTTTTACAGTAGATCCAGGCTATACTGAATGGTCAGTTTTTATTTTGCTGGTGCGCGTTAAATTCACGTGCACAATTTAACTGTTGATCAGGACATTTGAGAAGTCATATTCTCACACTTGCTGTCGTGTAGGACTCGCTACTTCTCCACGCCTAGACAAGGGCACAATCCCCTGCAAGGAAGGGCCTACTATCAACTATTAGAGTGTCTTGGCGTAATCATCGTTCACAAACTTTTGTTTCTTTCACAAGTTCATTTACTCACATGGTTATGCATGGTTAAGTGATTGGGTTAATTTGGTTTGATTGCACAGGTTATTAGGATTCATTCTCCCATGAGATCCGAGAGGAACGAGGATTGGTCAGGTATTCCAAGTCGGGAGACGATAAACAGAGCTCATACTGCTGCCTTGCACCTAAAGAGAAGCCAAGAGGGACAGAATGGCTCCCTAGGACCATTCGGCAGCTGTAAAATATGGAGCAACGTGAGCTACGACAATAGTGGACCAATCTCAGGATCACCTGACATGAGTGAAACACGCAAAAATTCTAACTACAAAAAGTGGGAAGTCATGCCATTCAAAAGCCTAAGAAAGGAAGCTCAACACCACCATATCGAGATGAGAGGTGTTTCCCTTTATAAAATGGATGGCAATAAATTAGACGATTTGGTCTGTGTAAATCACTCCCTTAAAAGCGTGGTTTAGGAAAATTTCTATGCATCGCCTCAGTAGGTATTAGTAGTAATAGTCTAGGGCCTTTTTTCACTGGCCATATGCGGGGTATATACCAAAACTAATAGGGGGTTACGGATTGTATTCTCAACCAAAACGGTGTGATAAGGGGTGTTTAGAAGTGGTAGGGTTATCTCATTGCCTATCCTAGGTTTAGGTTTCGACATGTTCTTCATTATTTTATTTTATTTCTATTATTTATCATTTTATTTTCTATATAAAAAGAAATTAAGAAAATTCCAAATTACGAGAAACTAATTGGAAACCTAGCCATAAGTTGGACTCCAACACATTTCTAGTTGGAAGTCTACACATTTCTAGTTGGAAGTCTGAGCACAAGTTGGGCTTCAACACATTTATGTATAACTAGTTAACTAGTCTAGGGGTGAGCATGGGCCGGTATGGACCGGTTTTCACCTCATCCGCATCCAATCCAATTCACATCCAACGGATTTGCATCCAATGGATGCACGGATTAAAGAATTGGGTGCGGATAATCCAATGAACTTGTGTTAGTTAAAATTTATAATGAAAAACTAAAGCCAATATAGATGACTTCTTATAGAACCTACACATTTTATATATGTATATAAATATAGAAGTGTCGCGGACAACACTCTAAGCAAACACTATGAAAATTCCAAAACTATCCATATATTTTCTAAAAATTATATAAATATCTTTAGTCTAACGGGTATGGATGTCCAACGGATTTTCAAGGTTGCATCCGGGTCCAATCCATAATTCGTTGGATTTCAAAAATCTCATCCGCGTCCAACCCATTAGTGAACGGTCCGGACATCCATCCACACAAGTACGGTTGGTCTCGGTTAAATCCGCGGATGACGGAAAAAATGCTCACCCCTAAATTAACTACTCCCAAGAGCATTTCCTATGGGAATGAACAAACCCATTAGTTTGTTGAGCCAGGTGGATGGCCAAACTAGGTTTTCCACTATGGTAAAGCACTCAGCGTTAGATCAATAGGCGGGTTATTCAAGTAAAAACGCTATAGTCCGTAGACCGAACGCTTGCGTCACAAGAAAAATCGCTTGCGTCACAAGATCCAACGCGGAGTCACAGGATATGTCGCCGGCGTTTTCTCTTCTAACTCCAACGAGCAATTTTTTTAAATTTCGAAATTCACTTTTTACCTCTATATATTACCACCATCTTCAAACAATTCACTCATACCCAAATTCACTTGAATTTTCTCTTCTAAAAGGGCTGAAAAGGCGATCACACTTTTTTGCGATGCAAAACTTGAAGCTGTTGTTTCTAAGATATGTGGGAGTTTTAAAAAGATTGAAAATTGTAAAAGGGAAGTTCAAGTTTTAGAATTTGCTCCAAGAAAAAGTTCCGTTAAAAGGCAAAGAAGAGCTCCAGTTGTAAAAGTTAACAACAAAAAATTCAAAAACAAAGGTGAAACTGTCAAAGAGCGCGTTGAATGGAAAATATATCAAATGAAGATAAACAGGAAGCCAAAACTTGTACTTGATTTTTACTACCTCCGTCTCTAAAAGATAGGCAGATTTGTGTGTATCTTTTAGAGACGGAGGGAGTATTGAAGTTTTTATTATTGTCTATATAAAGTTTATATCTTATAAAAGAATTGGCAGTAATATCAATGAATGAAAATGTTTATATTTTAAAATAGATTTCCACTTCAGATCAAGTGAAATTTATTACAATTTAAATTTGCAAATAACATCAAACTACATTTTAATAAACCGCAACAAAAACATCAAACTACATCAAATACAGCGACATTCTCTCTGTAGAGTTCATATCATTCAAAATGCTTAAACTCTCTTCCGCTTTCTTCGGTAAACTTGGTCTGAGTGATGCTTTTCTGTAAATCATAGAAAAAAGCAATTTTAGATATTTATAATGTAGTTGATCGGTGAGGAAAAGGGAAGATACTCACTAGTTCTTCGTTGGATAATCCAGAATAGCTACGGTGAACCTTCCACAAAACTTCCGAAAACTTCCGTATAATGTTTGACTTCATTAGTGATGAATGCAATTATTAGTTCTAGGCTCTTAGTGTTTCTTATGCTTTCGTTCCGTGATGCTACAAAATGTCCCAATATTCTTTCCCATAAATGATCAATGTTCATAGGTCTCATCAAACGATGTATCCAACATCGAACAAGAGTAACATCTTCTTCCATTGTAAAGACTGGGAGAGGAATTCGAGTGCAGTAACGATGTTCTTGAGATGGACCATCTTTTAGAATTCTGAAACACGCTTCGTAAGGAAAAGGCTTACCGTGAGCTTCCTCCCAATTATCAAGAGCTTTTTGGATCACTTCATCTTTAGTTACACCGATGAACTTTTCTCGATCAATTTTTATTACCAGAGTAAGAAATGGCTGGACCGTAAGCCTAATTGAATGAAAACGAGCACGCAATCGACGAGCATCTCGGTTTCCTGGGTTTCCCGTTAGTGAGACGAACATTGAAAAGCGTTCTCCCAAAAAGAACCGTTATGAGAAAATAACAACCCCAGTGATTACCTTATGAAAGAAATATGCTTTGCATAGACTTATATCCTCTTCTTGAGTAAACTTGGGACCACGATTTCTAACAGACATTTCTGCAAAGGGAGAGAGATTTAGCAAAAAAGAAGAAGAAGAAGTGATTTTGGAGACGTGAGGAAAGAAATTTATAAGTTAAGAAATAAAAATAGGTCGTTAGAAATATGGACGTTGGTGTTTGAAGTAAAAGCACCGGCGTCATTCCTTTAAGCGCCCATTTGAATTACATAGAAGTTGGCGCTTGTAGTAAAACCGCGCGACTTTACTAAAACCGTCCGTTTGAATTACCAACGCCTATTTTATATTATAAATACACTTCTAGGTTTTCTTCTAAACCAAACCATCCAATTTATTTCTCAACATCCACTATGTTTTCTAAAGGCAAATCAAAGCAAATATTATGTGTCGAAGCAAAAGAGGTTTGTCCATTATGTTTCATGGATAACCACAGTCTTATGGAATGTATTCAAAGTGTCCGCGGGAAGGTTGTTCACGCATCAGAATGGTGATTGAATCACAACCGGAAAAGCTCAGGTATTTGCAATGTCAAGATCCCAACTGTACAGAGGAACCACATATGTTGGATGATGCTATGAAGATTAAAAAAGAAGAAGAAGAAAAGATTGCAACACTCTGCAAAAACTTCAAACTTAAAGCCAAATTGAAGAAAGAAATATTACACTGCAAGCATTGTGGATATGGAGATCACGAATACAAACATTGTCCATAGAGAATCAGTGCATGCTCAAATCCCGGTTGCAAGACTTTTATGCATTTGCGGACGTCTTCTAAATAAGACACATATGGAATGCATTTCTGGGAATGTCCCCGGTGTTTTTTGGTGGAGTGGGATGATTGAAGTTGTATGACAAATCGATTCACTATGGTATTATGTTTATTTTTATTTTGTATATTTTGTATTATTACGATTATCTAAAGCCATCAATATCAAGTAATTTAAATTTTTCCTCGATTAAACATTGCACCATCGATTTCATAAATAAAAACATACTGCATTGAACAACCACACCATACATGAGAATAAAATAAATACATCAGATTAAAAAAACTACTACATAGGCGGCGTCAGTTCTCGGCGGGTGGTCGAAAATGCAGAAAAATCTCGGGACCTAGTCCAGATTTGAATACCACATTGTATTAAGCCGCTACATACACTAGCCTACTCCAAGTTAACTTTAGAATGTAATGTGGTTGAGCCCTAACCAATCTCACACTGATCATGGTAAAGTCCGCGTTCCTTACGCCTCTAGAACCATGCCGCATTCTGCGCACTTGATTCCCTTAGCTGATCTCACCCACAACTAAGAGTTGCTATGACCCAAAGTCAAAGACTTGATAAACCAATCTGTCTCACACAGAAAAGTCTATTGAATAGATAAATATGTCTCCCATAGATATACCTATGAGTTTTGTTCCGTATTTTGATAAATCAAGGTGAACATGAACTAATTGATATACCAGACTTATATTTCCGAAGAACAACCTAGATATATCAATCACCTCACAATAATCTTAATCATATAGTAGCGAAACAAGATATTGTGGAATTATAAACAATGAGACGAAAATTTTTGTGACTACTTTTATATCTTGCTTATTGGAGATTAAATCTCGAGCAAATCTTAGAGAAGATAGTACTCAATCACGATATAAAACAACAAGATAAGAACACACAACTACAGAGAAAATAGTTGGGTCTGGATTCACAATCCCAATGAAGTCTTCAAGTCGTTTAGCTACATGGTTTTGGAAAAACCAAAGGTTAAAGGAGAATCAACTCTATTAGAAACTAGTATCACACAGGAGGTGTGGGGATTAGGTTTCCCAGTTGCTAGAGTTCTCCTTTATATAATCTTCAAATCAGGGTTTGCAATCAATGTTACCTTGGAAACAAAGCATTCGGTATTCATCATTAGATGAAAATCTGATTACACTCAACCTAATATCTTTCAACCGTTAGATCAAACTTAGCTAATTACACACAAATGAAAAGTGACTTCATTTAGATATGAGTAAACGTACCTAAACGTGTGCACCTTTGTTGTCTCAACAATAGTTAACCGAAGTTATCCATATGAACACTCTCATATCAACCTTATTCATCTTAAACATAACTAGTTCAAATGACTCAAATGAAACTAGTTCTAGATTTTTTCAATTGTTTATATTCTCATAGAAGTATACATGACACAATTAAAGCAAAATCGATTTTGATTCACTCGAATCAATTCATGAACATTATAGTCACTGTTTTCAAAAGGTTGCATTCCTTATTATATAAATGTATTAGTTCATGAACAAACCGATTTTAGAACATAACCCACTCAAGTAAACAAACGGGTACGCATACCTAAGTAGCCAGACTTGGACTGTGTTCGCCAGTATGCAAACGGGTACGCATACTGTCGTACACATCCAAACTTCAGTTGATTCCAGTACGCGTACAGGTATGCATACTATAGTACCCAGACTTCAACTAACTTTGCCAATACGCGTACATGTACGTATACTCTAGCTCACGGACTTTACCTGACCTCGCCAGTACGCATACGGGTATGCATACCGCATTCCGGTTTTGGATCAACACATATGAAAGTACGCATACTGTGCTTAAATCCAATTATGGTTAAGTGTTCTAAACTCCCATTTTAATCATTGAAACATTCTTAGAAGACGAAAATAGGTGTCTCACACAAATTGTTAGCTTCAAAGCAAATTTCAAGTGATCAAATGATCAATAAGAAAGATTTTGAGTCTACATCAAATGACTGTCTCACACAAATCATGTACGATGTTACAAGGAGATTTTCACATGATCATCTCTTGACTTTTGTCAAGAATATAAGATGAACTTGGTTAAAGCGAAAGCTTAACAACACATATTTCGAGAAATATGTAAGGGAGTTAAACTCAACTCGAAATATCAAATGTGTATAATCGAAGTCTATATAGCTATACGACTTTTGTCTCAAATAGGTGATATATTATATAGACTTTTGAGTGATAGATGAGTTCAAGTTTCCACGTACCTTTTGTTGATGAAGTTCCACAAGCTCCCATTATTATTTCTTCGTCTTTGATTAATGAATGCCGCGAAGTCTAATGCTCAACTACACTTTCTATCATAATCCGAGACTTAGCTATAAGTAGACTAGAAATCAAGACTTATATTTTTGGCAACTAAACTTGACAACAAGCTTGAGATAGCAACGCTTGCGAGTTAGACCGAGCAATGCTCTAACATACACCAACTCCGAACCGAAAATCCTCAAGGTAAGAGCACATGTCCTTCCCGGCATCCTGAGCAGCTACCCTTTATTTATTCATTTTTAACATTTTGTTCTTTTATAGTGCATAATTTACACAATATGATAGTTAACTATGATGATTTTTGCATGATTTTCATTGTCTAATAACAATACCATGATGATACTACAACAATCGTCATAGTCGATTATTTAGGACTTTTAATATTTCAATCAAAATGGTCAAACTCTTGTCGCAACATTCATCATGATCTTGAATTTCAACCATGGTGACTTTTACAAAAAAATAAAATAAATTAGAAATATTTAATGCTTGAAAATCGTCACATTATGTTAGTTGACCATGATAATCTTGTAACAGTCGTTATGGTCTAATAATAATACCGACACAAGAGAAATTGTCATAGCTGGTATCTAGGATCATGATGATTTTTTCCATATTTCAACTAGAATGGATGGAGATTTTTTCCTTAACATTCATCGTGTTCCTAAATTTCAACCCTGGTGACTTTTTAATTTTTTTTTGCAAAAAATGTGATGCTTGAAACATTATATGGTCTGTTATTTCATTTACGACGATTTTTACAACATTCGTCATGGTCAACAACAATACCATGACGACACCATAAAAATCCTCATGATCGGTATAATGGTACCATGGTGTTAGAGTACTGCTCGGTTGAACCCACAAGTTTTGTTATCTCAAGATTGTTGTCAATTTTAGGTGATCAAAACTATGTTTTGATTTCTAGTCTACTAAGTCAAGGATAGGTTAGAATTGTAGTTGAGTATCAGAGATCACCCTTGAAGACTAAAGATCGACGAATACATTTGGAGAACTTCTATATCAGGTATGTGAAGACTGAACCATTTTATTTTACTCACTATTTATATCATCATTATATCTATTGATACTATGTTCTATGACTTATAGTATATTTTCAAAGAAAATGTTTTGAGACAAGCTTGTCTTTTAACCAAGTTCATCCGTAACGCACACCAGGATTTCTTAAAGATTGATCAAGGTCTATTATGGTCAAAACCTCTGATCTCTCATGATAATTCCATTTCATTTGAGAATGAAGTTTTAGATGATATGTTCAATGATATGGAACCTCACAAGATTAACTACCGATCTCTATGAGGAGTACTATCATAATGGATCGGCTGATAAAGATCTTTTCAGAGCATTCGAAGACGTTTTTAGATCTTTAGAGAAACTTAATTCTGTTAAGTCTAAGAATCACTCCAAAAAGGGTTCTGTACATATTAGACCTTTAAATAATATTGTACAACCTGAAAAACGGAAGAATCCTCCTTCTAGGCATATCAAGCAAAGAAATGTAAGCTCAGACTCCCCTGATTATCATCATTATGTTGATTACATTACAGGGAATGATCATACTGATCAACCGAAAATGTTGCATGAGAATTTCTCTGCACATTATGCCTCTTGGTAACAAGACTGGCACTACCCCATATGTATATATCTTGAAATGGGGCAAGAAATGGTTGAATCGTGTACATGTTTCAAATTAAGCTTCCTAGTGCATCCTTCATGTTGCGGAATGCATAATCCTTGATATGCAAATGTTTAAAAAAACCTCCCATTGTTCCTTGTGGGTTGAAGTTCGCAAACGGGTCCAAGCCCATTTTTGGTCTTATTAGGAGAAAGTTTGCATACTCTTTTCTTCCTCTCACTCGTATGCGTACGTGAACTCCTAGGGTTTTGTGTGTAGCCTTCATTGAAGACCTTTTGGAGAAACTAAGAGAAAGGGTGTTCAAGGTTTAATCCAAGTAAGTAAATTCATCTTGTTCCCTTAATCTTCTTAGACCTCATGATAAATTCTAAAGGCTCAAAAAGGAATTTCAAAAATCCAAATATCTCTAGTATGGATCTTCCTTGTGACCAAAATTCTCTTAGGATTAGGTTTGTGGATGATTCATGTGCTAGAATTTTTTGAGAATATTTCATCTAAAGGTTTTATTTTAGAAAAAAAATTGGACATCTCTAGTGGATATGATGAAGATTTAGCTTGCTTTAAAAAGTTCAATCTTGAAAACATCTTTGATGGTCTTGGTCAAGGTTTTGATTCTCTCACAAGAATTTTCTATGCCAACATTCATGATGTTGATCTTAATAAGATGGAATTCAAATCCATGGTAAATAGAAAAAGGTTTCTTGTTGATAGAGAGTTAATCTCAAAGATTACCAACATACCGTTGGGAAACGTGCGTCTTCCTAGACTTAGTGATGAACGTCCTTCATGTGATGATATCTATATGGGGATTTGTGGAAAGAAGGTATCTTGGAATCAAGGGAAGTTTCCTACTAATGATCTTAGTATTTCATTAATGGCATTTGGAAAACTCGGTATCCCAAATCTTTGTCCCTCCACAATTGAGAATTCTTGGTGGAGTCATGAGTTTGCCGAATTAGTCTATTTCCTTGAATTGGGTGTTCAAAGTATTGATATTTGTGGACTCATTATATATCAAATGGTTTCAATGACTTCTCCCATCAATATGTTAGGCTATCCTTGTTTGATTAGTCAAATCTACCGTGACTGTTGTGTTGATTCAATTGGCAACTCTCTTAGGTTCGTCCCTGTAACTTCAGACGCATAAGGGAAAATATATGCAAAAGACAAAGAGATGTTTCATTTAATGAGTGTGACCCTACCACCTTGAGTTTAATTCAAAAAATTCACAAGGGAGTGTGTAAGGTCAATTCAAGGGTGAAATGCATTCAAGATCAATTGTCGGTGGTTGCAACTAAGTTTCCCGAGCTCAAGGAAGAGTTGAACACAATTCGAGCATCATGGAGTATCTCCGATGAAGATGACGAGTAATGTGTTGCCTAGTAAATCTTCTATTTTTCTCTTTTGTTAGAAGAATAACTAGTGTTTTAGAATAACCATTATTGTGATTACACATAGCTATATCCAATGTTTTTCATCTTCTTGTTTTTAGATTTATTGGTTTAAATTCTAAGTTTGTTTGGAAGATGATGGTTGCAGTATTAATCTTTTGATTTCATATATTACAATATTTTGATGGGATATGTGTGTTTACGTCCGTGAACTTGATTGTCCCTTATTTTGTCAAAAGTAAAGTCGTTCGTCAATTGATAAGCAAATATTGATAAAAGGATGAATAGACTTTTGACAAACACAAAAGTTAAGCCTATATTGTCAACTATTGATGTAAGATAGGTTAAAATATTTTGTGATTCAAGGATTATGTCTATTGTGTGTCATTGTGCAAATGGTGATGGAAACATAGAATGAATCCTTATGAATTCCGCAGTAATTGAGCTTCCATGATCTATTTTGTGTGTATTACTGTGAGACTCCGTATTGTGACTTATGTTGAGCATTAGACAACCAAAGTTGATTATTTTTGTGATTAGCTTAGTTGTGTTCCGTAAGGTACTTTACGTAGAGTAAATTAGACTAAATCAATTATCTTGTGTGATTATTTAGTTATGACTCCGTAAAGATTTTCTCATGTTGAGCATGATTGACTGGGTTGGTTATTTTTATGATTAACTTAGTCATCGCTTCATATATTTTCTTATGTGAGTATAAACGATTGAATTGATTACTTTTGTGATTAGTTTAATTGTGTAGCCCGGTTAGATTAATTATGCGTTTACTTGTGAATAATCTAATCAAGTTATTAAGTCTCCATAAGTTTACTTGTGTTGAGCATATTTAGTCAAATTAATCTTGGTTCGCTTTGGTTAATATTATTGAATATTTCTTATTGGGTTCCAAATTCTAAAGAAAAATCCTTCTTTTCACTTGAAATTAAGGTCGCTCTTGTTGTTTCTTTGGGAATGACATATTATGGGGGAGAGTTCTTTTGAACTTGTGCTTAATTGCCAAATCTTTGTGGGGAGTGCGGTTGTGGAATAATATAGGGGTTATCTTGCATCTTTATAAACTCCTTGATGAATGCATTAGCTTCGGATTTATGATTGCATCTAAATAAGATGATATACATTTACCTTTGGTCATGAAATGTCTCTTACGGAAATTTCAGTAGGATCCCGTTCTTGTACCTTTGCCAATTTTATTGACAAAAAGGGGGAGACTTAATATGTAGTTCACACTACAAATACATATTGTTTTCAGATCATTATGTAAGGGGGAGTGGTTTCTATGTGAGATGGAGTATTGACTAAGGGGGAGTGAAGTATCACCATAGTATTGTTGTTGAAGTTGTGATGCAATTGGACTTTGATGATGTGTAATAATACTATGACACTGTATAACAATGATTGAGAACCGATGCTTTTCTCATTGTTATAGCTACGGATTTTCAACAACGATGATGCTAAACTTACAACCTTTGGGATCATTGGACTACTTGGAAGTGACGAATATTTCGAGTATTGTTGAAGATTAGGCATGTGGAATAGGAGCTACAAAGTTGATTTATATATTTTTTGTATTTCATATGTATTAATAGTTTTGCCACTAAAATTGACAAAGGGGGAGATTGTTAGAGCATTGCTCGGTCGAACTCGCATGCGTTGCTATCTCAAGCATGTTTGTCAATGTTAGTGATCAAAACTATAAAGTCTTGATTTCTAGTCTACTATAGCTAAGGTCTCGGACTAGGATAGAAAGTGTAGTTGAGCTCAAGAACTCCATGGCAATCATCATACAATACGAAAGACTACTCAAGGAACCAATGGATATTCATCGACTAAAAGGTATGTGGAGACTTGAACTTATCTATCACTCAAAAGTCTATCTACTCTATCTCCTATCTTGAGACAAAAGTCGTATTACTATATAGACTAAGAATATACACATATGATATTTCGAGCTGAGTATATCTCGCTTATCTATTTCTCGAAATATGTGTTGGTAAAGCTTTCTCTTTAGCCAAGTTCATCTTTACCTAGTGACGAAAGTCATGTTACGTTTCAATCATTTTGGAATAACAACTATATAACGCCCTCTGAGAATGTTTCAATGATTCAAATGAGAGTTTAGACAATATAACCATTGGGGGATATAAACATTGTTGTGGTAACACATATATGTATAAGTCCTTAGCACTTGAACCAAAGTTTGCGAACTTTGTTGATCAAGTGAAACCGGAAATTGAGCATCCAACTCAGTCCGTGAACGTGCGTAGTTCTCGAACCCGAGAATTTCTGCTGGAGTTGTAGCTCGGTTTCAGTCCGCGAACTGACGGAAGTTCTCGAACCTGAAAATTTCTGCTGGAGTTTGTGAACACCAACCGGTTAACTTGAGTCCGCGAACCCAGTCCACAAACTTGAGTGGTTATGTCTAAAAACCATGTTTGTGAACTTATCTTAATAAACTAAGGAACGCTATTGCAAACCGTGGCTTTATAGTTCATGAATCGATTCGACTGAATCACATCGTTTTTGATTCAATTATATCTTGTGTAGTACATGAGATCTCATAGCAATTGAACAACTCTTTAACTAGTTCATTTGAGTCATTTGGACTAGTTACGGTGAAGAAGAATATGGTTGATATGAGAGTTATCATTTGACTAACTATTTGGTTAACTAGTATTGAACCAACCATTGTACACGTTTGGGTACGGTTACACAAACCCAAAATCGTCAAGTACATGTGTGTATGACAAGCTAAGTATTCGATATAACGGTTGATAAATATTAGCTTGACTCTAATCAGGTTTTCATCTAACGGTGAATATTGAATGCTTTGTTACCAAGCCAACATTGATTGCAAACCCTGATTTTAAAGACTATATAAGGGAGAACTCTAGCAACTGGGAAACCTAATCCCCACACATTTTGTGTGATACTAGTTTGCTAAGCTAGAGTCGATTCTCCTTTAACCTTTGGTTTTGTTCTTCTAAAACCAGGTTAACGACTTAAAAACTTCATTGGGATTGTGAAGCCAGATCGATACTACTTTTCTTGTAGTTGTGTGATATGATCTTGCTGTTTCTATCGTACGAGTACAATTGTAATAATTGGCTTGAGATTTCTATCTCCGATAGGAAAGATATAAAAGTAATCACAAACATCTTCGTCTCATCGTTCGTGATTCCTCAATAATCTTCTTCGCTGCGTCGATTAAGTTTATTGTGAGGTGATTGATAAAACTGAGCTATTCTTCGGGAATATAAGTCTGGTTTGATTGATTGGTTCTTGTTCACCTTGATTTATCAAAAGACGGAACAAAACTCATAGGTTTATTCGTGGGAGACGAATTTATCTATCTTGTAGACTTTTCTGTGTGAGACAAATTTGTTTATTAAAGTCTTCGACTTTGGATCGTAGCAACTCTTGATTGTGGGTGAGATCATCTAAGGGAATCAAGTGCACAGTATCCTGCTGGGATCAGAGGCATAGGAGCATCACTTTACCTTGGATCAGTGTGAGATTTCTTGGGGTTCAACTACATTCCAGACCGAAGTTAATTTGGAGTAGGCTAGTGTCTGTAGAGTTTTAATACAGTGTATGTTTAATCTGGACTAGGTCCGGGGTTTTTCTGCATTTGCGGTTTCCTTGTTAACAAAATTCTAGTGTCTGTGTTATTTCTTTTTCACATTATATTTTTATATAATTGAAATAATACATGTGCGTTATTCAATCAATTAGAATATCCGACCTTATTAGTTGTTGATTTAAATTGATTGACACTTGGATATTGGTCTTTGGTACCATCCAAGTTATATCTCTTCGATTAAGACTCGCGAATTGTATTTGCTTGAGTAAATCAAATTGAGAGATTGAGATAATAACTCCTTGAGTATTTTCTATTGATTGAGTCTAAATGTCTAGTTGATTCTCTAGAAAACAACTCGGATTTTTCCATACAGATTGCTAATCGAAATATTGGGTGTGGTTATTAGACCCCCACTTTTTTAACTCTTACATCATATGGATAAACAAATTACAAGAATTAATTACACATCCGCTTGATTCCCGATTCAACAACACAGTAAAACTGCTTACATTCAATCCTTGAAAATGTCGTTGTAGACATTATTATAATAACAAATCTAAAAGCCCCCCTAAGGAATATAGGTAGATATTAAATCCACACGTCTTTGTTATACCAATTTATATGACATGTTACTCCCCCTTAGTCTGTGGTTTCACTCTTTCGTTAGATAAAACATTCAAGTACCAATGTTCTTTTCCCTAGCGATGCCAATCAATATAAAATCAATGCCAGCATTACCTATTTACTCCATATATTTCTCCCACTTTTTGTCACAAAAATGACAAAGAAACGAAAAATAAAGGACAACACGAAAAGAATCTTACAAATCTCAGAAATAGACTTGCAAACCTGTAGAGTTAGGCACGAGGGTTCCACACATCATGTTCTGATAACCAATATCAAAATCGAAACTATAAGTAGTCTTATTTTGATATGTTACCAAGGAAACAATTGTCTGAAACAATTTTCCCAATTTAGTTTAGCAAACCAAAAACAACTAAGCACATAAGTCCCTTAGCTAAACCGATTGTTCAAAAACGACCGCTTAATTCGATAAGACCAAAATAAAGATAAACTCTATTTTTCTCATCAGGTTCTAATTATCTATAAACTTAGACCTTTAGATTTTAAACAAGCCAAATACTAGGTTAGTTAACTAGCATTTCCTTGTTTAGGCATTCGATTAGACTTGAATAACCGAAACCTCACTTTGATAAGACAAACTAAGATCAGAATTAACTTAGTTTCTTATCCGGAATCGAATTGGACTAAACAAATCATCCCGTACACAAATTATTTCGTTAAGCCATGAATAATTCATACAAACCAAAATAAATCAACTTGCATAATTATTCACCTCAATTTTCTTAAACAGGAAAACAATTAACTAACAAGATTGTTACCTCAAATTTTGCATCCACTTCTCCAATATGATAACATCTTCGTCCGAGGAGAATTGATATCGAAATATCACCACGTTGTCATCCTTATGCATAAACAAAAGAATAACAACACACCTCAACCTTTACTAGAGAAAGGTTAAAAACCGGTTTTAACAATTGCAAGCAAAAGTTGAAAACCGTCGAAACACATATGCTTTTATGCTAAACCAAAACCAATTCAACATATTGTGACTTTTTCACATATTGTTTCTTTCAGAACCCCTCATGATTCTTTGATAAAGCCTACCTACTAGGGCTAGAACTTAATTGATACAGGTGTATCCGTACTCCTTTAGGGAACTTAGTTAACCTCAAGCTAAGTTGAGGGAAGAATCCTATTCTAGGAAGGAATCCTTGTTTAGGAAGAATTCCTAATTAAGAAAGAGTTTGTTTTATGCAACACTCTTAGTTTAGGAAATAGATTCCTAATAGAAGACCTAGTCGGTTGAGTACGATAAAGTCTATAAATAGAGAGGTTTGGTTGTTAACTAAACACACAGAAAACCTAGAGAAGTTTGTGAGACAATTAATTATTGTAAAAGCAAGCTTAGCAAACAGTTTAGAGTTGACTACTGTTTAGAGAGATTGTGAGCGTAACAAAGGGAAAATTGTAATCGTTTTCTTGTTCATAATCTAGAGAAGATATATTTCTTCGAATCACTACTTGTGTTCTGTGTTCTTCTAAGTTTCTTGTCTATTATTATACTGAATTCCGCCTTTATAATGATAGCTACCAAGGTATAGAGATCAAATGTATCAAGTTTGGCATCACGAGCAAGGTTAGTTTTTAGGGTAAATCCCTGTGGTTTATGGTTTTCACTAGATCTCTCTACATAAAGCTTGGTGAGGTACTCGAGAAGTTAGAAGACATTAGGAGAACAAGGGGATCAAAGATGACAAAGTCAGATGATGAACCCAAGCATAGCGAACCACAAACTATGGAAGAAAAGGTGGCTACGCTACAAACAGACATGAAGTCGATTAAAACCACCCTTGAAAATTGGCTAAATATATTCGTTCTCATACACCAAAGCCGAAGATGAAGAAAAAGATTACACCTTCGCCCGAAGCTTCGGAAAAAGATGAATCAGAAGAAGAAGAAGAAGAAGAAGAAGAAGAGGAAGAAGATGAGGATGAGGATGAAGAAAAGAAGAAAAGTGAGTTTCTTAAAAGTCCTACATCAACTAAACCTCATGGTAAGAATCTGAAAATTAATTTTCGTGTTGATATTCCACTTTACGATGGGAGTATCGATGTAGAAAAATTGGATGATTGGATTGAACGTCTAGAGACGTATTTTTCTTTCTTTGAATATGGTTCAAAGGAAAAGATTGCTTTCGCGGCATTGAAGCTACAAAAGCATGCTCTAACCTGGTGGAAATCTTATCAAAGACAAAGCCTAGGTAAAGGAGTATTGTCGTGGAGAAGATTCAAGGCAGTTGTAAGGAAACAGTTTTATCCAGTTGGCTACCTTGAGGAAAGATGGTTCAAGTGGTACAAATTGAAGCAAACTTACAACCAAACTGTGCAAGAATATACTTCGGAATTCCAGAATCAAGCTATGATTTTGGATTTAGACTTGGGAGATTATGTTATCTTTATGAAATATATTTCTGGGTTACATGAGTATATACGGAAGGAGTTGAAGATGTTTTCGGTGGATTCTATCTCCGAAGCAAGTATAAAAGCTAATGCCATTGAAGGCAGGCTTAAGAAATCTGATTCAAAGGGGAATACTAAGGCGAAATCTGGAGGTACCACTGTAAAAGGAGGTGAAAGGAGCAAAGAAGAAGGGAAGTTTAGTGACAAAGAAGGTTTTATTTGCACCCATTGCAAAAAAACAGGTCACGTTATCGACAAGTGTTGGGTTAAGAACCCTCATCTAAATCCTAAATGGTTGCAGAGGAAAGAAGCCAAGAAGGCAGCACTAGTCGCTCAAACTCCAAAAGAAGTCCACGGACTAACGGAACCCAATTCACTGCTCTCTCTTATGACAGGGAAAAAAGAAACACCTTCAAAGGATGATCTTAGGGAGCAACTCTTCACAGTGAATATGCAAGTCAAAACATCACTAGTTGATGCTGTTATTGATCCGGGAAGTCAGAAAAATTTACTTTCACATTCTTTGGTGCAGAGATTAGGACTGAAGATTATCAAACATCCTAAACCATACCCTTTAGGATGGCTTCAAAAGGAAGGGGGCTTACAAGTTTCACATCAGTGCACGTTCAAATTTGCTCTAGATGAGTCATATATTGACGAAGTTACATGTGACGTAGTTCCTTTGGATGTTTGTCAGGTAGTATTAGGTAGTTCTTACCTATGGGATTGAGATGCAACTCTACACAGGAGGGAACAAAAATATACCTTTACCAAAAATGGAGAAAGTTTTGTGATTCGGGCTATACATTCTCCTCTAGAGGGAGCAAGCTTGATTACAGCCACTCAGGATAAACGGTTGGTGAATGCTAGCACAAAGTTCATTCTCCTTGTGATCCGTTCTCTTGAGGAGAAGCCGAGTAGAGTTTGTTTGGCAGCCTTGACTGCACAATAAGAAGGCGACCTAGAAAGGTTGAAGTTGAGATACAAGGATTTATTTTCTGGTGTCACGGGGTTACCGCCAAAGAGCAGTGTGGAGCATGAAATTATGTTGACCGGGGAGAGTTCTCTACCTAATGTAGGTATTTATCACACGTCTATAGAGGAATCTGATGAGATCAAGAAACAAGTCCAATAACTCCTAGAATTGGGAATGATAGTGCCAAGTGCTTCACCTTGTGGATCAGCAGTATTGTTGGTACCAAAGAAAGATGGAGGTTGGCGTATGTGTATTGATTATAGAGCATTGAACAAGATCACTATCAAGAATCGTTACCCTCTACCTAGGATAGACGACATGATGGATCAGTTGAAAAAAGCTCGAATCTTCACAAAGTTAGATTTCAAAGTTGGATACCATCAAGTGAGAGTTCGAGAAGATGATACATGGAAAACTGCTTTCAAGACCAAACAAGGCTTGTTCAAATGGTTGGTGATGCCTTTTGGTTTGTGTAATGCTCCAGCGAAGTTTATGCGTTTGATGAATGATTTGTTACGACCTTTTCTAGAAGATTTTTTGATTGTTTATTTGGATGATATCCTTATATACAGACGGACTTGGAAAGAGCATCTCATTCACGTTGAGAAGGTGTTTAAAGTGTTACATGAAGGCCAGCTGAAGTTGAACGTAAAGAAGTGTGAGTTTGGAATGGAGGAGTTGGTGTACCTTGGATTCATTGTTGGTGGTGGACAACGGAAGATCGATCCAAGGAAGGTCGAAGTAATCACTAAGTGGCCTAGACCTAGTACTGTAACTTAAATCAGGAGTTTCTTAGGGGCTTGCACATACTTGCATAAGTTTATCCGGCATTTCTCAACTATTGCAGGACCATTACATGGTTTGACGGGAGCTAAGGAAAAGTTTGAATAGCAGCAAACCCATGAAGACGCTTTTCAGTTACTAAAAAGGAATATTTCAGAAGCACTGGTGTTGGCATTGCCTAACTTACATCGTAATTTTGAAGTTGAGACCGATGCTTCTAATTATGCATTGGGAGGTGTGTTGTTGCAAGATGGTAAACCAGTGGATTACCATTCAGAATTGTTCTCAGGTGCTATTAAAAACTACGCACCTTATGACAAAGAATTTTATGCTTTATATCAATGTATCAAGCATTGGCGAGTGTACCTCTTAGGCAAAGAAGTAGTTGTACATTCATATCACAAACCGTTGGAGTATCTACATGCACAGATGAAACTATAACAAGCCTGGCACATGAAGTGGATGTCTTACTTAATGGCTTTCAATATTCTTATTAGGTACAAGAAGGGAGTAACAAACAAATTGGCGGATATGTTATCTCGACCTCCAGTTCGAGCATTACTGGTGGCCATGAGAATTCAACTAATTATTCCTCAAGAGTATGCATAGTCATACGCATCCAGCAAAGACTTCAAGAAGGTGTTAGAAGGTGCGAAGAGTGGTTTGAAAAGCGAGTATGAACTCCGAGATGGATTGTTATACAAGGGCCAATTACTTTGCATTCCAGAAGATGGAGATCATTTACAATGGTTAAGAGAGGCACACACATCTCGAGTTGCTGGAAACTTTGGGATGAATAAGACTCTTCTTAACCTTTGATGTTATGTATTTTGGCCAAAGATGCAAGATGATGTGGCTAAGTTAGTTAGGGGGTATAAGTTGTGTAGCACATCTAAACCTTCCAACAGAAAACGTGGGTTATATCTACCATTACCAGTACCATCAAGGCCTTGGAAGAGTATTTCTATGGATTTTCTTGGTGGGTTACTGAAGACCAAGTCTGGTCATGACTACTTGTTCGTTGTGGTCGACCGTTTATCAAGATGATTGCATTAATTCCATGTACAAGACTGTAACGGGAGCCGGTGCAGCAAATCTCTTCTTTGAGCACATGTGGAAGCATTTTGGTTTACCTACTTCGATTATTTCTGATAGGGATAGTCGGTTCCTTAGTCACTTTTGGGATTCTTTATGGAAGATGATGGACACTAGGTTGAAGAAGAGTACAGCTTTTCATCCACAAACAGACGGACAAACAGAAGTGGTTAATAGGACTATGGTTCACATGTTAAGGGGATATAATTCTAAGCATCCTAAAACTTGGGTTGAGAGTTTACCATATCTACAACTTGCTTTCAATAGAGAAGTTCATAGTTCTTCGGGAAAATCTCCTTTCGAGACGTTCTATGGTTACTTACCACCTAGTCCTTTCGATCTAGTATTTTCTAGTGACACCTCAATGGGGGGGGGAAGGAAGTGAATGACAAAAGGCGCAAAAGTTCTTGGAGAAGATATCTCAGATTCATGCAACTGTTGAAGCATAATTAAAGAAGTCACATGCCAAATACAAAGCAAAGCATGCCAAGCATCTTGTTCCTTGTAATTTCGGTGTTGGTGACTTGGTATGGTTAAAATTAGGTAAGGAACGACTGAAGGGGGAATGCAAGAAGTTGAAGCCATTGAGGTATGGATGACACTATGATATTACCACGGGTAGAAGACGTATGGTTTGATAGAGAAGAACCACTCAAGGAAGAATGCGTATTGGAGCGAAGAGTGACTAAAACACGACAAGGATAAAAAGAAGCTTTTCTAATTGTATGTAAAGGCCAGGTTCCTAGTAAGGCCAAGTGGTTTAACAAGGAAAAAGGGGCTCTCGAGTTCCCTAACCTTCGTTTTTAACTCTCACAGGAGTTCAAGTTCTTAAAAGGGGGACCCATGATACATGTGTATCCGTACTCCTTTAGGGAACTTAGTTAACCTCAAGATAAGTTGAGGGAAGAATCCAATTCTAGTAAGGAATCCTTGTTTAGGAAGAATTCTTAATTAGGAAAGAGTTTGTTTTATGCAACACTCTTAGTTTAGGAAATATATTCCTAATAGAAGACCTAGTCGGATGAGTACGATAAAGTCTATAAATACAGAGGTTTGGTTGTTAACTAAACACACATAAAACCTAGAGAAGTTTGTGAGACAATTAATTATTGTAAAAGCAAGCTTAGAAAACAGTTTAGGGTTGACTACTGTTTAGAGAGACTGTGAGCGTAACAAAGGGAGAATTGTAATCGTTTTCTTGTTCATAATCTAGAGAAGATATATTTTTTTCGAATCACTACTTGTGTTCTGTGTTCTTCTAAGTTTCTTGTCTATTATTATACTGAATTCCGCCTTTATAGTGATAGCTACCAAGGTATAGAGATCAAACGTATCCTTAATCCCGCTAAATCAAAAAGTCACCCAAACCATAAGGGTTCAAAATATATGAGATCGAATATTAAGGTAGTAAAACCTAAATCAAACATCCCATAAACATACATAGAAATAAGATAAAAGCAATTAAGCACAAGCTATGTAAACCGAAAACTATCACAAGAAAAATTACTAATCAAATAATTTTATTCATAATAGTTTTATTCAAAATAGACCAATACAATCAATGAAAGAAATCAAAAATTGATGTCTATTATACTCTCTCATTTCTTGTGAAGATTTCTTTCAAAATTGGATTCAAATTCCTCTGAGTACTTCCTCTTTCAGTAGATATGTTCATCTCCAGCAGTTGAGAATGAAGATTTTTTAGTACTTCTTTTGAATCCTTTATCATCAGTTCATGATACCTAATACAACCTTTAACAGAGTGAATCTACTTCCTTAGAGAGTCTTGGGGGTTGTCATGAAGAGGAAAATCATGAGTTTTGGTCATAACCGAAGCACAGAGTGCTAGACCACCAAAAGATGATTTTTCTTTTTCCGATTTCTCCATTGAAATATGATAGTCTTCTTTCGGACAGGAAGAAGATTCATAAGATGGGAGAAAATCAAGGAATATATAAAATTTTTGGTTAAAGGAAACCGAAATTATTCTTTCCCAAAAATAAGAAATATTCAATATTTTTCACTAAAGAAACAAACATGAATAACTTTCCCAGATTTATGCTTCCTCACAATCCGAATTTTGGGTGACAAGTGAGGATGCAAAACTCAACACCATCAGTGTGTGTTGAGGCGAGAATAATTCTCACCGTTATTATCAGAAACATCCTTAGGATGATTTATTAACATAGTGGACTGTGTTTCCTTATGTTCTTCCTCTCTCTTGTAATTGTGAGAGTTTCCAATCACCTTTTGAGAGGAAAAAAAATTTCCAGTCTTCCTTATCCATTTTCGAAGGGCTTGGATGAGTTTGATTTCGCAAAGGATTGTAGCGAGATCATTTTCTTCACATGAAGAACTTATCGTGTCATCAGAAAAACTAGTTTCCGATTCTCCTGGTATTTCACCCTATTTTTCTGGTTCAGATTTTTCCATACATGATTGATCTGAAACGGATTTCAATCGATTTTCAAGATCTAGAATTAACCTTTCACTTTGCTTAATTTTCAACTCAAGTTTTTCAAGAAGTTGATTAGACTTACTGAAAACATCACAATTAGAGTTGGCGACAACTGCACTGCAATTAGATATTTCTTCATTGGATACTTCCTCTGCAATATCATCAAGCGTGTAAACATACTCTCTATTTCACTTTCCAGTTTTTCTGCTAGGACATTGTTTTTCCATATGTCTGAATCTTTGGCACTTGAAGCATTGAACTTCATCATTACCATTTTTATGGCAAAGTGATAGTGTATCCAGAACACATTTATCACAGGATAATATTTTCTTAATTCGTTGTTGTTGATGATGGATTTTAGTTCAGGGCTAAAGTTGTAAAACCAATATTTTGTACAAGCCGTCCTGCAGGGGATAAGGCCATTTGATAAGTGATGAATACTTCTTCGCTTTATTAATTCACCTAGAATAGAGCATGTAGCAACAATCCCCAAATATTCTGTGAATTTTAGCATTACCAATTAATGCATAAAACATCTTGCATTTCCTGTGTTGTTCTTAGCAGAACTCTCATTGATGGTGCGGCATGATGACTGATTGTTATTCGCAGCAAAGTAGCATGAATATCCAAGTACCAACAATGAGGCATGCACGAAATGCCCGTACAAGCTTCAACTCTCGGTATGTTATACTAGCCCGATTGAGCATACATCTATCGGTGTGTTATACTAGCCCAATTGAGCATATATCTCTCGGTGTGCTATACTAGCCCGATTGAGCATCCAGATTGTCCATAGCAGTTTCAGAAACAATCACGACCACGCAAGTTGGCCGCATGATTTAACCAGCCTAGACGAACCCTAGAAGGAGCAGGCTATCACCACAATGACCACCAGCGGGCGCGTTTATGCCCTGATCGGTCGAGCATATATCACATCTCCCAAAATCCACCAAATGCCAGCCTAAAGAAGGATGGCCGTGAAGCATCTAGAAGGAAACGTGAACAAGCAAATACTGCTAGCAGCGGTCTTAAAATCAGCCACGACCATCCAACTTCGCCGGCGCGATCGGACGGCGTGGATCATCCTATGGCCGGCCGGACAAGCTTGTCCTACACACCGGCGGCCCCCCTTCATACTTACCTGACCGACCTTCTCACGAGCAAAGCCTTAGAGCAACAAACGTTTACTCGAAACAAGGATGGCGTGATGCTTTAAAGGGTTATGTTTCGCAGTTTGATCATAGCCATCCAACTTCACCGGCATGTTTGGATGGCTTAGATCAAACCTATGGCCATGGAACAGGTACCAACATGTTCACTGCCTGCTCAATGTAGGCCCTACACGATCGGCCTCCACAAGGGAGAAGCATAACATACAAAACCGATCGGGTGAAGTTGCATAGGCGTGAACTATACGAAACCCTAATTAGGGTTTTTGCGACATGTTACATGTGCCGCAAATCGATCACGAATGTCCATCTTCGCAAGCTTAGATGGAGGGTGTATATGTAGACTTAAAAGGTCCCGAGCATGTCAACATGACCACCATGGGCCCATCTACACGCATGACTGATCGACCAAGGCCAACCATGGACGAATGCCTTGAAAGGCGCGCCTAAAGTAGGCATGTCGCGCGATTTCCAATTCCTTTGCGGCATTGGATTTCTATCGCAAATCGATCTCGACCACTCAACTTCTCCAGACGAGTTGAGTGGCCCAGATCACACTTTCACGACACAATGGGGTATGGGCGCCTGCATCATCATGCCGTCTACAAGCATGCACGGTCGGCCCTGCCAAAACCATATCCCAAGCTTGAATTCGACCAAGCTGAAGAGTGATGCTTGCGCACCTCTTCATAAACCCTAACGGTCGCAGATGAGCGTCTTAAAGATCATATCATCCGTTCAACTTTACATGCTTGGTTATACAACCCTAGTCAGGAGTTAATTGATCAATGAGGCGTCATGATGATCACCATCCGCCACTCTACCACACCATGTGGTCGACCAAGGGAGAATTTGCTAGCGCAGCCTCCAAACCCTCACGTGAAGTAGGCATGGCATAATTCTCAACAACAATGCTTTATACATGATGAATACATTCGATGCAACATCTGCATAGAATACACATGATACTTCACAAGTATCGACTTCCTAAATAACTTAGTTATTTAACCCAGCATCTTATGCTATCTTTTGTGGGTCCCAAGATCCACACACTCAATACATCATTCATGTCACAAACTGGGGGATACATACTGGGGTATTGGTCTGGCGGTTTACAGCGTGCAACGCGCCATCACAAGAACGTGTCACGAAGTCATGGACGGTTAGTGATGATAGGAGAAGTGGTCAAGATTGATCGTGTGACACTAACACACAACTCCACTACTTCGTCACTCCACTTCCCATGAGAGACGTGAATAAAGCTCAAATGACTTGTATAAATAGGTTCTCCTCCCTATTTCCACAACAGAGAACACAAGACAACACAGAAATCAAGTGTTAATACAATTATATTCAAAACACCCAGAGCTTGATTGCATTATTCATAATAATCCTGCTCACCTTTCTGTTACAAGTCATAAAACATCCTACTCCTTCACAATCTCAACACCTTCTTCGCTTCCCTCCCTAAGATCAACCCCATCTCCTTCACTTTGTGACCGAAACAAGTCTGGAACGACCATTTCTTGGTTTAGGCTAGAATTGTATAGATTGATCTCTCGAATCAAAAGCACTCCCGTGTAGTGCATTTGTTTAAGGTTTAAACTCATTTCTCATCCACGCACCCCAAAATTACCAAAACCGGCAAAGATAGTTTTCACCCATAAACAATTGGCGACCACAGTGGGAGATTAATCTCTCGGTTGTGAAGTCAATTTCTTCAATACCCAATCCTATTTGTCCGATTTCAAAATGGTTGGTCTTAGGACTCCCCAAACAATTAAAAGTTCCGGCCGAAGCTCCTCCAACGAAGATACCTCTCTTCCCAATGGTATATCTGATGGCGTAACCGGAAGAATCCCAATATTGATCGAGTTATCACGGGTGCAGGAGATTCACACGAAGAACATGGACCTGATCAAGGAAACGATAAACGGCATGCTCGATCTACTCATCAAGATGATATCAGAAATGAGCGGCTCCCAGGTCATAGAGATTTCTACACTGGGGACTGATCCTTACAATGATCTTCCTCAAGTCAATAGTTTCACTATGAATCAGAGACCGGTGGACCAGGAAGCGGCTTCTCTAGTGGAAAGATTGTGCAAACTTTTACACCTCTCGAAGAATCAGCGGGCGAAGACGTTTGCTGCAATCAATCAGATAACCTTGGACGTACAACTAACTCCTTTACGTTCAGAAACCTCCAAAGCACCGGATATGTCTGTGAATAATGTTACATTTATAGAAGAAGACATGATGGCGGAAGAAGGTCACAACCGGGCCCTACATGTCACTGCACGCATCAAGGATTCAGGGTTCAAGAGGGCCCTCATCGACACATGAGCGTCTTCGAATGTGATTACCCTCAAGATACTCAGGTCGGCCAAGGTTCGCCCGATCAAGATCGTGCGACAGCCTACCACGATGACAAACTTTGAAGGAAACCAAACCAACACTTACGGGTACATCAATCCAGGAGGAGGACCGACTTGTATCGTTGAGGGATAAGCCCCATGATATGTCAGAACATCCTTCTTCATCCGGTGAAGCTATAACTCATGTTTACACTAAAAGAGAGCGGACTTTTGTGGCAAGCCACGATCAGAAAGGAAAGACCGTATACCGACGCCGTTGTTAGTAATTAGCAAGGGAGGATACTACCTAGCCTCTCCGCCCAATGGAATGTTACAACAAAGAAGAGCCACATGAAGAGGTATCAGATGCTCCATGATAGCTGCAGGACGGCACCAACTCCATGATCGATGAGCTCGAAGTTGTTAATATTGGGAGTGAAGAATTCTCCAGGCCTATCTCCATCAGCTCAACCATGTCCACAGATGAACGCACGAAACTTGTGCAACTTCTCAAGGAATACCAAGACATATTCGCCTGGACGTATGAAGAAATGCCCGTTTTAGATGAAAATTGGTTACCCATCACCTGCATGTCATACCTGGATCCAAGATGGTCAAGCAGTCTCCGAGACAATTCATGCACGAAGTGGAAGAGAAGATCAAGACTGATATACAGAAGCTTCGAGCCGCTGGCCTCATTAAACCCGTTCATCACCCAACCTGGTTTGCCAATGTGGTTCTAGTAAAAAATAAAAATGGGCAGATCAGGTGTTGTGTGGATTTCATAGACTTGAACAGATGCTGCCCCAAAGATGATTTTCCTCTACCTAACATCGACATGTTAGTAGATGCAACCAGTGGGCATGGCATGTTCTCCTTCATGGATGGATACAGCGGGTACAATCAGATAAGAATGTACGAGCATGATGCAAGTAAGACAGCTTTTTGAACTTCTCTCGGAAATTTTTATTATACAGTAATGCCATTTGGTTTGGAGAACGCCGGTGTGACCTATCAACGCGCTATGACAGCGATCTTCCACGACATGATGCGCACAAGCAAGTTGAAGACTACGTAGATGATATAGTAGTCAAATCGAGGGCTCGGTCGGATCACACAGGAGTCATACGGCAAGTGTTCTAAAGATTCCGTGAGTACAAATTGAAGATGAATCCATTGAAATGCTCTTTTGGTGTTTCTTCAGGCAAATTCCTGGGATTCCAGGTAACCGCTAAGGGAATCGAGGTAGACCCATCCAAGATTCAAGCTATATTCACGATGCCACCACCACGAACTGTGAAAGATCTCCAAAGCTTCATGGGCAAGGTAAACTACATTCGAAGTTTTATACCCGGCTTGGCCCAACTTGTTGCTTCATTCACTCCCTTGTTGAAGAAGGGAGCAAGCTTCATATGGACTTCACTACAACAGGAAGCGATCTAGAAGATTTAACGGATGTTATCATCTCCAGCGGTCATGAAGTCCCCTGTCCAAGGAAGACCACTGTGTCTTTACACAGCTTTCAGCGATACTGCCGTAGGGTCTTTACTTGCGCAGGAGGATGATGAATGAGTCGAACATCCCATATACTATTTCAGTCGAGTATTAAGAGATATTGAACTCAAATATCCCAAAGCAGAGAAAGCATGTATAGCCCAGGTTCATTTCATCCAGAAGTTCAGACACTACCTGCTGTCCAACAAGGTAGTACTCATATCTAAATCAGACCCTGCGAAGTTTTTACCTTCAAAACCGGTCTTGATGGGAAGGACGTCCAAGTGGATTCTTCAAATATCGGAGCTGGACATAACGTGCACATCACCTAGAGCTATCAAAGGACAATCCGTTGCTGATTTACTAGCAGCATTCCCTGGAAAAGGCACTACGGCATTACACGAGGATTTTCCCGGAGAATTCCCAGAGATCTCCATTGTCGAACGAGAGGCGTGGTTATTGTATCTCGATGGCTCTGCCACTCCTAGCAATAACACTAGAGGAGCAGGCGTGGTCCTAGTATCTCCAACTGGCGAAGTCTTTTCACATTCTTTCAAGTTGGACTTTCAGTTCACCAACAACTCAGCGGAGTATGAAGCCTTTGTCATAGGACTGTCACTAGCCAAACAAGCATGGTCCACTAGCCTGGAGATAAGAGGTAACTCTAAATTACTGGTTAATCAGATGAACAGAGTATATGCATTGAAGGAGGCAACACTGGCCTCATACCGATCAGAAGCGCAAAGGTTATTGAACTACTTTGCAGATGCAACCATAACCCATGTTGGTCGCAGCAACAACAGACATGCCGATTGTTTAGCCACACTGGCATCCAAGTTGCAGTTTGAAGGTTTGGAAGAGACTCTGACGGTAAGAAGGAGGGCAGTGGAATAAACATGGCTCTCATAATGCGAAGACATTGGGACCTGTGATTGGCGAACTCCTATCATTCAAGAACTCAGCAGCTCGCTTTCTCAAAGGAAGGTCAGTCTCAAAACTCTGCAGATCTATTTCATGCTTCATGGTATGCTATATCATCGAAACCCGGATGGTTCCCTGTCGAGATGTCTCGGAGATGAAGAGGCGCAGTTACAGCTTAACCGCATTCATGCTGAAACCTGTGGAAAAATGTTGGTGGTAATGCTCTACCGTCGTCTTCAACGCCTGGGCTATTATTGGCCAGAAATGGAAGCTCAATATCGTTTACTCCAGAAGTCTTACACCAATTTCCAAGTGCCGCCGCATCAATTGGATATTCTCAATATAAGCCATGCTGCGGACTAGAGAGAACCGTACATTAGTTATCTCCGCGATGGAATAACTCCTACTGATCAAAGGAATGCTGTCAAGATAAAATAAAAGGTGAAGCGATTCGTATTTCATGAGGGGATCCTATATCGTAAAAGCTTTGGAGGTGATCTATTACGGTGTCTGGATAAGGAAGAAATTTCGACTATGTTGAAAGAAATGCACGAAGGGGAACATCAAGGGAAGATGAAACTATTTCTCCAGATACATGAGAAATACTATTTACCGACCATGGAGGATGATACAGCTTCATTCGTTCAACACTGTCACGAGTGTCAAGTTCACGGGAACCTCGTTCACGCACCTTCAACTCCCTTACTCGATAAGCAGTCCATGACCCTTTTATAGCTGGGGACTTGACATTATAGGGAAGATTAATCCGTCATCGTCGAAGCAGCACGAGTATATCATAACTGCGATAGAATATTTTACCAAATGGGTTGAAGCCATCCCTCTACGGGGAACCATGGGAGAAACGATTGCCTCCTTTATCAAAGAATACATCATTTGTAGATTTGGTGTACCCAAGCATATCATCACAGACAATGGCACTCCCTTTGTAAACAAACAGGTATGGGAGCTGCTTGAAGAACATGTGATTAAACAGGTCTTCTCCACCATCTACTATCCTCAAGGGAACAGACAAGATGAGAGCACCAACAAGACGCTAATCCGGATACTCAGTCGAACGATACATGACAATCCCAGGAACTGGCACGAACAACTTCCTATGGCTATATCGGACGACACCAAGAAGTTCTGTTGGGATTTCTCTATATTCACTTGTTTACGGTGCGGAAGCAGTTCTCCCAACAGAAATCAGGATTCCGTCAGCTAGGATTGCAGCAGCAAGCGGGGTCCACTGGACCGAGACTGAAGCATCTAACTCAAGAATCGCTGAGTTAGACACTCTAGATTCCAGAAGAAGCAAGGCAGAAGAGCACGCTCAGGTGTACAGAAACATGATCTCCAGGGCGTATGCCAAGGCTATAAGGCCACGAGTTTTTGGAGTAGGAGATTTGGTCTTGAAGACAGCCAAGCACATTCAGCAAGACATGTATGCACCGAAGTTCTCTCTGAAGTGGGAAGGTCCCTATGTGATTACCAAGGCTTACAGTACGGCTACTACAAGATCGTTAAGGTGGATGGAGGAAAGTTAGAAACAATCATTAATGGAAAATGGCTCAAGGCATACATGCCTGATTATTGTCCCGCAACTGTCCTACGACATGATAATACATGCATTTTTCATTACACATTTGAATTAACAATTTATTCGGAAAAAAATGTGTTTTAAAAAAAAAAAAAAAAAACTTCATCCGTCTGCCAATGCAATCAAGAGTGTTCAAAAGAAAAATTGACAATAAGGAAGCATAGCCTAGAAGAGGTCATCCAGTAGATTATAGTTCCTTGAAAACATCATCTTCAACCTAGCGTGATATCTCTCTGTCCTATCCTTGAAGTTTTGAACCGCCTGCTCCACCTTCTTTGATTCCACAGCCAGAGCCTTTTCCTCCTCCAAGATAGATTTCGTAGCAAGAACAACATTCATGAGGATACCAGCTCGATCAACCTTGATGATATCAAGACGCTTCCGCAGTCATACCACATTGAACTCCATGGATTCACAGGTAGATACCATGTTCTCCCACTTTTCGAGATTTGATTCAGCGATGTTGCGAACGAAAATATTCTCCGTCTCAGCAATCATGGGAAGAAGGAAGTTTACCGTAGTAACCAGAACAGATAAGCAGTGCCGAACTACATTCCTGGTTGCGATGTGGCCATACTTTTTCCACACTTTTGTGTACATAGGAACAAACTCTTTTCACACTAAGAATCCAGCAGCATCTCGGTAGCTGGAAGACATGCATTTCATGTGTACATCGAATGCAAGACCCGCATTGGGGTATTCGTAAAATGAGATACCCAGATCAGCATCTTCAAGATCCTCAGCGACATGCGTGTAAAAGTTTGAAGGAAGAGGACTGGTTAAGTCATCATCATCGATAACCGTTACACATGTTCCAGTAGGGTATCTCTGCAAAAGAAAGGATCATTCTCCTGATCACCATAACAAACAACTGTGCGGACGAGAAAAAGGAAAAGAGAGATAAATCGGTATAACCTTCCTAACTCGGAAAACACGAGCAGGGGATTCATCATGAGGCCCCGCAGATCGTGTACGCTTAATAGAAGATCCTGGGTGGTATGAAGAAGATGATCCACTGTTGTTCGACATGATTTTCTTCCAAAGAACCTTATTGTGAAATTGTAAAAAGTGATTCAAAATCTCCACAAACGCATATATGCTGAAGAAACCCTAGAGGAAGAGTAAAGTGGTTGCGGCGAAGCCTGCCCGATATATGAGGATTCAACACCGACCATGTCATACTTTCTTTCAAACCCTAATCAAAGATTTGGAAAACAATTAGATATGACCGACTTGGCCAGAGCAACGTGTAAACACCCACACCGGAGAATCCCAGTGGAAGAAAACGCCTAAGGAAGGAGGCCGGTCCCACCAAGGCCCGTGGCCACACGTGTATGGAGGATTGCCCACTATTGGTCAGAATCCCTCCAGGTAGACTTCCCTCATCTTGTATTCTTATGTTATATATGTCACCATCTCATGCCTACCCCACAATAGTGTAACCATCATGTGTTAGGCATGGGACTTAATGTTGATGGTGGATTTTAGTTCAGGGCTAAAGTTGTAAAACCAATATTTTGTACGAGCCATCCTGCAGAGGATAAGGCCATTTGATAAGTGATGAATACTTCTTCGCTTTATTAATTCACCTAGAATGGAGCATGTAGCAATAATCCCCAAATATTCTGTGAATTTTAGCATTACCAATTAATGCATAAAACGCCTTGCATTTCCTGTGCTGTTCTTAGCAGAACTCTCATTATTGGTGCGGCATGATGATTGATTGTTTCTCACAGCGGAGTAGCATGAATATCCAATTACCAACAGTGAGGCATGCACGAAATGCCCGTATAGGCTGCAAATCTCGGTGTGTCATACTAGCCCGATTGAGCATACATCTCTCGGTGTGTTATACTAGCCCGATTGAGCATATATCTCTCGGTGTGCTATACTAGCCCGATTGAGCATCCGGACTGTCCATAGCAGTCTCATAAACAATCACGACCACGCAAGTTGGCCGCATGATTTAACCAGCCTAGACGAACCCTAGAAGGAGCAGGCTATCACCACAATGACCACCAGCGGGCCCGTTTATGCCCTGATCGGTCGAACATATATCACATCTCCCAAAAGCCACCAAACGCCAGCTTAAAGAAGGATGGTCGTGAAGATGCTTGTAGGAAACGTGAACGAGCAAAGACTGCAAGCAACGATCTTAAAATCAGCCACGGCCGTCCAACTTCGACGGAGCGATCCTATGGCGTGGATCATCTTATGGCCGGTCGGACAAGCTTGTCATGTACACCGGCGGCCCCCCATCATACTTACCTGACCGACCTTCTCACGAGCAAAGCCTTAGAGCAACAAACGTTTACTCAAAATAAGGTTGGCGTGATGCTTTAAAGGGTTATGTGTCGCAGTTTGATCACAACCATCCAACTTCACCGGCATGTTTGGATGGCTTAGATCAAACCTATGGCCATGGAACAGGTACCAACATGTTCACCGCTTGCTCAATGTGGGACCTACACGATCGGCCTCCCCAAGGGAGAAACATAACATGAAAAACCGATCAGGTGAAGTTGCATAGGCGTGAACTATACGAAACCCTAATTAGGGTTTTTGCGACATGTTACATGTGCCGCAAATCAATTACGAACGTCCATCTTCACAAGCTTAGATGGAGGGTGTAGATGTAGACTTAAAAGGTCTCGAGCATGTCAACATGATCACCATGGGCCCATCTACACGCATGACTGATCGACCAAGGCCAACCATGACCGAACTCCTTGAAATGCGTGCCTAAAGTAGGCATATCGCGTGGTTTCTAATTCCTTTGCGGCATCGGATTTCTATCGCAAATCGATCTCGACCACTCAACTTCACCGGACGAGTTGAATGTCCCAGATCATACTTTCACGATACAATGGGGTATGGGCGCCTACACCATCATGCCGTCTACACGCATGCATGGTCGTCCCTGACAAAACCATATCCCAATATTGAATTCGACCAAGTTGAAGAGTGATGCTTGCACACCTCTTCATAAACCCTAACGGTCGCAGATGAGTATCTCAAAGATCATCTCGTCCGTTCAACTTTACCTGCTTGGTTTTACAACCCTAGTCAGGAGTTAATTGGTCACTGATGCGTCATGATGATCACCATCCTCCACTCTACCACACCATGTGGCCGGTCAAGGGAGAATTTGATAGCGCAGCCTCCAAACCCTCACGTGAAGTAGCCATGGCATAATGCTCAACAACGATGCTTTATACATGCCGAATACATTCGATGCATCACCTGCATAGAATACACATGATACTTCACAAGTATCGACTTCCTAAATAACTTAGTTATTTAACCCAGCATCACATGCTATCTTCTATGGGTCCCACGATCCACACACTCAAGACATCAATCATGTCACAAACTGGTGTATTGGTATGGCGGTTTACAGCGTGCAACGCGCCATCACAAGAACGTGTCAGGAATACATGGACGGTTAGTGATGATAGGAGAAGTGGGAAAGATTGATCGTGTGACACTAACACACAACTCCACTACTCCAACACTCCACTTCCTCCACTTCCCACAAGAGACGTGAATAAGGATCAAATGACTTGTATAAATAGGTTCTCCTCCCTATTTCCACAACAGAGAACACAAGACAACACAGAAATCAAGTGTTAATACAATTATATTCAAAACACCCAGAGCTTGCTTGCGTTATTCGTAATAAGCCTGCTCACCTTTCTGTTACAAGTCATAAAACAGCCTACTCCTTCACAATCTCAACACCTTCTTCGCTTCCCTCCCTAAGATCAACCCCATATCCTTCACCTTGTGAACGAAACAAGTCTGGAACGGCCATTTCTTGGTTTAGGTCAGAATTGTATAGATTGATCTCTCGAATCAAAAGCACTCCCGTGCAGTGCATTTGTTTAAGGTTTAAACTCATTTCTCATCCACGCACCCCAAAATTACCAAAACCGGCAGAGATATTTTTCACCCATAAACTGTTGCGCAAGAAGCACAATAGTTGAGTCAAGCTCCTTTTCAACAGGTGCCATAACCTTTTGGCAACGTTCTTCAGTTTGATTCTTCAGAAAAATTTCTCTATCAAAGATCTTTAACTTTCCTACAAGAGAGCTACGAGAAAGTGTAGAAAGATCATTCCCTTCTATTATGGCATGCTTCTTAGACTCGTAAGATAAATAATAAACGCAAAGTTCTCTTCGTCTCAGACTTTGTGATTCCTAAATAAATAAATAAATAAATAAATATATATAAAGATTGATCTTAGTTGATCTTTCGACGATTGTTCAAGAGAGGTGGTTAAGAATCAAGGCTGCTCTCCGGGAGTTGTAAGTTCCGGATTTGTGAGGTTTGCTAGCTTGTTTATTGCAAATATATTTCTACATCTTGATCTTTAATCTAAACGGAAATCAAATAGGCTTATATGTTAGAGGCAGATTGGTATCAAAGGTTTTCACTTCAGCTGAAGCAACTCTTAGGTTTTAAAGGACGTCATCTAAGGGAATCAAGTGTGTGGAACCTTGCGAGGTTCAAGAGACGTAAGAGTGCGACTATAACTGAATCGCTTGGATGATGGATTCGATCTCAACTACATTTTAGTCCAAATTCTGATAGTATGCAAGTGTATGTAGCGGCTTAATACAGTGTGGTGTTCAATCTGTACGAGGTCCCGGAGTTTTTATGCTATTGCGGTTTCCTCCTTAACAAAAGATTTGGTGTCTTGTGTTTTTCCTTTTCCGTATTATATTGATTATCTTTATAATTGGATTTACACTAATCGATTATGAGACTAGTTTCTTGTAGAATTCGTATCTTGAGAGATAGATAACAAGTTTAACAACTTGGCAGAATTCCGACTGAATTATTTGGATCTTCCAAGTACACTGCTTAACAATCAGGTTCACGGACCTTGTATCTATATACATACTGATTGAGTAGAGGATGAGATATTAAGTCTATACATATTGACAATGATCATTAAGTTGGTCTACTTGCAATTGTATTAAGTTTTATCTATACATATTGCCAAACAAAAAAGTTGGGTGTATTTGGTATCCCATGTGTTTTCCACATGACCATTGTTAAATAAAGGAGAATTATAAAAGAAAGAAGTTCAATTGAATAAGAATATAAATAAAAAATGATTATTTCCTAATTAAACAAGATTAATAGTGATTAATTTAAGATTAATCTTAATAAAGTAAGGAAGATTAACCATTATTAAAATTATATGACTGAAGGGAGTTGGATTCTACTTCCAAATACGTAGCTCCCAATTGATTTTGGTAATACCTAACTCGGCGAGTCTTTTTTCCCCATAGGTATAGCATCCCTAGATATATTAAAATTTGACCTTAATCTTAGTCAGTTTGTTTTTGGTGTAATCCCGTTTTTATTCACCCATTTGAAATTCATATATCTTTCTAATTTCGTCCGAAAACTTCTAGCCATGGACTCGAAACTCATAACTTTTAAGGTGTTATACTAAGAACCAATCTAATGAGTCGGTTTTTATATTCTCTTTATTAGTGACATTTCACATTAAATATTTCCATTATTGTAAAAAATAATTCACGTCTGTAAAAGGATTTAATTATAATTAATTATATCAATTTTATAAAATTGGATGACATGTGGCGCAATCAAAGACAAATAATAGCCCAGGAGTTCCTTTTATATATCAAACAAGCCAGCACAATTTAGGGCGCACGCAATATTAACTAACGCTTTCCCATGGGCCCTTAATATTTAACCTGGCTTGATTTAGATATACCTAGATTAATTGGGGTATACCCAATAAGACAAAATATGGTCATTATGAAGTAAAGCCAAGCCACCCCTTAACCTTGAATTTTCTAAATGGCTAATATGCCCTTGGTTAATTAACATTAAAATTTTGATTAGGTTAATTAATTGAGTTTATATGAAAATTTTCAAATTATGAATTCAGTAGATTAAACTCTTAATCCTTCTTATGAGTTCGATTTCGATCAAAAAAAATTTGTTTTTGAAAATGCACAACGCCGGCAAGGTCGAGGTTTGAACAAAGTGCCGGCTATTATCTGGCCGACAATGTGTACTTTGAATAACTTGTCGACCTTATGACCGCCGGCATTGTCTCAGTTGAAGAACACGCCGACTATCTTGGAACATAATTTTACGGTCGGCATGGACAATTTTCCTACAATGCCGGCGGTCATAAGGTCGGCAAGCAATTTGTTTTTAACAGTACCGGCTGACATGTAACCGGCATGTTAAGTATTTATAACCTTGCCGACGTGTACTTATACCAAACAGAAAAAAGAAAATATGGAAGATGTAATTCACTTTATTCATGCAATTTTGGTTACTACATTGATTGAAACATAAAAACGACTGCACTTAGCATGTGCATCAAGCCTTTAAACCCCTAGGCGACCCTAGTGGACGAGTTATAGTCTCGTGAGGGCTTACATAGAGGTATACCCATAAAACCTACACTAAAACTTCTAAACCCATCAATCTTCCTCCGACGAAGACGATACCGCATCCAAGTAGTCCGGGTTATCCAACGGGATTCTATCGGCCAAGAAGTGATAGCTTGCATCGAATGCGAATGCTTCCCCCTTTACTTCCAAGTAGCGCGCTTTCACGGCTTCGTGCTACAAAAACAAGCTTACATTTGTTAGTGGTGTTTCGTTGGAAGATAAAACAACATGGCTTACGTAAAAAAAAACCACAAAATGACTTACAAATTCTGCAACAGACAAGGTGAAGGTGCGAGTGTTAAAAATCCGAGGTTGGAGGGCTAAAAAAATAAGTATCGCATTTTCGATTACTAGGTGCCTAGCGTGGATTTGTTCAATACTTCTTGCATTAGGATTCCCAAACTCGCCGCTAAATTTGTTGTGTACCCTTTCCCAAAAGGTTTTGGAATCCTCCCTTTCGGAGGATTGACGTCTAAGTCAATCTTTCGCGTACCAAGATTTGGTGATTGCAAAATCTTCATTTGAATCAAATGATGCCATTGTTGTTTGTAGAGAGCTATTGAGTGAGTTAGATGGAGTGGATGATGATATGAGCTTTGGAGAGTATATGGAACTATTTGTATGTTGTTTTGTAGAGATAAATAGTGTATTTATAGGATGGTGGCCAAATTTGGCCGTTATAGTGCCCAAGTACAAGTCAATCAATGAAATTGTACTTGCAAAAAATTTGAATTTTGAATACGCCGGCGAGATAGTTTTTCTCAGTATGCCGACTAACAAGAACCGGCAGGGTAAGAAGTGTATAACTATGCCGGCGTTATGATGGTTTTGGGCATCAAGAATTCATTATCTTCTGTCAATACGCCGACAATGTATTTTTAAATTTGCCTGCCGTCTATGTTATGGTCGGCAGGATATAAATTGAAAACAATGCCGGCGTTATGATGGTTTTAGGCATCAGGAGAAGGTATTTTCTGTAACAAATTTCCGGCGCGTTAGAAAAAATAATACACTGCCGGCTGTACCTTAGCCGGCTTGGTAATGATCTGACTCACTTTTCGACCATGGTATGCAAGCATTTTCTGCTGTCAGGGCCGGCAGTCTGACACTTCAAAACCTTGCCGGGCGTGAATTGGTCGGCAATGTAACTTAAAAAAAATATGCCGGCTATTTGTCTTGAAACTTTACGTATCTAAACAAACCTTTCATTCAACAATTAGAATTCAAACACTTGTTGTCCAAAATAAGAAAACATGTCCCATAAACCTTAAAAAACCATTTGTCCAACCATTAAACTTAACATTTGTCCAACCCAACATAAAGAAATAAACTAGGAAACGATTCATTCACCACGACCACGACCACGGCCCAGTTTAGGAATACCAACATTACTACTACCTTCACCACCACGACCACTACGAGCCCTCTTTTTGTCTGCATTCATCTTTGCTTGTGCTTCCCTCCTGGCCTTTTCTTCCCTCTTTATTTCAGCATCAGCTTGCTTGAACATTTCATAGGCATCCTCATTGTCAAGATTGCTAGCATAGTGAATGTGCTTGGTTTGCTCTTCAATCGACAAAGGCTCTCCTCTTTCTGTCGCGCAACACAACAGCTTCACAAAGGTCTTCAAATGCCCCTTCTATTTTCAGTTAAAGAACAAACAATTAATAGAATTATTCAATAATTTAATCTTAAAACAGTAAGACCTACTCCGAAATACTTACAAGGAAGTTAGGAATTGTTGCTGAGTCATTCGATGCCATCTTCCTCTTACGAGCCAATTGTTCACCAGTCATTTCCCTAATCACAGTAGTACGAGCCCAACCCAAGTACCACGACATGTATCTCTCCAAAGCTTCATGACCTTCGGTCACCTCGTCCAAAAGACTCGTATCGACTTTACGGTTAAGTCTTCCGTTCCAATGTCCTATAGCTGGGGGTGGAGTGTAAGCGATGATAATAGTTTTTTGGGACGTGCTGTAGTCCTCCCTTAACACTTTAAAGAACGACTCAAGATCGAAATGGGGTTCTTCTTGGACTAACCCAATTGTCGCATTACCCAATGTGGATCGTACATTGAAAATCCATGAGAGAACAACAAGGGTCCGTAGTATAATGCAACATCATCTCTCATTTGGATTAAACCTTGATTTCTAGCATCTCAGTAAGGATCAAATATTACCTCATCCGCAGTCAATTTGTCCAAGGCGATTCTCACGTTAATAAGCAGCTGCGACATATCCTTTTCCTGAGCACCCTTAAAACTGTATCTTTGCGCTCTTGGCTTATCAATCGCAAGCTTTTCATTCACTTTGACGTGGGAGTTGGTTTTCACCAAAGTAGGGAAGTGCTCATATATCCAAACCTATGCAAACACAAAGTTTAGTAAGAATCTTATCTTACGAGAATTTGGCAAATATAAATGATTTATAAAATACAATTACCTGGAAGAGACATATGTTTCCGTTAACTTGCGAAGTTAGTGCCCTTGAAGCCTTTGTCAACTCATTATTCAATAAGGCGACCACTGCAGTACCCCAAGAATACTTACGCATCTTATCTAAGGGATCCAATAGTTGCAAATACCTGGCATCAACCAAGCTTCCGGAATTGTCGGGGAAGATACATTTTCCCAGGACATATAACAAATAACCTAACGCGGTAGCATTGATTCGCACCAAGTCCACCCTTCCTTCCTTATCATAGATTTTCTTGGTCCCAGATAATGTATCCCTCAGCTTCTTCAGATTCAACTTATTGTATAGATTACCATCCTTCAGCCCAAGCATAGACTCCATCTCAACTTGATTCCAACCGAACAAAGTTTTGGTCAATTTGAAGATTCCATCCCAAGAAATGTTATTATCGAATCCCTCACTGATTGCTTTTCCCTCAACCTCGAGGCCTAGAATTTGATGAGCATCACCGGGAGTTATCGCCATCTCACCTAATGGGAATAACATTGTATCGGTGTCTCCGTAGAACCTCTAACAGAATGCAGATACTACAACTCTATCATACTCAACATTTGAACTCTCCACCGCAGGCCACAACCTGGAGTTTTTGACAATCGCTTGCACCTCGTCACATTCCTTGTCAAGGTCCCAGTTTTTAGTCACTGAACACGAACCTTGGCGCCTCAACAGACGGATGGCATGTTTGTGATCCTAAATACCAAAAACATAAAATAAAAAGAAATACAAACATTTGACGCAAATTTAAGATATTTACACACTTAAATGACAAAAAAAAGACGGATTGAGATTACTTACGATAGTATTTTGGATTTCACATGCCCATGATTCTTTATATCCAAAAATAACATGTCCACCATCTTTTGGGGTCCCCCGGGGAAGCTCGTTTGGTTTCAATTTAACCTTCAATTCAGAGGGAGGCATGTGGGAATTAGATGGTTTAGTGATAACCATTTTCTTCTTCTCGGTTGCACTAGTACTTGCAGCTTGAGTTTGTTTCCCAACTTATTCTTCTTCCTCTTCTTGTTCCTCTTCCTCTTCAACAATTTCATCTTGTCTACCCTTACCTTTATCTCCATTACCATCATCATCATTATCATCATTACCTCCTCCAACATTAGGCATATCTTGATCACCATCATCATCATCATTGTTACCTCCTCCAGCATCCGGATTTCTTTTATCACCATCATCATCGTCACCTCTTCTACCAAATGGAATAGATTGGTCTTCATCTGGAGTCTCGTCTGAATCACTGGGTTCCGATGGTGGTTGATAATCATCATTCGGTATACTGATCTTTGTCGTTCCCGCCACAACGTATGCCCCTCGATGTCTTGAAGTCAAGAGTTTTTCACCAACACGAGGAGGTCTTGAAGGAGTACTGAGAGATTTCAGAGCTTTCTTCTTTGCCTTCTGCAACTTGAACAAGAACAATTAAGAAAAATAACTATAAGTCGGAAGGCTCAACATATATAACCATTCCAGCGGACTAAGGTCGGAAGTGTCTATATCTTAACAGCATGCCGGCTAAACATGGGTCGGGAGGGTTTTATTCCAATAACCTGCCGGGTTTTAACAACTATGACTTGGTTTTCAACTTCAAAAGTCGGCAATGTCTATAATAAAAACAACACCGGCTAACATATCACCGGCGTGGTTTTATTTACATACCATTCCGACCTTTATAATTCATGGCATCAGGAGACGCTAAAAAAATAAAATCCCGCCGGCAAGTTCAAAGCTTATAACCGACCCGGCTTAGAAAAATAAAACTAACGCCGACAAGATTATACGTTGAATAACTTCCCGACCCTGTGAAAGAAGTTACAATAACTAAACCTCCGGCAAGATATTCAACTAGGGAGCATCTCGGCGGAACACTAAATATGAAATGCCGGCGGGGTCATGAAACTAAAACCTTGCCGGGAAAATAACTGCAAATTTAAACATTCAATTTTTCTGACCTATTTCGACATGCAAACATAAAATTGAAGTACTTGAGTGAGTTTAAGTAGGCCCTTACTTTCTTAATCACACCATTTATTCGTTTTGAGCGGGTTCAATCTCTTTTTCTTCAACCATTTTTTTATTCTTTTTTTGTTGAACGAATTTTGCAAATCCAGGGTTGTATTCATTGGGTTTTCTATTAGAGTCTTTCATACGAGTTCCCTTCCTCCGTGGTGGTTCCATTGATGAAGATTAATCGGAGTTTTCGAATCGACGATGTTAACAAATTAATCGATGAGTTTTGGTGGTGGTGGTGGGGGAGGAGCCGGTGTGGTTATGAAGAGAAGAAGAAGAGAAGAAGGAAGATGAAATGAAAATAAAAAAACTGATTAGGGTAATAGAATTATAAAGGGCAAGGGTAGTATTGTAACTTCAACAATATTTGACCTCCCCTTAGTAAGGGCACATGTCCACTTAAAATTGGGTATACCCCAATTAATCTGGGTACACCCCAATCAAGCCAGGATATTTAAAGCTATGACCTTTGTTATCCATAATATTTGATGTCATAATTTCTCTTGCAGCCAATGACCTTTGTTATTTTTATAAACTAATCGGTATAATATCTGTGGTTCATACAGTAAATTACTCCACGGATTCAATTGATACAACTATTCAACTCTCCATCTGATACCATATACAATTGTCTGTATACGTACAAAATAAGAAAGATTTCTATATAAAATTTTGTGTAAAGAGGCTAGCAATTTTATCTTATATACTAATATAAAGAAAAGACCATTTTTTGGGTGGTTTTGGTGTCACACTATTGAAATATCCAAATTATCCCTCATATAATCACACTAGCATGTAAAAGTAAGGAAGGCTATATCTGTAAAATATGCAACTAAAGGATCAAGGGTCGAACCCCACTGAACGCAACTTTGCGATTTCACATTTCTTTTTTTCTCTTTCTTTTCTTCTTCCCAAAAATCTATCGAACCAACAAGAATTACATCAAATATTTCTCCATCAATTTTCAATCCAACGAAATCCCTAAATTGTTTCTTCATCTCCAAAACAAATTCACTGAATCCGAAGAGACAACAGAAGGCAGATCTATCGTATTATTCATTAATCCAGGTTTATTTTGGAATTTGTATTTGTATTTTAGGTTGTTATTTTTTATTTATTTTTTATCTGCTTTGATTTATGAGTTAAGGGGAATGGGAAATCGAAGTGAGGATGAGTAGGATGTTGTCATTCTTAATTGGATTAAAATAGAAATTTGATGTTGCAGAGAACTCAAGCATGTTCAATACTTCAATGGCCATATTCATAGTACAACAAAAGCAAACATCCGGATGAAATTATTTATGAGAAATCATTATCAGAAAGGAAAATAGGTAACGACGATTCAATTTCTTAGTTCTTAAAACAACAGAATCCGATAAGAAATTGGTGGAAGACTCAAATGGGGATTTCGAATTGATTCATGGCGACAAGAAAAAACACAAATTGGGAGAAGATTTCCAAAGGATGTTTCACTGAGATGGGAGAAGATTGCAGCTGAAGATGATGATTGGTTCCTTTGAATAAATGGTAAGAAACTGCTACATCCCCTGAATTTTAATTTCACGCTCTAATATGTATTTAATTTTGAGCTTTTCTTCACATAGTTAAAGGTATGAGCTTTAACAGTTTGTGGAAATGTCAAGCATATATTTTTCTCATACTCAGGTGAATCTCATTACTATTATACTAACTTAGCATTTGAGACTCATTTTTATTTGATTTCTTTTTACACTCTTAAATATGCTGGGTATTTTCTGTTGAATGATCTTTTAATAATGATTCATGTGAAGTGTTAAATAGGATTCATTGCATTTTATGTTGAGGCACTACTAGGCCATATACAACATAGTCCAAGTAATCTTATATCCTATGATTTAAAATGCAGGAAGCACATTATCAGTGGAGAACTGAAGATTGACGTACGAGGAATGCAATTTCAGCAACCATTTGGACAGCTTGGCACCTAAGGTATAAAATCACGATATAAGGCACTACTAATTTATAGTATGGAAACTTTATCATTGGATTTTATCTATGAAGGTAACAAGTAGTTTTGAATTGGTTTATGTATTACAGTACTACTCATTTGTTTGGCTATTAGGTAGTTGTAGTAGTATCGAGAAAATCACGTCATTTTGAGCATTCAAAATCTGTAGCCCATTATTGTTATACATGAATTTGTTCATCATAAGAACATATTTAAATTGGAGAATAAACGTGCAAACTTGATTATTATTTTCTTTAAAATTTAATGTTTGGAAATAGAAAAATGCTTGAATTTAATTTAGTGGAGAAATAAATAAATTGATGAAATGGCTTAATGTCCTGATACAACAGCAGTACATATAAAACTAATTACGGCTTTAACATATCGTTAACGCACTTGATGTCGATACTGGGGTGCCACTTAGAGTTACTGTGTATACCTCGAGTGATAGGCGCAGCGATTTGTTTTCCATTTTAACCCATTGCTTATGCCCAAAATGTATTTATACACAGTGGAATCATATCAAAATCAATTCTATTGTAATTTTACACTTACTCTTAATTTTTTGGCGTAGGTATCTGATCTTTATTGAAGTATGGCACCAAACTTCGATGTCCATTTTTACTTTCTTGGGCAACAACTTACGTATTCATGGTGGAAGAGGTCAGACACAATTTTCTACCTGTAATCACAATCCTCAATTTATCTCTAAATTCATGTATTATGTGGCATCATTACCTCGGGACTAAATATGGTATACCACGTTGTTGCTGCTTTTCAATCGTGTATGTTGATACCCTAATGTACTTAATTGCAAAAAATTGTTGGGAATGGAAAGTACAAGTATCTTATTCTCAATGACCTGTTGCCCTTTTCTTCCCCCATCAGCTTCTTGCCCCATCAGCGCACAGTTCTCCCTTGTGTTGCTGCAACTATCACTGACAGTTCCCTTTAAGATTTTGCAGTAGACAAACTAGACAAAGGGAACCTTGCTGGCCTCTTTTTGGTTTCAGATAGTGAAGATAGAAACCTTATGGGTCTGCTTTATCGGTTCTATGAACCTTACTGAACTACTAAACGTTGTTATTTTAGCATCTTAAATTTGACATTTGCTTTCCAATTTTATTGTGCATAATTTTTTGAGGTAATACATATGCAATGGAAAGAAAGATTTATTTCCATAAGGCTTCTTGATTGTTTGGGAACATTTATTGAAGCCTAATGTTGTACTATCCACCAATGGGTGAAGATAGCTTTGGTACCATAAGATATCTCAGTGTTTCTTTTGCTATTATTTTTTATCGTTAATCATTAGTCACGAAGAAGAAATTTACCGAATTTATTTTAGCAGATTCGTGACATGGTTAAACCTCGATAAACTGTATCTTATTAATTTAACGGTTTTAGTTTATAATACACATAAACAACAAAATCACCGAACGAATGAAACAACAGGCACATCCCGCGTGCGTGTTATAATAGTATCTAGAAAGAGAAATAGTGTTAAAAAATGAACGAAACAGCAGGCGCATCGCGCGTGCGTGTTATACTAGTAGAGAGAAAGGAAACTGCTTCTTATTAATAACATTTCTGTTTTCATATCCTTACATCCACTCAAAGTCATTAAGAGAGAAGCTCATGGTGGATATATATAGTTGTGATACAAGGGAGAATATAAAGCATTACAAGTGATAACTATCACTAAACAAGGGACACGTAGACTCTACGTGTCTTCTCCATGTAACTTGTCGTGGGCCCTACATAAGTTATGTGGTAACATGTGGATTAGCCACCTTGACAATCTTTATACAACACTCCCCATTGGATGATCCACCATTCAGAAATATTGCCTAGTTAAAACTATGCCAGAAAAATCCGATAGGACAAAACCTGACGGATTTAAAGTACCGGTGATGGTAGTCACGATCTTTCTTTGTTATTGAAACATCATCAGGAAAACCATTTAGGAAAAACCTGAGCTTAGAGTGAAGTTGGTCACCGCCATAAAATGCTTCCTTTGTCAAAATTGCTTCAGGAAAACCACTTAGGACAAAACCTTGGGACCGCATCTCAAGAATCTCTATGGATATGCATCTCGTTAGATGGTGATCACTGTTCTTAAGATTGTTATCTCATTAAAACCTCCTCAGGAAAACCCAGAGGGACAAAACCTGAACATAGGAAAATATGAGTCCTCAGAACAATGATAAACCTGTAGATGTTGCCTCGTTAAAACCTTGTCTGGAAAAACCCAAAGGGGCAAAAACCAGGACGAAGGGAAAAGAGTACAACAATGCGAACTGCGGATGGCATTGAACTCTCATGCCTCATTAAAACCTTGACAAGGAAAAAGCCAGTAGGATAAAACCTTGACTAAGGAAAAAGAGTACACGACGTAATGTCCAACATGCCCAATATCCATAGTCTTCAATGAATTCACTCCCCTTGATGAGTAGATATTTCAGGTGATCATTCTATTCATTACAATTGCATCCCGATCATGAGCCATCTTCTAATGTCTTCATCAGCTTCATATTCCTTTAGTTGAGAAAGTCAATTTGATTTTCTTATGTGTAATTTCTGAATGATATTCTTGTTGTGCCAACCTTTTATTATTCACTAGCTTTGTCCGAACAATCATAACTAATCGGAGGATAAACAAGTATCCTCTACTACCAGACTATTAGCTAGGAAAATGTTTAGCTCTTTTAACAAACCTTCAAAAAATCAAAACTTAAACAGTCCGATTAGCTTTCCTCTGTGGGAGACATTCAACAATCTTTCATGCAAAAGATCAAGCTTAATGGTACCACGAAGATGAAAGAGTTTTCTTCGGACCAATATCTCGATATTGGTGTTAGGTAGAACCAGGCTTATAAACCCAATATCAGATATCTATAGCATATTTCAGCTAGTGAACCATTTACACACCTTTTGTGTAATGCGAACCACGGAGTGATGATGCATCTCTTTTGTTGAGATGTAAACCGATCAATCTTAAAAATAAGAGATCACGTAGCTGCAATTGTGCTAGCTTGTACATTTAAACATGTCTAAACCTTTAGGGTTAACGAAATCAATGGACTTCCATCTAAAATGCTCAATCAACAGATTGAGACCTCGTTTTACCGAGAATTCATCCCGAACTCATGTTTTAAGAATTTTTGTGCTTTGGAGAGTTCTTCAGGAGTTCCAATCAAGTAGATTTCGCATAAATCAAATCTAGTACATGCAAGTTTTATGAGCATATAAGATGGTGCGCATATCCCTGGATAATATAAACATTTACTTAGACGATTAACCATTTTCTTCCTTATTGAGTAAATGCATATGACATGGTAATTCTACTGAAAAACTTCAGGAATTTACATGAAGTTTTCTGTATCTAGTCTTTCATACAGATCCGCAGTAACCACATCAACTAGATGCATATCGAGTCCTTAAATACTGCCAGAAAAATACCATAAAGGTAGTTGCATCCATAATAGGGAATATGTTACAAAGAACTCCATCTCAGGTTCCTATAACATACTCTGCGCCATTAGTTGATTTTAATTTTCTTACTATGCACATACACCCACCTGCAGCTACTATGGGTTACATTATCGGATGTCGGGACTGCAAACATCAGTCTGTGGCTAAGAGTAGCTCACATTATTGACTGTTCTGGATGCAATACCAAATTTATGCATTTTTGCGAGAAACTGTTATTCTACTTAGATATCTCCTTTCCAGTTTAACCAAAAATTTATTTGATGACATTCCTATATATAGAGAGTAGTTCAATACCAGCATCATCTATGGAAGTATCATTAGATACTTTAACCGTGTCACAAACAATCATTTTATTAAGATATAAGATTTCTCTATTGCACACATGCTTTACTGGAATCTCCTCATTTTGAAGTTCCACAGCCTTGCAGAGACGTTTTTTAATAGGAGAACTATACTCAGAGAAATCAGATCTTCCTTTGATAGTCTTTTTGAGAGCACTATCTTTCAATAATTGCGACTGGCTCTTCCTTTTATGAGGCGCAGAATATTTTAAGTCAACTAGTTTTCCATGCTCAAGGTGATGACACACTAGCTACTACATACACATCTTCTCAAGAAGCAACTTGATTTGCAATTTCTAAAGATATCAATTCTTCTGCATATCTAGATGAGATATGTCCTGGTTTATTTCCTTATAGACCAGCAAACCAGGATTTTTCACGCTGTTTTTCAGGAAATACCCTTTTCTTCCCCAAATGGTGGGAAGACTTTCTCATCGAATTTGCAAATTTTGTAGTAGTAACAACAATGGAATATAGCACGTCCCAAACAGAAAATATGGCAATGGGTTAGTTCAAATGCTAAACAATTCAATGAATGCACAAGTACAATAAATACACACCATCAATTCCCATAGAATTACTATGATAATACAACATCAACTACTTACAATCAAGAGTTTCATTTAAAATCTATACGAGTATAGATAAACAGATACCACCCAGGTGATATGTCGAGTCATGCCTGACTACCAGATCATACTTCAAGGAACCTGGTTAGTATCTATGGAAACCCTTTGTCAAGGTTATCGATATACAACATGCGACCTTAATTCTCTCATTACGCTTTCTAATAAGCATCATCTTTCGAATTAAAATTCGTGAATGCTAGGACTGAGATCCTAAAAGCAGATACAAGTGAGAGAACAAGTCAATATGGACTGAGATTCATATTTTCCAATCATATGAACTTTGTCGATAATTCCTTTGCAAAGGGGGATATCCATCCACAATGATTTCATTATCTACTCTGAACATTATCGACGACCAGTTAATAATTAATTAATAAACAATCTTACATCATTCTCTAGAGTATGAGGATATACTAATCCATTTGGTGCCAAATTTCAATATGCGAATATTTTTCTTCGTTAGATATCAACGCAATTTTTATGGATGTGCTCCTCGTCAGAAGAAATATCAACTTATCACTCAAAGAGAATATGGACGTTATCTGATTAAATCGGCATACCTCGAACTAGAAGTTCTCGTCTATGTTTCTTAGCATATTTTCGGACGAAACAATCATTGCGATGCCTTGCAAGGAATTTTAACTTATGCCGAATCAAGCAAGTGTACTCTTGCTAAACCTAGTAATATAGTAATCTCCAACACCTCAGGCATTTCTCAGTGTGAGAATTTGGATGAGATACAATTGGAGTTAACCAATATCGTCGACGATTCTCCCCCTGAGCCTCAGGCGGGATGTCTCATCAACAGAACATCTAGTTCCGTATTACTCTACCTATCAAGGGAGCAACTGGGTGCAGAAAGCAATAATAACACGCAGCCCAGGAGAGGTAAATGATCAGGTTCCCTCTCTCGTTTATTGTCCAGTTGGAATAATTTCAAGAATTTACATTGTCATGTAAAATTAACAATAAACTGTAAACGAATTTTGTGACTATAGACACTATCTCAATATCACTACCAGTCCTGCCAAGACGATCGATAGAGATCAAAAATAATGAACATAATTTTAAATGCACGTACTGTGTCATTTATGTCACATCGATAACAGAGCTTTTCCAGGCTCAAAAATGGCTTATTCAAACCAATCACTATGCTACCGTCCCGTATTACTCCACTTCTAGTGGTACGGTGCTCATCAGGTTCTTAAACCCGAAAACTATTGTGGTTCCCATATGTTAATAGTGGATTTTAGTTCAGGGATAAAGTTGTAAAACCGATTTTTTTTTTGTAATCATCCTGCAGAGGATGAGATTATTTTACAAGTGATGAATACTTATTCGCTTTATTAATTCACCTAGAATGGAGCATGTAGCAACAATCCCCCGAATATTCTATGAATTTTAGCATTATTGATTAATGCACAGAACGCCTTGTATTTCCTGTGTTGTTCCTAGTAGAACTCTCATTGTTGGTGCGGAATGATGACTGATTGTTACTCGCAGCAGAGTAGCATGAATATCCAAGTACCAATAGTGAGGCATGCACGAAATGCCCGTACAGGCTGTAACTCTCGGTGTGTTATACTAGCCCAATTGAGCATGTAACTATCGGTGTGTTATACTAGCCCGATTGAGTGTGTAACTCTCGGTGTGTTATAATAGCCCGATTGAGCACCTAGACTGTCCATAATAGTATAGAAACGATCCCGATCATCCAACTTCACCATCATGATGGGATGGTCCAGATCAAATCCAATACCCCCAAGAAGGTATTGGAACATTCACTGCCAACCCAATGCAGGCTCCGCATGATCGGCCTCCCCAAAAAGGGTGGCATAGCTTGCCAAACCGTCCAAACCAAGCAGAATGGATAAGAAACCCTAAATTAGGGTTTTCGGCATATTACATGTGTCGCAAAAATGATCTCAGCCATCCATCTTCGCAGGCATAGATGGAGGGTGTAGATGTAGATTCAAAGGGCCCAAAGCATGTCAACACAATCATTTTGGGCCCACCTACACACATAACCCATCGGTCAGAACCATCCATGATTGGTTGTCCTAAATCGTGCGCACCTAACCAAGCATGATGCACGGCCGAAAAAACACTAATTGGGGTTTGCGGCATCATGTATGTGTCGCAAATCCATCTCGTGCGTCCATCTTCGCAGGTTTGAATGAAAGGCAAAGATGAAACATTATTGAAGGCCGAATATGCTAGCATGACCACCGCGGGCCCGACTTCATGACCGACCGATTGGCCAAAGCCAGCCTTAGTCAGGCGCCTCGGTTCGTGCGCCCAAACTGGCATGGTCACGGTTCCTAAATCATAAATTAATCTCGATCACTCAACTTCGCCAGAAAAATTGAGTGGCTTAGATCACGTTTCCATAGGATAGTCAGGTATAGGCGTGAATACCAGCCTACCACCTACACGTTGTACCAAACGGCCGAGACCGACCAAGCTTGGTTGTTTCGAAACACGTGCCTTGAAGATGGGATATCGCTCCCATTTAAGAATCCTTTGCGGCATAGGATTTCTGTCGCAAATCGATCTCAGCCACTCAACTTCACCGGTAAATTCGAGTGTCCTGGATCAAACCTTCGTGGGACAGTGAAGCATGGGCATGGACATCAACATGCTGTCTACACGCATGCCTGATCGGTCCTCCATGAAGCGCCTCCCATGCTTGGATTCGACCAATCTGAAAGAGGATACTTGCACACCTCATAAACCCTAATCCGACGGTCAAGTCATCTCGTCCGTATAGCTTCACCAGCTTGGACGGATAGCCTAGGATAAGAGTTAGGCGGCCAGTAAGGTGTCACCATGATCACCGTTCGCCACTCTTCTACCTAATATGATCGGCTAAGGCATGGCTCACCTATGAAGCCTCAAAACCCTAAAGTGAAGTAGGAAGGGCATGATGCTCAATAACGATGTTTTATGCATGCCGAATACATTCGATGCAGCACCTGCATAGAATACACACGATACTTTACAAGTATCGACTTCCAAAATAACTTGGTTATTTATCCTAGCATTACATGCTACCTTATGTGGATCCCACGATCCACACTTACACTCGATACATCAATCATGTCATAAACTGGGGGATACATACTGGGGTATTGGTCTGGCGGTTTACATCGTGCAGCATGAAACACGCCATTACAAGAATGTGTCAGGAAAACATGGACGGTTAGTGATGATGGGAGACGTGGGCAAGAATGATCGCGTGACACTAACACACAACTCTACTACTTCATCACTCCACTTCCCACGAGAGACGTGAATAAGGCTCAAATGACTTGTATAAATAGGTTCTCCGCCCTATTTCCACAATAGAGAGAACACAACACAGAAACTAATCGTAAGCATGCATACCTTTCTGTTACAAGTCATAAACAAGCCTACACCTTCACAATCTCAACACCTTCTTCGCTTCCCTCCCTAAGATCAACCCCATCTCCTTCACTTTGTGACCGAAACAAGTCTGGAACGGCCATTTCTTGGTTTAGGACAGAATTGTATAGATTGATCTCTCGAATCAAAAGCACTCATCGCGCAGTGCATTTGTTTAGGGTTTAGATTCATTTCTCATCCACACACACCAAATTACCAAAACCAGTAGAAGTAGTTTTTACCCATAAACACCATATTCAAATATGCTTACCAAAGATAGACTTATTTGCATAGGTACTGCTGCAAATTTAATTCACCAAACTCGTGATTTAGGTAGTAGGTCCAGGCAATGAGAAGGCATGATATTAACTCTAAATATCATTTAAAGAAATGCAACACTCATTATTGCTTGACGTTTTTATATCTACGAGGCGCATTTAAAACATGAAGCCCTCGTTGTTGCTATAAAAACATATACAAAGTGCAAATTAAGCACTAGCTCTTTGAGGGTCGCCGATGCATATAATAGGTGCATACCATAAAATTCGCGGAAACACATAAGGCCACAAATATACGGCTCTCCTTATTGCTCGGTGCAACATTTATACGATGCATATACCTTCTCTAAAATCAAGCTGAACTAATTACCACGAAAATCAACGGTGAAACAAGAAAGAAAACATTCAAAAATATAGTATACACGGTTCTAATATAACACCAACAAATCTTCAACTTCGTCTATCAGGGTCGACGAAATATTAATTTATCAAAGTTGAAATATGAACACATTCTTTCACCTTAAAAGAAATTGTCTCGATATAAACTGCAAATCAGTTTTACCCCTTCACCCATTTTTATGTATCTACACATGCGTATTTTTATTTTGAGTGATTTTAATATGATTGTTCTGAATATATGGATTTGTTCTGGAGTATTTTTGGGATTCTGATTTTTAAAATAAAAGACTTTTGTACATCTGGCTTTCTTGAAGTGCCACATGTCATTACAACAGTGTTCATCAACTTTCTATTTGCATTAGAGACTATATTTTCTTTGTCAATCCAAGATAGTTAAGAGCCATCCTTGGATATTATTATACTGGTAAGTATTCTGCAAAATTATATTAGAGGTAACCATACTGCCATTCCAAAGGGACAGTGCAACAAGTGATCATTTTTTGTTTCAAGAATTTGATTGAAAAGTAAGCTAATTCGATTTTTGCAACCTTGCGACATTTTAAAATCTTGCAAAACTGCAAAAATATCATGTCTTACCTTACAAATAGACATATGAAACTCATAGGGAATTTTAAAATGTCATATAAGGATCCATAACTTTGGTTGATGAGAAAAATAGTTTCTGATCAATATCATTTTGTTAGAATTGCTTTGTAGACTGATATGATAGTTAATTCTCCGCATCTAGTTCACAACCATTTCAGATTGTCTTAGCTTGCTGTGGAATTTTAATGTCTGTTATCTTCTTAATCTGGTATGCAGTGATTAGGTTTGTCATCTTTTCCTTGTTCCAGGATTTATTTTCCCTATCTATTAATTAACTCAGTAACCTTCATCTTATATTGATTATGAATTTGTTGGTCTTTGAACCGATCCATGTAATTAATTAATTTAATTTCAAAACCAATTTTTATTTTTATTCCCACTCTCCCATATGTGATATATTTTTACCAATTTCAAACCCCTCTGAATACTTCCTTCACCGATCCCATTTTGAATAAGATCTAAATCTCTGAAATATTTTTCTTTAGGCCATCTTTGTCATAAAAGTTTCATTTAAACATCTTGTGTAGTACCAGAATATCGCCACAACGATATTCTCGTGATAAGAACGACATTTCCACGAGAAGGTTGAATACTCCCACTACAAGAATGACATCTTTCACGAGAGCGTCGTGAGAATTCTCCAACGAAATTTGGTGAGCAACATGAGAAAGTATCAATATAGTTGACAATTGAAGAAGCATGATAAAAGAATGTTGTTTCACGAGGATTACGAAAGATGGCGAAAATAAACAATGTAACTGCCACGATGAGATCGCAGAATAGATCCGAAAGAAGGGGAAAGCTTAGCTGTCTTCCATTATGTAATTTCCTATATAAGGAGATCAAGTAAGTCCAGAGGAGAATGATGTATTTTTTAGAGTTGAGAAAATATTGAGGAGAGAGAAACTCCAGAAAAGAAAGTTGTAATTCTGAGTTTGAATATTTTCTGTAAACATTTCTGAGATCTAAATAATAAAAGTATCGTTTAATTTTTCAATCTTCAACTAGTTTCACTTAGATTTTTATAGGACCTTAATAGGGGTGTAGTGTGGGAAATCCTGCTACTACATTTTGGCGACGACTAAGGGGAACGTTGAATTAGCAAAATCGAAGAAAAGGTAAAAAAGAAGACAGTAATTATTCAAGATCAAGGACACTTTGAAGAAGATTGGTGAAATATTCAGAAGAAAAATGATTAGAATTAAAGAAAATTGTAGGAAATTGAAGTATGAATTAGTGTCAAGAGAAATGATCGATAAATTTCATGAAAATATTAAGGGGAGGATACATAAACGTGATTTTGAAGGGAGAAAAATTATGATGGTAGAGAAAACGCCATTATTAAAGAATTGGGAAAAGCAGGAAATTACATTTACAGCAACAGAAGTTTTAAAAGAAAATCTAGATCATACATCTCCTTTGGTGATTACGGTACCCATGATACCAATAAGGAAGGAAAAGTCAATAAAATCTGTAGAAAAATGGGCTATAAATAGAACTCTAGTTGACACAGGAAGTTCTGTGGATATAATGTTCTATCATGCTTTTAAGAAAATGGGGTATAAGGATGAAGAAATGTCTATTTCATCATATCATATTCATGGTTTCGGAAAATCTATAACAAAACCAAGAGGAGAAATAATAGTACGATTACCACTTGGAGAAATTGAAACACAAGTAACACTATGCGTGGTAGATATGGAATCACCATACAACATGATATTGGGAAGACCGTGGATACACGCGATTAAAGCTGTAGCGTCAACCTTACATCAACGCATCAAATTCCCTATGCCTAGCGGAATTGGGGAAATTAAAGGAGATACAGATCTTGCGAAGACATGCTATCAAATTGAAGTAAAAAATTGTGAAGAACGTCCTAAGCAATAAAAAGCTCGCAGAAAATTGATGAGAAAAACAAGAAAAGAAGAAGAATTTAAAATTTACATGATAAGAGCAAAAGAGGGAAAAGGGATACCCAATGAATTTTCGCGAGAAGGAGATGAACATACGAGAATCATAAAAACACCAGCACCAGAAGCCAGTTACACTGTAGATGAACCAACAAAAGAAGTAAATGTTGGGAGTGAAGAAGAACCTAAAATACTGAAAATTGGGACTAGAATGGAGATAGACGAGGAAGAAAGAACTATAAATCTTTTGCGAGAATACAAAGACATTTTCGCATGGAGCATGGATGAAATGCCAGGGATAAATCCATCGGTAGCATGTCATAAATTAGAAATCAACAAAAATGTAAGGCCGTTCAAGCAAAGAATAAGAAAAATCGCAACAACATACCATTCTCAGATAGAACAAGAATTACAGAAGATGCTTGATGCAGGAATAATAAGGAAAGCAAAGTATCCAGAGTGGATTGCAAATATGGTGGTGGTCCCAAAGAAGAATAAAGGAATAAGAATTTGCATAGATTTTACCGATTTAAATAAAGCTTGTCCTAAAGATAGTTTTCCACTACCAAATATTCCTCAAATGGTTGAGTCAGCAGCGGGAAATGCAAGAATATCTTCGTTAGATGGATATAAAGGATACAACCAAATCCCTCTCGTTGAAGAAGATCAAGAACATACTGCATTTTTTGCTCCAAGAGGGTTATATTGTTATACAAAAATGCCCTTTGGATTACGAAATGCTGGTGCAACATACCAAAGAATGGTGGAGAAGGTATTTGCAAAGTGGATCCACAAAACACTGGAGGTATATGTAGATGATATGTTAATCAAGATAAAGGAAGCTGAAGATCATGTACAAGACTTGAAGGAGATTTTTGAACAAATGCGGAAATTTAATATCAAAGTAAATCCTGACAAGTGTACTTTTGGAGTGGCTTCAGGAAAGTTTATGGGGTATATTTTATCAAAGGAAGGAATACAAGTTGATCCAGAAAAAGTGAAAGCGATTCGCGATATACCCACACCAGCTACATTAAAAGATGTGCAAAAATTGAATGGGCTGTTAGCCTCGTTAGGAAGATTCATCTCGCGATCCTCTGATAAATGCAAGCATTTTTTCGATATACTCAAAAAGGGAACAAAATTCAGATGGACAGATGAATGTGAGAAGGCCTTTCAGGGAATAAAAGAGCATTTAATGGATATAACCATTTTACGAAAAGCTGAACCAGGAGAAGAGTTATTAATTTATCTCGCGACAACGACATATGCGCTAAGTGCGGTATTGCTGCGAGTAGATCTTTGGATAGAGAAACCAATTTACTATATTAGTAAAACATTCAATTCAGCAGAGAAAAATTATTCAAAGATTGAGAAATTAATCCTAGCATTGGTACATGCAACTTTCAAGCTTCGCATTTACTTTCAAGCACATAAGGTCAAGGTGTTAACAAAAGTGCCAATTGAATCGGTAATGAAGAATTCAAAAAGATCAGGAAGAGTAGAAAGATGGAATGCACAAGTGGGACATTTCGATATCAAATATGAAATTCTATCTTCGCCAAAATCCCAAGTCATCGCAAATTTCTTAGCTGAATTTCCTTTGTAAAATGACGAAGTCAGGAAGAAATGATGGAGGCGAGAAGAAGAACATGGAGATCCAAAAGAATTATTGACAGAACCCAATAGATGGGAAATATTAGTGGATGGATCATCTAATGGAGAAGGAAATGGGATTGGAGTTGTTTTTATTTCACCAGAAGGAGAAAAAATAGCTTTCTCATTTAGGTTAGAATTTACATCCACTAATAATGAGACAGAATATGAGGTCACATCCTCGCTTTGAAATTTGCAATAGAAATGAAGTTGGAAAATGCTAGAATCACAAGCGATTCTCAATTGGTTATTCGTCAAATAACTGGAGAATATATAACAAATGAACCTTCTTTAAAGAAATACAAGAGACTCGTAGAAGAATTATCTGCGAGAATTCCAAAGATAAAATGGAGGCACATATCAAGGAAAGATAACCGGCTTGCGGACGCTTTTGCCTTCATATATAGCATGATGACAAACCCACTTGCGAGATGCATAAAAATTCAAACACTCTTATTACCTTCAGTAAATAAAGAAGGCGAAGATGTGGATGGGAATTCCGTCGAAATTGACGAAGAAGGAGAGAAAGATGTGATGATTGTAGAAAATGGCGAAATAGAAGCAAAAGAGAGAAACAAAGATTGGCGAGCGGAACTTCTTGCTTATTTGGCGAAAGGAGAAACTCCAAGAAATAGACTGGAGGCACACAAGCTAAGAAGCATGGCAACTAATTATGAGTTAAGAGACGGAGTGTTATATCGCAGATCTTTTAATGGACCATCGCTAAGATGTTTGACAAGGGAGGAAGGAGAAAAGGTGTTAAAAATGCTGCACAGTGGAGATGCTGGTAATCATAGTGGAGGTAGATCTTTGGCATATAGAACGAAGATGCAAGGGTATTACTGGCCTTACATGCATGAAGATGCGAAACAACATTCAAGGCGTTGTGAAGAATGTCAGCGATTTGGAAAAAATATACATGCACCAGGAGCACCACTATCATCCTCAACAAGTGTATGGCCCTTTGGAAAATGAGGATTAGATATTGTGGGACCATTTGTGCCTGGCTCTGGACAAAGGAGATACCTCATTGTGGCTACAGATTATTTCACGAAATTGGGAGAAGTAAAAGCAGTACAACATATTCGTGATAAAGATATTTTCACATTCATATTCGAGAATATCATCTGCAGATTTGGAATACCAGCATAGTTGATGTCTGATAATGGAAAGCAGTTTGAAGGACAGAACATAGAATTACTACTCAATGCATTTAAAATAAAGTGTGGAAAATCTACTCCTTTATACCCACAAGCAAATGGTCAAGCTGAGGCAACTAATAAAACGATTGCAGATATTCTGAAAAAGAAATTAGAAGGGTATCATAAATCATGGTGTGAGCAAGTACATAATGCAATATGGGCCTACAACACCACTAGAAGAGAGGCTACTGGAATGTCACCCTTTTGTTTAACATATGGGGTTGAAGTTGTATTACCAACAGAAGTTGCTATTCCTACAACAAAAAGAGAAGCGTGGGAAAGGAATTTAAGTGATGGTATGATTTTACATAAACTAGATGAATTGGAAGAAAAAAGGGAGAAGACTCTGCAGCATATGGAAAACCACCAGCGAAGGTTAGATCGCGAATACAACAAACGTGTCAAAAAATGAGAATTCCAAATTGGTGATTTAGTTCTGCGAGAGACACCGAGATATCAGCGAGAGAATGGTGTAAAATTGGCGAAAAAATGGGACGGACCATACTTAATTAAAGAAATAATTGGAAATGGGGCATACAAATTAATGGATCCTGAAGGAAGAGATGTTGGCCAACGACTTGATAGACCATGGAATAGACTATTTTTGAAAAGGTATTATCAGTGACAAATACTGAAAGGTAAGAAATATTGGCATAATTAAAGGTTATTATCAGTGACTATTTTTATTTTAAAGATTACGCGAGCAATATCGCGAGAAACGCGAATGAAATTTCGCAGATATTAAGAGAATGGGACAAACCTTTATGGCGTGCAACTTAGTTCGCGAGTACAATTTCGTAAGAGGAAAATGTAAGACCTACAAGCACGTTATAAGGGGGGTATCTCTTTATATGATTCAGGGATAAGGTTATACCGCTACTGGAACCTGAGTCATACAGATATAGGGGTTAAAGAAAACCTATCCGGGAGAGAGATCTTGGATTTCCAGCTTTATAAGGTTATACCCTGGTTGGACGACTGAGAGTCTCTTCCAAGAAGTGCAGAGTATGATCAAGGCGCCGAGGTACACGGTTTATCCAAGGATGCCCGGGACGGACGAACCTACCCTGGCCATCTTTGGTAAGTCTTGGCTACAATGCACTTGGCCTGAAGAAAACCCCACCTAGGGTGCAGTCTTGTAACTATAAGCCATATAGGCTGCGAAAACAATTGATTGTTGGTAAATCTGGATGGGAGGAGCTAGTCTTGTATGGCCGATGTGCCCTCCTTGAAGGGGCAGCCAGGGGGGGAAGATAAGGGCGGCACCCTCCATTAGGGAGCTGATAAGTGTCTTAAGACGGCAATGTCATGGGGCTCTAAGATCTCAAGATCATTTAGGCCTGTCATATTATCGCGTAAATTATACAGAGGCAAAAATCCATAAGAGAAAAAAGTTAAGATGAGGTCAAGGGGTTTTTACATGCAAATGTGAAGACGTCCTGCGATTTCATCGCAAGACGGCAATGTCACGAGGCTTTGTTTTCGCGAGAAAACTTAGACTCGTCATATTGTCGCAATATAATAAAGAAATATAGATAAGGCAAGATCAATGGGTCAATACATGAAAGTGTAAAGACGTCCTGCGATTTTGTCGCAAAAAGAAAAAATTGGCAAAATAAGACCAATAGAATAATCTCAAAAATTAATTCTTCTTTGTTAAGCATGCAGGGAAGATTTTTTTATCACAAGAAACAAGTTGAATTCAACAAGTCTCAGGAAATTTAATGAGGAGGCAAGCAAGGGAATAAATATGTAGGATTTCATTAAGTTTCTTGGGAATATTATAGTTCAAAAAAGGTTATATCATTTGCGAGAAAGAAGAAGAAAAAAGAAATTAAAAATAGAACTCAAGCTTCAAGCGGTAGTCTCGCAAGATTTAGAATTGTCAGGATTGTTATCATCACCAATATTTCTTTCATCGCGAACATCATCGCCAGAGTTCTTTTTGTTATGATCTTCTCCTTCTTTTAGAGGGTTTTCTTCTTTTCCTTGATCATCTTCTTCTTCAGCGTCTTCTTCAACATCTCCTTCAGAAGACGGATATTCTAAATCTTTATCCATAGGAAGAGGGACTTCATCATCATCAACTTTCAAAGGTAGAACGGATACATGAGAAAGAGAGTTGGAGATCAAAATTTCGTTCATGAGAACTTCAGCACTAAGATGAACTTGGCGAAGGAAACCTTTGTCACGATTTCTGATCTCTATATTCTTGAAATACTCAAGATAATCAAGTCTTCTTTCTGTTTTATCACGAGTTTCTAAAAGGTTGAGAAGAAGAGTCTTGTTTTCTTTGCGAACACTGTCTAGCTCCTTAGTAAGATTGGTGATAGTAGAATGAAGGCTTTTTTCAGATTCTCGAGCAGCAAAAAATAATGAAAGGTTATAGAAATAAATATATCGTGAGAATATAAACAAGTGAAATATAACATAAATTGTGACAAGGGAAATCAACAAGTGAGGCAGTCATAATTGACTACCTTTTTTTTGCGAAGTTAAGTTTTGGATTAATGAAAAGAGGCAGTTCTCCCATTGGTTCATAGCATCATCAAATTTGTCGCCAACTATGCCTTTTACACGAGATTTCATGTTCTCTTCTTTGGTGCGTAAATATGAATTTTCTTTTGACAATGAGGAATGAGACTCCTTTAGTTGGGAATATTCATCTTGAAGCTTGCTGGCATTCAAACTAAGAGTTAATCTACCCTTGATAAGTTTGTCTATTTCAATGGAGATGATTCATTACTTCGTCAAGTTTATTTTTAAGAGAGCGGAGAGACTGCTTTTGGTCATCACATATCCCTTGAAGATTATTTACTTTCTGCGAGGAGATCGCCAACAAGCTTGATAATTTGTGTTTCTCTTGAGATAAAGTTCTATTCTTGTCTGACAAAGATTCTATAGACAAATTAGTCTTGGATAACGAATATGAGAGGCGAGTAACCTCGTTGTTTAGAAAACTGTGATTTTGCAATAATTGATTATTCTCATTTGTGAGATTTCTTATTTGATCAACTGAATACGTATAAAGATTATCTAATCTACTATGTTGGTCCATCCAAGAATCTCTTTCAATGCGAGCTTCATCAGCTATGGTTTCAGATTTAAGTTTTTCGATGAAACGATTTCGGTTGGAAACTAATATATAAACCAAGAAATTAAAGGGAGGATTAAGTACGAAGAATATGGAAATAGAATAAAAAGATAAAAGGACAGAGGCAAAAAGAAGCTTACTTTTTAGCTCATCAATCTTTCTAGCGAGATTCTCGCGATCCAAAGACTGATTATTGAGCTTGTGGTTTAGAGTTTCACATTCAGAATTCTTATCTTGAAGACTTTTTCTCAAAGCAGCATTTTCATTCTCTAGAGAAGCTCGTGAAACAGAATTGTCTGAGCCAAAATATTTGAGCAGAGTTTCGCAAACTCCGCTTTGGAGAGAATCAGTAGAAGAATCTCTAGCATTATTTAGAATGTTAGATAAAATTTTGAAAGCAACATCAATTCCTGCGATGGTCTCATTTGATGAAGGAAGGGATGTAGAAGGTGAAATAGAGGAAGTGAGGACAAGTTGATGATTTGAGTCATTAGCAATGGTTGTATCATCAGAAGGAGGAGTTTTCGGGAAAGTAACATTTGGAGGAAGTAAAGGGCTAGAGGGAGTTTTAGGTATGATGGGTTCTGCAATTTGAATTGGTGAAGGACCAGTAGAGGAAGTGGTAGTGAAAGCGAGCTTCTCGCCAGAAGAAGGAGGAAGATCAGATTGCACAGGTGTAGGTGAAGCTTTCGCAAGTATTAAGGGAGGAATGACAAAATTATTTCCAAAGGTCTTATTTAATTGGCGAGATCTTTTAGGAGGATTAGCATTACCCTCGTCATTCTGCAAACAATAATCTAGATAAGAAACAGAGGAAACAATATTGTTATTAAGAAATAGAATGTGTTTCTTACTACCTTATTTCTCGCAGAATTTTCTTTCCTTTTTCCAAATCGGCCTCTTATGAATAATAGGTTTTTGAGTCGAGGATTGGGAAATAGATGCAGCTCACATGAAGAGTACATAATATGGGGTTATAAAGAATTAAGTAAGAGAAGATCGAAGAATATAAATAAAAAGTTTGATCTAAGAAAATACCATGATCAAAAATATACCTCGAGGACTCCATTAATACAGTAGCAGAAGAATGAGAAGGAGAAGAAGTTGCAGAACAAAAAGTAAAGAAGAAAGAGAGTTAAGAGAAGAAAACTAGAAATGAAATTCGACTCTTCCTTTTATAGGCAAAGAAGGGAGTAAATTATGTGAGACATGTCAATACAAAAGGACAGATTTACAACACGTGTTAACAAGGAAAGCTGAATTAGCGGAATATTGCCGGAGAAAAAAGTTCAGATATTCTTGCGATAGTTAAGGATTCTCATGATCGTTTCTTCTTCGCAGAAAAGACATGAGAAGAGGAAGATGTAGTACCAGAATATCTCCACAACGATATTCTCGTGATAAGAACGACATTTCCACGAGAAGGTTGAATACTCCCACTACAAGAATGACATCTTTCACGAGAGCGTCGTGAGAATTCTCCAACGAAATTTGGTGAGCAACATGAGAAAGTATCAAGATAGTTGACAATTGAAGAAGCATGATAAAAGAATGTTGTTTCACGAGGATTACGAAAGATGGCGAAAATAAACAATGTAACTGCCACGATGAGATCGCATAATAGATCCGAAAGAAGGGGAAAGATTAGCTGTCTTCCATTATGTAATTTCCTATATAAGGAGATCAGGTAAGTCCAGAGGAGGAGGATGTATTTTTTAGAGTTGAGAAAATCTTGAGGAGAGAGAAACTCCAGAAAAGAAAGTTGTAATTCTGAGTTTGAATATTTTCTGTAAACATTTCTGAGATCTAAATAATAAAAGTATCGTTTAATTCTTCAATCTTCAACTAGTTTCACTTAGATTTTTATAGGACCTTAATAGGGGTGTAGTGTGGGAAATAAATCCTGCTACTACATCTTGTATTCTCGAGCCCCCATCTCTTTTTAGTTTACATAGATATTTCCATGCTTTTAAGTACGTAGTATCCTTTAGAGTTGTTTTTATTCCACCAATATTTTTTTGGAGAGGCACTTAGTTTTTCTTCAATTTTTATCATGTATATGCATGCATTCATTTGGTATTGGGACATGAATTCACCTCAACTTGAATTCTTGGGCTTCCGCGTGCTTCATTTAAAAACTTTCCTTGTTAAGCTTGTAATTTTGAGTTTATTTTCTCCATAATTTCTTCAAAATATTTATGCCAATGAGTTGATTCCTAATTTTTTTTTCTCACTAAAGTGTGTGATATTTATTTTAAGAATGTTGTCAATGCCTTGCTGATCTTCTTCAGTTAGGTTGTTGCTGAAGTGTACATTTGATTTGTTGAGGATGTCCATTTGACCAGACATGTGATAGATCGGAAAATTGCACCTAACATACCAGGGTGTGCTGGCCATAATGAGCCACTCTAGTGCTAGTGATCGCGCCTTAAAACTCCTCTTAGTGCTAGGCAAATGCACGCCCCATTTTCCTTTACAAGCATGCTTAGCAGGTATGTTGACTTTAACTTAGCTCTCATACCGTTCCAACCTACCATTGTTCTGCAAAGGGTATAAATCCTTAAAGTATTTTGTCGGTGCATATCTTCATGCATTACTGGCTTTCGAGTTCTTTCCAGGCATAGTGCATGCCTTTAACTTGCGCATAAGCAAGTGAAATCCTATTTCGAGCTTTCTTACTTATCTTAGGCATAACTGAAGCATGCACTTATCTTGATCGTGCCAAGGGTGCAAGCTCCACTAGCGTGCACACCTGTATATCTTACTTTATTCTCCATGTCCAATTCGCCATTGGTACATGCCTAGTCGAAAAAGACTTGATAGGAAGTATGAGCACCAAGGAATGAAATGCAAATCGCCTTATCAAGTATGGCCACAATCATCTCTTGCATGGCATCACTGAGCCAGATGATATTAGAGGCCAACATATCTCAATCATCTCGTAATTAGATGATATGAGCGACAAGGTATGGGACCGGCAATGCTACAATTCATTGTGGATGCCTACGTACCATTCCCTACTCGAAAGGAATCAAGCACTAATTGTAGTTCATCCTCGAAGGGACAAGCAACTTAAGCCAACTCATGTTGCAAGGCCGCGGCCAAGCAATATACCTAGTCCATATAAGATGTTCCGTCGAAATGCATCAAGGTGATGCATATTTAGTCCGTGACATGGCAAAGTGATACCTTTGCATTATATGCCCCATTGGCAACGCTACACAACTATAAGACTTAACCATTATTTATACTCTTTGCGCTAAGCTATGAAACTTACTTGGGCATAGTCTGCATATGCACCTTCAACCAACTTCCCATCCTTATATATATGTTCTATTGACATTTCTAAAAATGAAAGTTGGGGATCACTTTGACATGCTTGCTTCACTATTGGTTGTTGGCATTTATCTCTGAATAACCGTTATGATAGTTGTGTTTCTATTCACGCCCATAAGCCAATTCTAATATTTACAACCATGATGGTTGATGCTATCTCAGCCAGTCTGCTCTGGCCTAATGTATTATTATGGTGCGATATTGGAAATAAGCCAATGACATGTTTAATGCGTTATGGTAGCACTACTTTTCCCAAGGCCATCCTCCCAACTGGCCAGATGTACCATTTGGTACGACATTGGCTTCATGGCCAATGTAACTCACATAATGCGCCATACTTGGCACAATATTAGCCCTTGGACAATATGCCCAACATAATGCGCCATTTTGGCGCGATATTAGCCTTTGGACAATATGCCTTCGGAATGCGCCATTTTGGCTCTAGGCCGAGGTTTTTCTCAACACACAATGTAAGCTTGATATGAATCTTCATCTCAAGCTAATGAAGTATCTTTGAGCATGCGCCATGCAAAAAATGCGGGTGTTACAAGACACTTGACTGATTTGATTTATGATACCAATTATATTATGAATTAATCTTCCCGAATCAACGGTGAAGATAATGCAGTCATCTGCAAAAAATAGATGAAAGATATATTGACGTTATGGAACTAGCTTGATTGGAGTAATAAACTTTTGTTAACCGCAAATTGAAGCATTTTGCTAAAGCCTCCATACTTGGTATCAAATTGTGTGGTGAAAAATCATCACCCTATTTCAACCCTCTTGAAGGTATATGAAAGTAGTAGTTTGAGAACCATTTAAGTGATTTGAAATAGTTAAAGTACTTATACGCTAGTTACTAGTACGACCGTTACCACGGTGGGAGGGCCGACCGAAGAAGAATCTGAAGATGGGGTTTGTCTGCGATTACTTTCGCAGAAAAGGTGATACTTTCTCCCCGTTTCAGAAAAAGTGATACTTTCGCGCCGTTTCAGAAAAAATGTTACTTTCTCCTTGTTTCGGAAAAAGTGATACTTTTTCCCTGTTTCAGAAAAAGTGATACTTTCTTCCCGTTTCCGAAAAAGTGATGCTTTCGCCCCATTTCGGAAAAGTGATCACTTTTCCCGAAACATAGTGATAGTATCACTTTTCCCGAAACATAGTGAAAGTATCACTTTTCCTGAAACGGGATGTGAAAGTATCACTTTTTATGAAACGGAAAATTAGTCGATCCATAAACCAAAATATGGTTGCATGATGTGTTATGCATCCTTTGTGGTGGTTTTCATAATGGCTATGCATTCAATTTTCGAGAATTGTTCCTAAAATGAAAGTATCATTTTTCTTAAAACGGAGGGAGTACATCGTTTTATTAGTGGTAACGGAAAATTAGTTGATGCATAAATCAAAATTTTGCTACATAAAGTAGTATGTATCCTTTGTGGTGGTTTGCATAATAGATATACATTTAATTTTCTAAAATTATGCCTAAATTGATAAATACCTCCAAATTCTTTCGTAAAAACTCTAAATTTGATATTGTTGTTTGTACTTGTTGCGTAGAGTTTTTTATAACCTTTCAAATGAGATAATTTTTTTAAAATTCCAAGGCATGGATTTTTAGATATGTTATATTAAAGTTTGTTTTCCAATTATACCCTGAAAAGATAGGATACACAAGGAGTTATAGTAATTGGACTAAAAGGGAGGGACATTTTTGGTTTTTCGGCCCTAACCATTTCCAATCTTTCTGTGTCAATTGATCACTTACATTTTACAAAAAAATGGCCATATAAAGGTCCTCCATTGCTTCGCTCGGTCGGCCCAATAATTTGAAATCATCTTGTGTTGAAGCCTAGTTGTCGCATCTTCTTCGGAACAAAATCTCACTCTATTATGTTGAAAGTTTTATCCATGTCTAGCTTCGCTGCAACCTCTTGAAGTATGTATGGTATTCTTCATGTATTTATCACCTCATATTGTCTATAATTATTCTTCCAGACACATTAGCCGGTTGCCAAGGTGAGATAAATATGTGAAGAAGTTTTTTAAGCCTGTTAGTTATATATTTTCAAATGACTTTGTAAGATATACTTATATGCCTAAAAAGCCTAATGCAGTTTCAACACAAATCTGTTTAGGTATTAAGACTTGGAAAATTTGGTTTAAATGTTTTAATATGCAACCTGACCTGAAGAAACCATAGACACCGTATCATAGCTACAATGTCCCAATATTTTTTGATAAAATCCTACCTGAAAACCATATTCTGGTCCAGGTGAACCCCAACGATTATCTTGAAAACCACTTGTCTAATCTCTTTTGTGTTTAGAATTTTGAAAAAATTATGCATGAATTTTTTCAAATGATGATGCAAGGTTAAATCAGATTGAAAGAATCTTGGATTTTTTTTCTTTCCTATAGATGTTGCATTCTAAGTTCCATGTAAAAAGCACATAAATGGCAAAGAATCTTGGAGTATTATTTTTTCAATTTAGCCTATTTTTACCTGGCATTTTTAGGGGAGACCCCAACCGAAATAGGGGCGACACAAAAAGACAAAAAAGTTCACCGAAACGTAAATCTAAGCTACCCCTTATCTGCGATTTTTTGAAATGGAAACTATGCCCTTACATAATCGGTAGGTTTACAAACAATCGGTAGGTTAAAATGAATCATTAGCTACCGATTAGTATGTGGATATTTCGGCTAATGTTCCCTTTTATAATCGGTAGTTAATTGGACCTGTAAAAATACCGATTGTAAGTATCCCCAGATTCAACCTTGACCAAATTCCATAGAAAAATAACCAATTGGTTTGTGTTTTGGATGCAGCCATAATAATAGGAATAATAGGTTACAAAACCTTACGATTATAGGTTGCCCCAAAAAACAGATTTTTCATAAATCCTTCATCTGGTAAATTTTGGAATATGCTATATTCGGTAGATAATCCAACTTAAATACCTACCGATTATACGTAGAAAACCATAGGTTACGAGGGTGCAGAGCTAAGCATGACCACTTGGCTCAGGGTGCAGAGCCAACCATAACCACTTGGTTAGTGTTTTGGATGCACCTATAATCGGAGGAATAGTAGGTTACAAAACCTCATGATTATAGGTTACAGAACACAAGTGATTTTTGAGTGTTATAATCGAAAACCTAGGAGTAATCTTAGTTCCCGATTATAGTGTTGTTTGGATACATGAAACAAAGTTTTCTTCACATATAATAATCGGAGGAACAATATAAACTAACTCTACCGATAATAATAATCGGAAGTTTGAGAATTTAACTTCGTTACCGAATATGGTGTTGTTTGGTTACAGAACAAAAATTTTTTCTTCCTAAAGAATAATCGGTAGACAACGAAATTAACAATCTTCCGAATCTGATTTTTTTTGGAAAATTTCCAGATTTGGTAGGTACATAATTTAAATAGCTCCCGATTCTGACCAAAAATTGCAAATTCCCCAGATTCGGAAGCTACGTACTGTATATAAACTAATCTTCTGATTATCTGTATAAAATTCAACAGTTTCATCTGTGCATGTGATTCGCTTGCGAGTCATCGTTAAATGCATAAATATAGCAATAAAACCATTCATAATCCATAAACCGAACCATTCACAAACCATAAACATAATGTACTAACTTATAATCCGACACAAAGTTTGAAAACGACATAATCCGACATAAACAAAGTTATCCATAAAGTTCACAAAACATCAAGAGTTTAGTCGTTCCTCTTTGCTTTGACTTTGCGACCTTTACGACCTCCACGACTTGGGCCCGAACCATCATTGGTTTCATCATTTGAGCCTTCAACTTGAGTGCTCGATGACGCCCGAGTTATTTTATTCACCTTCGTTGTAGGTTTGTTACCACTACACCAAATCGGCCATTTAGGGACGTTTATAAACGTTGCGCATAATTTTTGCAACGGAAATAAACGTTGGAAAAACGGCGTTGCGCATTGGTGTGCAACGCATATTATCCGTTGCACAAATTAATTTGTACAACGTTTATAAACGTTGCACAACCGTTGCGCCTTTTCTTATTTGTGCAACGTATAAATAATTTGTGCAACGGATATTATTTATAGAATAACACTTTTGTGGGTCCTATTTTGATTTTGTTAGCGTTTTATTTATTCGGTTACAGTCACATCCGTTGCTCATTTCCGATAATTTGTGCAACGTATAATTGTACAACATTTATATCCGTTGCAAATTAATTTGCAGGTTAAAAAAAAAGGTTACCGCCGACACATTTTCCGGCATATTTCTGCTCCTGAATTGCAATCGACCAAGAACAATTATTGATCATCACAATCCATCAAGAACAATTCATATATCAACATATTAAGTAGCTAGATGGTATCCAAATAATTTTCAGGTGTTTCGGCATCACCTTTATACAATGTACGTATTCATCATCTGAACCACCCTTTATACTCCCTAATGCAACAACCTTACCTCTATTGTTCAGTAGCTCAACTTGCCCAGATGTAACCACACGAGATACTATTTCCTCGTTATCCACAACATGCCACCAACATGATAAGTAGTGGAACCTTTATCTGGGCTAGGAGTGATTGTTTTAGGAGTAGCGGCCACAACAGAAAACTCAATGACCTGAGAAAACAACAAAGGTCAAACGCTGCCATGACAGATATGACATATCTAAATATTACGTCGAAGCACTTCTGAAATAACAGAAACACACCTGGAATTTTGGTGTTACTGTAATGTGATGATGTTCAACAAATACCAATATCGATGGAGGAGACACGTCAAAAACTGTATTATCTCTCTTGGAACCAAGTAAATTCATTTCTCCATCACTTTCCCAAGGTGTGCCAGCTACCAAGATAAATAAAACAATGAATTGGCCAGCTAATTCTCCAACAACACCAGAAACCACGCTGCCAGTTTCTTCTTCTGATGATGTTAAAAGAATATATACGTGTAAATAAATAATTACATGAAGTGTGACAACTACATTTGAATTTTTTTCTACAACATACACTTCAGATTTCCTGCCAGTTTCTTCTGCTACCTATAAATATTGCAAGGAATTTGGGAAAAGTCGATTGCGGAAGAAAAAACATGTATATGATATCAATTACAACCCTTGCATAGCCTTTACAACATAGATAAGAACTTACCTGCAAGGAGGCTCTAACAAGTGGACCCCATCCTGCTCCTACAACCATTAACACCTGTTTGCAAATGGAGCAACCTTTAAGCTGAATCATTAACTACTCTACTATGTTAAAGAACCCATAATAGACCCCATTATTTATACTACTGAAATCTGAACTTTCCTTGAGAAGAACTAGAAAACTTGGAATAGATGGCACCTTTCTATAAACTTACAGTGGTAACATTAGATGCTAGGTCGCCTGGAACCCTATCCGTCAATGCTTTGGCTACTGCCCTTTGGTACTGTAAAAAACAAAAAGTGGAGATCAAAATCTATCAAGTAAATAAGCTTCAGTGATGCTTCAAGTATATAACAATGTAGGACTGATACTTTAGTATGTCCGCAATCTTAGAGATGTAGACAGAGAGGTAGAGAAAGAGACAATAAGAAAATAATCATCACCAACACCCGTACCTGGATGTACTTCATCGTATCTCTCTCAAATGTATGATAAGTTTGGGCCTCTAGATTATCCATGAGAGGTTATTTAAAGAATAAAAGAAACAAAGTTTAAGAATACAAGGACAAGGAGTGTAAACCAATTTATGAAGGGAACAAAGAAAAATTTATAGAGAAGACCCTTGAGTAAGATAGAATCCTTGAGATAAAAGATTGATAAGCATGTGTAATTTTTGAATTAAAAGTAATCCACAGGAAAAAAGTACGTACTTGAAAATAAGACTCTAAGAAATACCTATAACCTAGATGGTATGAGAAGTGACAGTGTCAAGAAAAATTCCAGAACAACTTGGAACAGTTAAAAAATTGAAGCAACAACATTGAACAGTGGAGCAGGGAGGGGGGGAAGTTACCTCAAAACGTTCTTGTTTGGGAAGTGGGTCCGTCATTTGGAAGAGATAAGCAACGTGATCAAGATAGGATCTTAATGGATGTCTTTCCATACCTGAACCACCAGAAAACTATAAAATCACGAATATACAATACATTATATATAAGAGCCAAGACCCTTTTTTATCAACAACACACTCGAACTGTGTACTAGAGCTTAGAAGACTTAATACAAACAAAATAGCAACAACAAACCTAAGACTAACAATCCATTAACATACCATTCAAAATCAATCTAAATAAATTAAGTGATCATTAGTGAACTACAGGCTATATATTATAACACAATTCTAATAAACGTAAGACAACAAGTTAGCTAGTAAAAGGATTACCACACAAATAGAGTTTTAGTGACGTATTTACTTGTCCCTCAAACATACATTACTCCGTTTCGGGCCCTTGTTTTAGGTTTAAGTCCTCAACTCTTTAGGCAATTGATCACATCCATCCATTACCTTCAACAGTGATTCTTGGTCAACAATCTGAAACCAAAAAAATACATATAAAACTTTGAAAAGATGAAAGCGGAAAAAAAAATGCACAAAAACTTAGATGTGAACTCAGAAAATAGTCATAGTCTGAGAGCACACAAACCTCAAGTGATGAAAACATCAATCTCATCAACAGATCTGGGCTGCGAATCAGTACGAAAGCAAGCTGGATGATACCGTCTTATCACGTCATGCCCTCGTTAACAGCTGACCATCAAAAACATCCAAGATGAACACTCTTTTCATATATAGACGAATGTTCTTTGTTTTTTCATTAACAACGTACTCATTGTTAAGAGGAGCCATGTCAGGAATGTAAACAACATGTGGGTCATCGACCATATTACAAAACAACTTATGGAAAAAGTAAACTTCGTGTTACTGCCTTTTATCTCACAAATGGTTTAAATGATTTCAGGAAAGCAGTAAGGTGCAACTTCAACCAAAAACAATATGCCCAGAAAAATAAAATAAGGTAAAGAAGCCTACCTCGCATACTACAGATGTTTGAACTCCAAAACTGATTTATCTTGTCATATTTCACCACATTGAATGAGTTAACATATATATGGAAGAACTCAGACACGCTAATGAGTGTAAAGAAGTATGTTTACCATATTTCTATCCTCAAACACATCACGGTTTTTGTTTAAGACTAAGGTCAAGTTTCCTCTGCAGTGCCTTCACAAGTGAACATAGTTATAATAACTAATATATAAATGTTGCTCTCAATTAGTCACACAAACTTGTACCAAAAGAACTTCCTAGGATTTTTTAATTTTAAAAAAGAAGTTAAGTATTAAATTAACAAATATATATAATATTAATTCCATACTTGGCAACAACATATCTAAGAGCTTGTTCGTCCTGCGGGCTCCATTTCCTTTTTATTCTCTTGAGGTTTCCAAACTTATGCTTTACCATGGGAGAAATAACTCCTCTCCTCGGGGTAGGTAAGTGAGGATGATCTGGCAACCTTTCCATTAAGGATTCAATTGAATATTCATTCCACTGCACACAAGCAATTAAGAAGATAAGAAGAAATCAATTGAGATCCAAAATGGCATAATACCAACAAAAAAAAACAGAATAAAAATTCAAACACACATAATAAATGACAACAAACCAGATTCACAAGTTTTTTTTGCATATATAAAGACGGAGCTACGTTTAATAACCAAGCACTTAAGATCTGTATATATATTAAGATCGAAATCCCTTCGTTCAACATGATTTCCTTTACTGCTCAAGGGTAATCGCATTCCAAACCAAGATCTCCTCCCAACAAATAAAATCTAAGATTTTAAATACACCAACCATGATATATCAGATATAAAAAATGACCCTGAAAAAACAAATAAACTATTGGTGAAAACATGTTAACTGATGGAAGGCACATACTTGTTCATTTTGGCTGAGGAGCTTATTGCATTGAACAATTATACACTATGTGATTAACTGTTAGAGAGCTTCCAAAGTTTTAATTAGGAAAGATGACAAACCTCACAAAAGAACCTAAACACAATGTCCACCGCCACAAACTCTTGAGCAGTAGAACCTCTTAAAAGGATGTGGAGTATTGAGTTTAGGGAAGGTTCAACTTTTTGTTTTTCCCATAGCACTTCACTTGCGAACGCAACAAGGTTCTGGCGATGACCAACAACCAAATAACCAATGCATCGCAGAGCCTGAAATGTGTCCACTAAATTAGATAGAAAAAGAGAACTGCTTGGTTGTATAAACTCGATGACAGACTAAAGAACCTGAGAAAAGTGAGACATTTAGGCAAAGAGATGAAAAATATAGATAGGGCTCACGCATAAATCTCTAGTAGGCAGTACAATTCACTTTTTAAGAGAAATTAAAGCTTCCTAGAATAAACAGAAATGCAGGAGACACCTGCTCAAGTCACTAAATTAAAGTATTTGCTGCGCTGGATCACATTTCTCGGCAAAATCATTTGAATTTATGTTAAGTCCAATAGTATATACATTAGAACACCAATAGGTACACAAAACTTACTGAACAACGTAGACTAACTGCCGCCCGTAAGTTCTCAACTCCCAGCCATCATTAAGCTATTAGTGTTCTGGACTCCTCTTCAAAGCAATTTCGGCAATCTCAAATTTTTCCCAGAGTTTCACAATTTACGCAGCCAGTCCCTGGAGGTTCTTGTTTCTCCATGAGAAAAAGGGAATCCATTAAAGAAATATTAATTAGATAAAGGAGGGGGGGAGATAGACTAACCCAGGGAGAAATGGCATGGTAAAGGGAGACCAAGTCTCCTTAAAATAGTCATCTCATCATCAGTTAGCTTGGGATTTATCCCATATGTAAGAAGGCGAAAGGGTCTCCGATAAACAGGGACAATAGCCGGTAGAAGATCAACATCAATGGGTAATAAAACGTGAACCAAGTCCATCCAACATACGGTTAGATTCTTCTACAATCAATCCCATAAGATACTGAGACTAACTCATCATCGTAAGTATCATCTGTTGTGTTTGTAGTCAGGAAATACAGATATACGTAATTGACACCTCTGTATAAGATAATAATACTCCCAGACCGGATGTTTATGGCTGCAGTGGGCGCAATGGATGATTATAATCAAATGAGCGCATTCATCATATGTTTCGTCGCTAACTTATCTCTGTGCTAGAATAACTAGTAGCATAGTAAATTTAAACTAAAACTCTACTCAAATAAATTGATACTGTAGAATTTGCCTAACACCAACATATATAGACAACAATAATAATTAAACCAACAGTAACAACAACATCTAGACAACATAGATTTTACAGTAGTATAGATTTACAGAACCTCTACCAAATGAAGTAAAATCAGAAATAACCGCACACACTCAATACTAATTGCTACGAATCTTAAGCTTAATCATTTCTCCAAATGCTAGTATCAAAAGGAAATAAAGCATTTACTCAAGCATCTGAAATCTACCTAAATGAAAATGAAGGAAAAAAAAAACCCAGATTTTATTTTCTTTCAGATAAGAGTTCTAACATATAAATACTTGAATCTAGTTTATAGAAACCTCTACCAAAATGAAGTAAAATCACTACAAACACCTTGGAAAACATCAGATTACTTCAAAGACTCTACATAAAAACTAAAACTCTACACAAAAAAGACCCAAATAAAACATTAGATAACTCAAAAATCAAAAGCTCTACACACAACTGAGTCATTCACAAAAGCTTCATCAAACAAAACATACCCAATACTTCAAATCTACATATTACTATAAAAAAGAACACCACAATCAAAATCCCTAACTGATTCAGATACTAGCTAGCTCACAATCAAAAACCGTAACTATCAAATTATTTCAGAAAAAATAAAATTAACAACAAACTAGTTTATACCTGATGATAATCCACCAAAATCAAAGGTTGAATGATTTGATTTTTGATTTCAGGGAAAAAATTAGGTTTAGATTTGATTTCAGATGATGGGTTTTGATTAGCTTGCAGATTTGTTTAAAGGGGGGTTTTAATTTCATGCAACGAGGTAAAATCCAGATCTGTTGAAGAAGAAGAAAAGAACTTCTCTTCTTCTTCTTCGATGAAAACTGAAAACTAGAGAAGAACTTCTCTTCTTCTTCTTCGATGAATAATGTCGGGGTTCGATGAAAATTGTAAAGAGAGAGAAAGGGAGATATATTGCAATAAATAAGGTGAGTGAGGAATTTTGTTTAACTGAAAATAAGAAAATTAATAAATAAAAATAAACTACTAAAAGCCCATAAACATACTATATATTACGAAATAACCTTGTGTTGTACAACGGATATAGGCGTGGACATACGTTGCACCACTAATTTATTTTAGTAAATGAAATATAATTAATTTGTGCAACGGATAAACTGGTGCGCAACGGATATTAATGTTGTTAATTGTACAACGTTTATATCCGTTGTGCACCTCTAAAAATGAAGCGTTGCTAAAACCAGGATTTGGTGTAGTGTACCTTTTTCCCCGAACTGAGATGCATACTCCTCATTATCAACGTTATCAATTAAATCTTGGTGCTCTTTTATCTTCTCAATTGGCACCGGCTCTCCGCACTTTATGCAATTAGTGCACCATTTGGACAAACCTCTTAACCTGTTCATCTATTTTAAAACATAGCATACCATCAAATGGTTACTACTCTGATTTTGACCCATAAAATTAAACTAAATTAAGAAACCAATACGTACCAATCTATCAAAACCCGGAGGTTTCTATTTGAGGATACTCTTATATCGTTCGGGCTTTGCTTTAAGACCATGGATTACACGAAAATGAGAAATATTCTGGTACCAATCCATATAGTTGGGAGCATTTTCAAAACCTTGGTTGGCTTGCCTTCCACCGTTGATCAAGTAAAGCATCCTTTTATCACAATGGTATTTACATGATGGTTTACCCTTGTAAAACACCGTGATAGAATCTTTATCATACTTGCATTCTTCCAGATCCAAAATGAAATTTCCATGGATTTGCTCCTTTGGTATACCTTGTACATAACCGTTTTGTCGCATCACCCTTGAGGCATTGTACATCACATATCCTGTTGGGTGCCACAATGGTCCAAAATAAAGGGCCAAATCGGACCGACCTGCGATATGTCCATTAACTCGGTCTTCCTTGTATAGATCAAAGCATACCTCTTGGGCTTTCAGTGAGTCCAAAATCTCCTTCAAACGAATCAGCTGATGCTCCTTTGTCCTAGAATGGTTGTCATCGAAGATGTACTTTTTTCCTCTAGGGTTTCCTGGCACCCACGCCGGGTTTTCAATGGCCAATCCCAAGATAGGGAAGTGGTCATAGATACATGTATGTATTGTCATTTTTGCAAGTATTAGGAAATTTATTCTTCAATGGTAGAAAAATAAAAAAATAAAAGTATTTAGAGTTAATAAAAATACATGTAGTAGAATCACGTTCCCGGCCACTTGGCTAATTCCAAGCCTCGATGCCTTTCTCAACTCTTCCATCAACTATGTATTGCATGATGTGCCCCAAGAGTACTCATGAACTTTATCGATAGGATCCAGAAGTTGTAAAAGGTTGGCGTCGACCCGATTGCCACTAGTATTGGGGAAAATGACACATCCTTATACACATAGGAGATATGCGGTAGCCGCGTGGTTCACTTGCTCATCAGTTAAAGTTCCTTTCTCTTCTTTTTTTCTTGGTGCGCACCAGAGTACTAATGTTGAACTGTCTAGTTCTATACCTCATGCATCTATTGAACTAATTTTTTATGTTTCTGCATCCCAACCCAAACACTTGTTAGTTAGAGCATAAAGTTTGTCCCATTTCAAATGCTTTGTGTACTCAGCCCTGACACCTTTTCCATGGTCAGGGAGTCTAAGAATCTACACAACATCATCTGGGGTAATCGTCATCTCCCCAATCGGAATATGGAAGGTGTCGGTCTCAGGATAAAGTCTCTCCATAAACGCCGATATAGCCACCCGGTCATGTTGTAACATAAAGTTGTTCGCAAAATTAGCCAACCCCAAATTTTTAATAATTCTCTTGAACCTTTCACATTCACCGGATAAAGGCCATTCCAGCATTTTAGGTGGTGCGGCGTTGGGTTTGAGTAAACGAACCGCATCAGAATGATACTATTATACACACGACAAGTTAATTTTTTTTAGAATTACCTAAACCTATAACCCTTAAAACTATTACCAACCAAAAGAAAATATGTAAATGAAATGGATACGATTATTACCTCGGTTTCATATATTTCTTTTTCCCTGGAGTATTTGTATCCAAATAACAATTGTCCTCCATCCTCCGACATCCCAAGAATTACACTTTCTGGAATATCCTTCACCTTTAGTTCATTTGGGATAAGGTGTTTCACTTTCTTTCGAGGATGATTTTTCTTTTCGGCTTCTCCTTCTTCTTGCGCACCATTGGGTTGTCCTATTTATAGTACTCTATATTCATGTGCTTCTGGTTGAACACTAGGTTCAATTTCAGCTTGTTATTATGGAGCACTTGGTTCTACACCTTCTTGAACTGGCTCTGATTGTGGGGTAGTTGGTTGAACACCTTCTTGACTGCCTTGTTAAGTTATGAAAAAGCGGGGGTCAAACAACCACACCCAATATTTCGATTAGCAATATGTATGGACAACTCCGAGTTACTTCTAGAGAATCAACTAGACAGTCAGATTTAATCAATAGAAAATATCTTAAAGAGTTATTATCTCAATCTCTCAATTTGATCTATACTCAAGCAAATAGAAATCTGCGAATCTTTATCAAAGAGAGATAACTTGGATGGTACCAAAGACCAATATCCAAGTGTCAACCAATTTAAATCGACAACCAAAAAGGTCGGATATTCTAATTGATTGAACAACGCACAACCTGTATTATTTCAATTATATAACAAAATATAATGCGGAAAAGAAATAACACAGACACCAGAATTTTGTTAACAAGGATACCGCAAATGCATAAAAAACCCGGGACCTAGTCCAGATTAAACATATACTGTATTAAGCCGCTACAGACACTAGCTTACTCCAAGCTAACTTCGGTCAGGACTGTAGTTGAACCCCAACCAATCTCACACTGATCCAAGGTACAGTTATGCTCTTAGAAAAATAAAATGAACTTGTAGAGATGAGTGAGTATGAACCTGACTTAGAAGAATCAATTGACTATTTCTAGGAATCTGATGACCTAAAAATTAGGGAAGTTGTGACTAGTCTTTCTAGAGACCCTGAAAACTCTAAGTTTGGGGGTGATTATCATTCTCCATGTGCTTTAATTCTTTGAAATGTCTCTCACTTGGGACTTGATATACGTGCCTCAACTATTTTTCCAGATTACCTTCATACTAGCTCTCCCGAACCTAATAATATCCAGAAAGAAGTTCAGTTGTTAGAAACCCATCCTCTGGTTGATATGGTTTACCCATGCGATAATACCCTAATTGACCTTGTTTTTCCACCAAATATTTTTCAACCAATTTTAGGGACGTATAAGTTTCAGATGTGTCAATTATTAAGTTTTGAGACTAAACCTAATTACTTTTGGAGATTAGGGTCGACACATTTGCCTAAGAATGACCACTATTGTGGTCAACTGTGTGAGTCAAATCTGATTGACTTAGAGGATCCCCAGTTATTCAGGTTGTTGTTATGTGCTTCTAAGTTCTTCTTAGTTAAGTATTTTCAGACTCTTCAACCTGACCTTCAGGATCTTACCTTTGAGGAAATTCGGCCCTTGAAAACATTTTATCTAGACCCTTTTATGGAACCTGAACCTGAACCTGAACCACAACTAGATACGGTTGTTTTAATTAAAAAAATTAGATAAGGGTATGTTCGGTATCTTCATGGTCTGTTGTAATTTCCTTTTCCTTTGGTAACACTTTTTGATTCAGATGACCCGCAGTTGTTCAGGTTATTTCTTTATGATTCAATGAGGTAACTAAGCCTTTCTTAGTCTGGCCGAAGACTTTAAACTTAGCACTTGCAGAGAGGTAACCCATGTTTTCAATACTCTGGTAATAGCCTTCCTCACTTCCTTTAAGATAGTAACAATTTCTCCTTGTTCATGTTTTTAATTTCATCTTTAAAACATTGAGGACAATGTTAGATTTAAGTGTGAGGAAGTGGTTATTAACTTTTTATTTTTCTATTTTTCAAGATTTTTCTTGCATATTGTGACCAGCTATTAGCGGGTCCAAAAAAAAAAAAAAGTTGTGTCGCGGGTCTTGTGTATGGTATTTGTCATGACCAGCTGTGTAGCGGGTTTAACTCTCTCTCATATGACCAGCTGTGTAGCAGGTCAATTTTCTGTTTTGCTCGAAGACTAGCAAAATGTAAGTGTGGGGGAACTTGATGATCACGCAAGTATGACGCATTTTCACCCATAAATACATTAGCTGGGACTCATTTTATCATTAAAAAACTTCTTTGTAGGTGTTTTTGGGAAATAAACATTTTTGGAAGAATCGGCTCGAAAAACTACTAAAGGCACCCCCGGAGGACATGTTATTCAGATTCTCATTTTGGTTAAGGGACACCTCAATTACTAAGAGGCACTCGTTTGCTATCTGCACCCCCGGTTTGGTTAGGGGGACTCTATCTTCAACATTTTCAATTGACATTTTTGGCGGGAATTTTGGGTTATCAATTGCAGAAAATTTGGAATTGATCCTGGACGATATTTGAGTGGAATTTTGATTATACTTGGACTCTTCTTAACCTGTTACACCTAAACAGGATCGATAATGGATTTAGTCTCTCTTAAAAAAGGGCAGTTTACGTGTAAAACAGGGAGATATTCTCACAATAGATATTCTTGGAATCTTGAGCAGTTGGCATGTGCATTCAGTGGGTTCGATCCAATTTGTTAGATGTTTGGATGATGACTCAACATGTTCGGAGTATTCCAACACGATAAATCAGGGTAAGAAGAGATATTCTCGTCGGTTTAAGAAAAACATGGAAGGTAGATATATATGGGATTTTGTTGAAGATGCATGTGCTGCAGAAAGTTTAACATACTCTAAGAACATGTTTGAAGAGTTTATGACGCGTAGGAGACAGAAAGGAGAATAAAATCCCATGATTTAAAGAAAAAAATGTATCCGAGATATTGCTCTTAACTGCTCATTCATTTCGAAGATTTGAGAGGATACTTTTGGTTCTGTTTGTATAAATAAGATGTGTTCGAGTCACATGGGGGGTATGGAGTGTTAGGGGGAAGAATAGAATGGAGATAAATCAAGTTTGAGAAACCTGTTGTTGCTGCTGCTGCCATTGAAGAACACGAAGAACATAAGTCGCATGTAGACAGTCGTTCATGCTACGGTGACAGTGACATATTAGTTATATCGTTCTTTGTAATAGTTGGTTTGTAACAAACATAATTGTTACAAACCCGATTTTTCATTATTTCTCCATTTTTCATCATTTGTAAGCCATTTTTGAGCATAAATAAATTATTTGAGAGGGTTTTCAATATGATGATCTAGACCCCTACACTGGGACGACGGAGGAAGACGAATTTCATACATGGGTAAAATTATTTAATTCTTTTTAAGAATTTTGCATTAATTTTAATTAATTGGTTGTCATTTAATTTGATGAGGTATGCTTAGCTTAAATGTTTTGATACATCATGCTTAGGATTTATAACTAATCTTTTGAGAATCTACCTTGGCAAATCAGAGTCCATTTAGTTTTATTTTATTGAGCTTTAATTGTTGAGAATAAATAAATTGAACCATATGTTATGAATTCGATGAAATCCTAGTCCCAGTAACTATCTTCATCTTGTGACAATATTTTGTATATATTCTTATTTTATTTTATTAATTCTTAAAAATCAATCTCATCAAGTCCGAGTGAACGACAACTTACTTACCACTTGAAAAACACCATCACACCACAACTTTTATGACAATACTATGGTGATACTTCACTCCCCCTTAGTCAATACTCCATCTCACATGGAAACCACTCCCCCTTACATAATGATCCGAAAACCATATGTATTTGTAGTGTGAACTACATATTAATTCTCCCCCTTTTTGTCAATAAAATTGGCAAAGGTACAAGAACGGTATCCTAATGAAATTTTCGTAAGAGACATTTCATGACCAAAGGTAAATGCATATCATCTTGTTTAGATGCAATCATAGAGCCGAAGCTAAATGCATTCATCAAGGAGTTCATAAAGATACAAGATAACCCCTATAATATTCCACATCCGCACTCCCCACAAAGATTTGGCAATTAAGCACAAGTTCAAAAGAACTCTCCCCCATAAAATGTCATTCCCGAAAGAACAACAAGAGAGACCTTAATTTCAAAAGAAAAGAAGGATTTCTTTGGACTCAACAAATATCATACAAGTATGAATTTGGAATCCAAAAAGAAATATTCAATCAAATTAACCGTAAGCAAACCATGATTAATTTGACTAAATATGCTCAACACAAGTAAACTTATGGAGACTTAAGAAATCAATTAGATTAATCACAAGAAAACTCGCAAATAATCTAATTGCCATACTCAACCAAAATAATTACAAAAGTAATCAATTTAATTGGTCACACTCGACATAAGAAAAAACTATGGAGCAATGACTAAGTTAATCATGAATAACCAACCCAGTCAAAGAAATGCTCAAACATAAGAAAACTTATGGAGTGCTAACTAAATAACCACACATGATGATTAATTTAGTTTAACATGTTCAACATAAAGTACCTTACGAAACAACAACTAAGCTAATCACAAGAGTAATCAACTTTTGTTGTTTTAGTGCTCAACATAAGACACTTCATGGAACACCACAGTATTTACACAAAAATTGTGGATTTGAGATTGACCTTATACCGTGGAATAAGCAATGATTCATTCTATTTTCCATCACCATTTGCACAATGAAATACAATAGACATAATCCTTAAATCACAAAAGTTTTTAACCTATCTTCCATCAAAACTTGACAATATAGGCTTAACTTTTGTGTTTGTCAAAAGTCTATTCATTCTTTTATCAATACTTGCATATCAATTCACGAACAACTTTACTTTTGACAAAATATGGGACAACAAGTTCACGGACGTAAACACACACATCCCATAAAAATATTACAATATATAACATCTTCAAGATTAATACTGCAAAAATCATCTTCCAAACAAGTTTAGAATTTAAACAAATAAATCTAAAAACAAGAAGATGAAAACATTGGATATAGCTATGTGTAATCACAATAATGGCTATCCCAAACACTATTTATTATTCTAAACAAAACATGAAAAATAGAAGATTTACTAGGAAAAAAGAAATCAGATCAGTTCATTGAGAACCTCATATCTTTCAATGAAACCATCAAAGGAAGTGTCACTGATTTCCTTTATTCTCTTGACTGTAGACACACCATGTTCATGGGTAAGAAAACTAACTTTTCGATCAACCACTCGAGCAAGTTGCCTAGCTTTGGCACAGTCCATGATGAGATATTCTGATTAGCAAAAATTCTGGTATGTCCATCTAGAAGTTGGTTTATTTGCAATTGAAGATTTGCAAACACGACCTTTGAATCATTCTGAAAACGAGTTAAATCCTTTACAGAATCATCAATCTAGGAGTTATGATCCTTTTTTTCAAGCATCTTCTTTAGAACCATCTCTTGAATTGACTCACGTTCCCGATTGCCTTCCTCCATATCAAGACACATAATCTCTTGAGATCTTGGATATTTCTCCATAACAGTTTAGGGAACAAAAACACACTATATAAGAATATATATGCGTTTGTGAACAAGATAATAAACTCCAATTTAAACCCTAAGAGCGCACTGGAGGAGGTCACGAGCGTTCGCGGACTGCTAACACAAAACAAACTTAAACTGAAATAATATACAACATACTTGAGTATTTCTCAATTATTTTCCTTGCATCTCTCAAGTTAGAAACAAGGAAACAAATACCTGGAATCAGGTGATTGGGTGGAAACTAGTCCCACTATGATCATCGAGAAAGGTGTTGTATATATCATTTGACAGTTTGACCTTTGTGTTCTTTGCCTTTCTTCGGTTGTCTCTCATCCTTGAAGAATAAAACATGGCGTGTTTAACATATCCGTTAGATGGCTTTCTTTGAGCACTAAATCTAGGACCTCTTAGAACTGGTTCAAGAGGATCAGAATATATAGGAATCCATTTTCTAGACTTAGATTTACCAGACTTATTCTTATAAACACGAGGAATGTGTTCATTAATGGCACAAAAGTTTATACCATTCAAATGATCATGTTCCTTGTGATGATTTCTAGAGTAAAGATCACTTTTATAATATTTATGGTTTTCTATGGGCATGCGATTCACTGCAGTAGTCATCCGACTATTTGTTCCATTGACATTGAAGAGAAGCAAATTATGAAGCTTAGAAATTTGTTTCCTTCTTGCAAAACAATGGATATCATAGTGATTCCTTTTCCCACAAAAAGTACAGGTTCGTGAAGATTGCAAGTTATGTAAACCTTTCTTGACATAATCTTCTTCTGGAGAATATTTCATCATGTGTTGTAATTCATGAGAATTAGTTTGTACAAAAGATTTTCTCCTTAAGATAGGGTTTTCCTTTTCCAAGGATTTACATTGTTCATGGGATAGAGTAAGAGATGCACTTAGTTTCTCTTTTTCAACACGAAGTTTGTTGAGATCTGATGAATGAGTCTCGAGCAATTTTTTTTCTCTAATTGAGTTTTCCTTAACAACCTCCTCAAGAGCACTAATCTTTTCACTTTTTAGAGTAGTTTATTGTAGAAGTTTCTCTATGTTCTTAGAGAAGGACTCAACAATGTTATAGAGATCACGTTCTCGATCAAGAGACTTTTCAAATTCATCAATAAACTGATCATGATCATTAAAATCAATAGTCTCAGCTATATTTTTTGAAATTCTGGTGAGCTCCTTTTTAGATTTTTCCAGAGTGTCACATGCCTCATGAGAGGAAGAAATGTCATTATCAAATTGAACATTCTTTTTACCTCGGGATTCAAAATAATCTACTAAGGAATAATCCTTTAAGGTGTTTCTAAGACACTTTACATAATTAAAATCTTTAGGAGACATTTTGGTAGGCATAAACGAGATTTCGTCCACAGACTCATATTACCACAAACACAGACTTGTAAGGTCTTGAACGTGTTTGCCTGCTCTGATACCAACTGAAAAAGAGGGGGACTAACAACCACACCCAATATTTGGATTAGCAATCTGTATGGACAACTCCGAGTAACTTTTTAGAGAATCAACTAGATAGTCAGACTCAATCAATAGAAAATATCTCAAGGAGTTATTATCTCAATCTCTCAATTTGATCTATACTCAAGCAAATAGAAATCTGCGAGTCTTTATCAAAGAGATATAACTTGGATGGTACCAAATACCAATATCCAAGTGTCAATCAATTTAAATCGACAACCAAAAGGTCGGATATTCTAATTGATTAAACAACGCACAACCAATATTATTTCAGTTATATAACAAAATATAATGTGAAAAAGAAATAACACAGACACCAGAATTTTGTTAACGAGGAAACCTCAAATGCAGAAAAACCCCGGGACCTAGTCCATATTAAACATACACTGTATTAAGTCCCTATAGATACTAGCCTACTCCAAGCTAACTTCAGTTTGGACAGTAGTTGAACCCCAACCAATCTCACACTGATCCAAGGTACAGTTATGCTCCTATGTCTCTGATCCCAGCAGGATGCTAGGTACTTGATTCCCTTAGTTGATATCACCCACAACCAAGAGTTGTTACGACCCAAAGTCGAAGACTTTAATAAACAAATCTATATCACACAGAAAAGTCTACAGTAATAGATAAATTCGTCTCCCACGAATATACCAATGAGTTTTTTTTTCTGTCTTTTGATAAATCAAAGTGAATAGGAACCAATTGATAAAACCATACTTATATTCCCGAAGAACAGCTCAGCTTTATCAATCACCTCACAATAAACTTAATCGATGCAGCGAAGAAGATTATTGAGGAATCACAAACGATAAGACGAAGTGTTTGTGACTACTTTTATATCTTGCCTATTGGAGATAGAAATATCAAGCCAATTATTCCAATTGTACTCGTACGATAGAAGAAGGAAGATCAGATCACATAACTACAAAAAAGTAGTATCGGTCTGGCTTCACAATCCCAATGAAGTCTTTAAGTCGTTAACCTGGTTTTAGAAGAAGAAAACCAAAGGTTAAAGGAGAATCGAATCTGGATTAGAACAACTAGTATCACACAGAATGAGTGGGGATTAGGTTTCCCAATTGCCAAAGTTCTCCCTTATATAGTCTTCAAATCAGTGTTTGCAATCAATGTTAGCTTAGTAACAAAGCATTCAATATTCACTGTTAGATGAAAAACTGATTAGATTCAAGCTAATATTTATCAACTATTAGATCGAAAAACATAGATCACACATGTACTTGACGTTTTTAGGTTTATGTAACCGTACCCAAACTTGTACATTAGTTGGTTCAACAATAGTTGTTAACCAATTGGTTAGCCATATGTTAACTTTCATATCAACCATATTCTTCTTCCCCATAACTAGTCCAAATGACTCAAATGAACTAGTTAGAGAGTTGTTCAATTGTAAGGAAATCTCATGTACTACACAAGACACAATTGAAGCAAAAATGATGTGATTCACTCGAATCGATTCATGAACTATAAAGCCACGGTTTGCAATAACATTCCTTAGTTTATTAAGATAAGTTCACAAATATCATTTTTAGACATAGCCTACTCAAGTTCGGGACTGGGTTTGCGGACTTAAGTTCCCGGACGAAGTTCACAAACTCCAGCAAAAATTCTCGGGTTCGAGAACTTTGTCAGTTCGCGGACTGGGTTCGCGGACAAAGTTTGTTTGCTGAGTTTGCTGACTGAGCCCACACACTACTCCGGTTTCACTTGATCAACAAAGTTTTCAAACTTCGGTTCAAGCAATAAGGACTTATACATATATGTGTTACCATGACAATGCTTATATCCTCCAATGGTTATATTGTCTAAACTCTCATTTCAATCATTGAAACATTCTCAAAGGACGTTATATAGTTGTTATTCACAAACTATTTTTCGTCAGAGCAATTTCCAAATGGATTGAAACATAACATGACTTTCGTCACTAGGTAAAGATGAACTTGATTAAAGAGAAAGATTTACCAACACATATTTCGATAAATAGATAAGTGAGATATACTCAACTCGAAATATCCACATGTGTATAATCTAAATCTATATAGAAAAATGACTTTTGTCTCAAGATAGGAGATAGAGTAGATAGAATTTTGAGTGATAGATAAGTTTAAGTCTCCACATACCTTTTAGTCGATGAAGATCCACTGGTTCCTTGAGTAGTCCTTCGTCATGTATGATGATCTTCATGAAGTTCTTGAGCTCAAATACACTTTCTATTATAGTCCAAGACCTTATCTATAGTAGACTAGAAATCAAAGACTTTATAGTTTTGATCACTAATATTGACAAACATGCTTGAGATAGCAACGCATGCGAGTTCGACCGAGCAATGCTCTAAAAAGTTCCATCTTGAGCACTTGAAGTGGATTTAGCAGCCCTAGCTCTCCTTGTACTAGCTGTCAAGTTCTTACACCTTTCCATCCTTGCACTATCTGAGACAATTGTGTCTTCGGCTTTTTTACCTCGCCTATCCCTAAATATCAAAACAAAGTATAATATGTTGATAATCGTAAATTTTAGTTCAACGTAAGTGACCGAATATAAATAATCGAAAGATATATTTCAACATAACCTTACGAATACACATAATCGTAAGGCATAAGAGAGTATATCCTACCGAATACATAAAAATCGGATGCCTTTCAAAACTACTTTCTACCGAATATGCTACACTTTGTGTCATGAATTTACTAAAGTGGTTTGGCTTAAATAATCGGAAGAAAATTACAAAACATATCATCCAATTATGGTCGAATTAGGAATGACAATCGTTAGCCATTACAAAATAATACTTATCGAATATGCATCAGTTTGTGTCCAGAAAATACTAAAGCCTAGTATATTCAGAAGGAAAAAACACATTTAACTTCCGATTATGGTCGATTTAGGTTCAGTAATGAAAAACGGAGGCAATCGGTAGGAAACCTAAATTTTTAGCAACCGAATATGACAAATGTTCTTGTGCAGTGAAGAATTCGACCACAATCATAAGTTTAAAAGAATAACTAAACTACCGAATCTGGGTAATAACCGAAAACCCTAAAAAAAAAATCGTGGATTCGTCGAATTAAAGCAAGAAAAACCAAAATAATGGTAGAATCTTACCTAATTGAGGCCATTTGGAGTTGTTTGAGAGCTTGGCTATCAGAATCATATACATCAGGGACTTCTTCTTCTTCACCTTCTTTGCGTTTTTCGTGTTTTTCAGTGAGAATCTGTTTATTACGGGCATGCAGTCCAATGTTTGGATCAAAACCACGAACAACATTTTTGGTTCGATCTTTCTAACGTTCCTTATCTTTAGGATTCATAGAGAATAATCAACGATGATTCGATTCGACGATTAACAATAACGATGTATTGAAGCGGAGTTTAACGATTAATGATAACAATATATTGAAGCGGAGTTGAACGAGGGGTAAAGTTTTCCTCTCTGCATTCGGAGGGTAAGAGGATATAAGAGGAGTTCAAGTTGAAAAGAAATGAAATGAAACAAATTTAGGTTGACATTGGTTTTATCTGTCAAGCTAAATAATTGGATATAAAATAGGTTACTTTACCTCCCGATTATAGGTTGCCCCAAAATGAGTTTTTTATAAGCTCATTTTTTTTCTTCAAAATTTGGAAATCTTCCATAATCGGTAGGAACTATCACTACCGATTATGAGTTGCCTCACATCGAACCTTTGCCAAATTCCATAGGTTTAGGGTGCAGATCCAACCATAACCATTTGGTTCGTGTTTTGGATGTATCCATAATTGGATATAAAACAGGTTACATTACCTCCCGATTATAGGTTGCCCCAAAATGAGTTTTTTCTAAAATCATTTTTTTCGAATTTGAGAAATATAATAATAGGTAGTTAATATGACTTCTGATTATAAAGTTGTCCTAAATTTCTTCTTTGACGAAATCACCAATTTTGGGAGCTACTATAATCGGTAGTCTAGTGAGGTTCTTGTTCCTACTGATTGTCATAGGAACAAGATACACGTTTGGCACAAAATCGATATTAATCAGTAGGCCAAAGGCGTTACTCAGCTTCCGATTAAGTATTAACAATCGGACACAAACTAGCTTCCGATTATGTTAGGGCATTAGCGTATTCTCTGCGTTTTTGGACATCCATTAACGTTGTGTATGGGTTGGGAATAAAAAATTCGCCCCTAATTCTGTTGAGGTCGCCCTTAAAAATGCCAGGTATTTTTAGGCTAAAATAAAAAGGTGAGTACTAGTGTGAAAGATAGAAAAATAGAGAGAGAAGGAGAATTCTTATTAATATGTGTAACGAAAAAGGGAGAATACAACCTCTATTTATATAGGCTAGACACAAGGGCATCCTGGTAATAAATGGGATTTACCCTAGAAGTTATTAGCATAAATAAACATTTATAACACCCCCCCTAATGACCACTGTATCTAAGTCACAAAATTTTTTCAGGAAAATCAAGAGAGAAAAAACCTGAAATGTGTGAGACTCAGAACAGTGTTTGACATGTATATGTTGCCTAATTAAAACCTTGACAAGTAAACCCAGTGGGACAAACCTTGAAGAAGGAAAGAGTACAGCGCGTTTAAGTCCTAATGATGCTCCCCCTGATGGATACTTCAGCGAAATCTTGGCCTACAAATCTTTAAGTCGACGCATTCCAATCTTGTAAACTAATTCCTTGAATGTAGAAGTTGATAATTCTTTAGTGAAGAGGTCTGATAGATTGCGGATTGAATGTACTTGTTGGATATCAATCACACCATTATTTTGTAGATCATGTGAGAAAAATAACTTTGGACTGATGTGCTTTATTCGATCACCTTTGATAATATTGTTGTGTAACGATATTGTTGTGCAATGCAAGCAGTATTATCTTCGTATAATATTATTGGTGAATCTTTATTTGATGGAAATCCACATGATTCTTGAATATGGTGTATTACTGACCTTAACCAGACGCTCTCACGGCTTGCTTCATGGATTGCTAGTAATTCAGAATAATTTGTAGATGTAGTTGAAATTGTTTTCTTCATTGACCGCCAAGATATAGTTGTATCTCCATAAGTAAACAAGTACCTAGTTTGTGATCGTCCTTTGTGTGGATCTGAAAGATAACCTGCATCTGCGTACCCAATTAGTTTTGACTTAGATTCATAAGGGTAAAATAAACCTAAATCAATAGTGCCACTAAGATAATGTAATAAGTGCTTGATTCCATTCCAGTGTCTTCGAGTTGGAGCAGAACTGTATCTAGCTAACAGATTAACTGAAAAACTAATATCCGTCCTTGTGCAATTTGCAAGATACATAAGAGCCCCAATTTCACTTAGATATGGCACTTTCGGACCAAGAAGTTCTCCACCATCTTCTTTAGGTCGAAATGGGTCTTTATTCACGTCAAGTGATCTCACAACCATAGGGGAACTTAGTGGATGTGCTTTGTCCATATAAAATCGCTTTATGACTTTATCTGTATAAGTAGATTGATGGACAAATATCCCATTTGAGACATGCTCAATTTGTAAACCAAGACAATACTTAGTTTTACCAAGATCTTTCATCTCAAATTCCTTCTGCAAGTAAGCAGCGGTTTCAGTGAGTTCTTTTAAAGTTCCAACAAGATTCAGATCATCAACGTATACTGCAATAATAGCAAACCCATAATTGGATTTCTTAATGAAAAAACATGCACAAATATCATTATTGGTATATCCCTCTTTCAATAAATATTCACTGAGGCGATTATACCACATTCTTCCAGATTGTTTTAGTCCATATAGAGCTCTTTAAAGTTTTATTGAGTATACACTACGATCTTTGGACTTGTCTGCTTCAGGCATAAGAAATCCCTCGGGAAGTTTCATATAAATGTCACTATCAAGTGACCCATAAAGATAAGCTTTAACTACATCCATAAAACGCATTTCAAGCTTTTCTGAAGCTGCCAAACTAATAAGAAACCTGAATGTGATGGCATTCATCACTGGAGAATAAGTTTCTTGATAATCAATACCTGGTCTTTGTGAAAAACCTTTTGCAACGAGTCGAGCTTTATATCTCACAATTTTATTTTTCTCGTTACGTTTCGTACGAATACCCACTTGTATCCAACAGCTTTTACATTTTCAGGAGTTACAACAATAGGACCAAGGACTCCATGTTTTACTAATGAGTTGTACTCTGCTTGGATTTCAGCCTCCCACTTAGGCCAATCTTTTCTACGACGACATTCTTCGATAGATTGTGGTTCAAGATCATCAATATTTTCAATGAAATCCAAAGCAACAGTAAAAGCAAATTTACTATCAGGAATAATTGTATTCATATCCCAGTTTTGTCTTGTACCAACATAGTTTATAGAGATCTCATTCTTTTGAGGTACATGTTGTATCATTGCTCGGTCGAACTCGCATGCGTTGCTATCTTAAGCATGTTTGTCAATATTAGTGATCAAAACTATAAAGTTTTGATTTCTGGTCTACTATAGCTAAGGTCTCGGACTAGGATAGAAAGTGTAGTTGAGCTCAAGAACTCGATGGAAATCATCATAAAAGATGAAGGACTACTCAAGGAACCAGTGGATCTTCATCAACTAAAATGTATATGAAGACTTGAACTTATCTATCACTCAAAAGTCTATCTATTCTATCTCCTATCTTGAGACAAAAGTCGTATTACTACATAGACTAAGAATATACACATGGGATATTTTGAGCTGAGTATATCTCTCTTATTTATTTCTCGAAATATGTGTTTGTAAAGCTTTCGCTTTAGCCAAGTTCATCTTTACCTAGTGACAAAAGTCATGTCACGTTTCAATAATTTTAGAAATCGCCCTGACGAAAAATAGTTTGTGAATAACAACTATATAACGCCCTCTGAGAATGTTTCAATGATTGAAATGAGAGTTTAAATAATATAACCATTGGGGGATATAAACATTGTTATGGTAACACATATATGTATAAGTCCTTAGCACTTGAACCGAAGTTTGCGAACTTTGTTGATCAAGTGAAACCGGAACTTGAGCAGCCAACTCAGTCCACGAACGTGGGTAGTTTTAAAACCCGAGAATTTCTGCTGGAGTTGTAGCTCGGTTTCAGTCCGCGAACTAACGGAAGTTCTCAAACCGGAGAATTTCTGCTAGAGTTTGTGAACTCCAACCGGTTAACTTGAATCCGCGAACTTGAGTGGTTATGTTTAAAAACGATTTTCGTGAAGTTATCTTAATAAACTAAGGAATGCTATTGAAAACCGTGGCTTTATAGTTCATGAATCGATTCGAGTCAAAACACTTCGTTTTTGATTCAATTGTGTCTTGTGTAGTACATGAGATCTCATAGCAATAGAAAAACTCTCTAACTAGTTCATTTGAGTCATTTGGACTAGTTATGGTGAAGAAGAATATGGTTGATATGAAATTTATCATTTGGCGAACCATTTGGTTGACTAGTATTGAACCAACCATTGTACACGTTTGGGTACTGTTACACAAACCCAAAATCTTCAAGTATATATGTGTATGACAAGCTAAGTTTTTGATCTAATGGTTGAGAAATATTAGCTTGAATCTAATCAGGTTTTCATCTAACGGTGAATATTGAATGCTTTGTTACTAAGCTAACATTGATTGCAAACCCTGATTTGAAAGACTATATAAGGGGGACCTCTAGCAACTGGGAAACCTAATCCCCACATATTATGTATGATACTAGTTTGCTAAGCTAGAGTCGATTCTCCTTTAACCTTTGGTTTTCTTTTTCTAAAACCAGGTTAACGACTTAAAGACTTCATTGGGATTGTGAAGCCAGACCGATACTACTTTTCTTGTAGTTGTGTGATCTGATCTTGCTATTTCTATCGTAGGAGTATAATTGTAATAATTGGCTTGAGATTTATATCTCCGATAGGCAAGATATAAAAGTAATCACAAACATCTTCGTCTCCTTGTTTGTGATTCCTCAGTAATCTTCTTCGCTGCGTCGATTAAGTTTATTGTGAGGTGATTGATAAAACTGAGCTGTTCTTCGGGAATATAAGTCTGGTTTTATTGATTGGTTCATGTTCACCTTGATTTATCAAAAGACGGTACAAAACTCATATGTTTATTCGTGGTATACGAATTTATCTATCTTGTAGACTTATCTTTGTGAGACATATTTGTTTATTAAAGTCTTCGACTTTGGGTCGTAGCAACTCTTGGTTGTGGGTGAGATCAGCTAAGGGAATCAAGTGCGCAGTATCCTGCTGGGATTAGATGCATAGGAGCATAACTGTACCTTGGATCAGTGTGAGATTTATTGGGGTTCAACTACAGTCCAGACCGAAGTTAATTTGGAGTAGGCTAGTGTCTGTAGCGACTTAATACAGTGTATGTTTAATTTGGACTAGGTCCTGGGACTTTTCTGCATTTGCGGTTTCCTCGTTAACAAAATTCTGGTGTCTGTGTTATTTCTTTTCCGCATTATATTTTTATATAATTGAAATAATACAGGTTGTGCATTGTTCAATCAATTAGAATATCCGACCTTTTTGATTGTTGATTTAAATTGATTGACACTTGGATATTGGTCTTTGGTACCATCCAAGTTATCTCTCTTTGATTAAGACTCGCGAATCATATTTTCTTGAGTAGATCAAATTGAGAGATTGAGATAATAACTCCTTGAGTATTTTCTATTGATTGAGTCTATCTGTCTAGTTGATTCCCTAGAAAACAACTCAGAGTTGGCCATACAAATTGCTAATCGAAATATTGGATAAGGTTGTTAGACCCCCGCTTTTTCAATTGGTATCAGAGCATGCAAACATGTTCAAGACCTTACAAGTCCGTGTTTTTGTCAATCTGATTTTGGGGACAAGATCTCTGTTACACATACTAAAATGTTTCCTAAAGCTTTTGATGATGTCAAGTGTCTTACAAACACCTCAAAGGATTACTCCTTAGAAGATTCTTCTGAATCCCGAGGTAGAAAGAATTTTAAATTTTATAATGACATTTTTTCCTCTCATGAGGCATGTGACACTCTGCAAAAGCTAAATAGGAGCTCACCAGAATTTCAAAAAATACAGCTGAGACTATTTATTTTAACGATCATGATCAGCTTATTGATGAATTTTAAAAGTCTCTTGATCGAGAACGTGATCTTTATAACATCATTAAGTCCTTCTCTAAGAATATTGAGAAACTTCTCCGAGAAACTACTCTTAAATGTAAAAAGATTAGTACTCTTGAGGATATTATTAAGGAGGAATCAATAAGAGAAAAACGTTTGCTCGAGAATCATTCATCAGATCTCAACAAACTTCGTGATGAAAAAGACAAACTAAGTGCATCTCTTACTCTAACCCATGAACATTGTAAATCCTTGGAATGGGAAAACTCTGTCTTAAGGAGAAAATCTTATATACAAACTAATTCTCATGAATTATAGCACATGAAGAAATATTCTCTATAAGAAGATTGTGTCAAGAAAGGTTTACATAACTTACAATCTTCTCATTTGGCTATGAAACAAAGACATGTGCCAATTGTTGCTTCCTATCTACGAACCTGTACTTTTTGTGGGAAAAAGAATCACTATGCTATCCATTGTTTTGCAAGAAGGAAACAAATTTATAAGCTTCATAATTTGCTTCTCTTCATTGTCAACGGATCAAATAGTCTGTCGAATAATGCAGTGAATCACATGCCCACGAGAAACCAGAAACCTTATAAGAATGATCTCTATTCTAGAAATCATCACAGCGCTCAAGTGCATTTTGGCATAAATTCTTGTGTTGCTAAAGAAAGCATTCCCTATACTTATAAGAATGTTTCTAGTAAATGTAAGTCTAGAAAATGGATCCCTGATTATTCTGATCCTCTTGAACCAATTCCAAGAGGTCATAGACTTAGTCCTCAGAGAAAGCCATCTGATGGATTAGTTAAGCATGCCATGTCTTATCCTTCAGGGATGAAAGTAAACCGAGGAAAGGCGAAGAAAACAAAGATCAAACAGTCAGATGATATATATAACATCTTTCTCGATGATTACAGTGGAATTAATTTCCACTCTACTACCTGATTCCAGGTAATTGTTTCCTTGTTTCTAACTTGAGAGGTATAAGTAAAATAATTTGGGAATACTCAAGTATGTTATATATTATTTCTGTTTGAGTCCTTTTATTTGCGGTCCACAAACGTTCGCGTCCTCTTCTTGTGAGTTTCTAGGGTTTTCAAAACCAGGGTTTTCTACTCTTGTTGACGAACGCATATATACTTGTTCTGTATTGTGTTCTCCCTTCTCTAAAACCTTATGAAAAACTCTGCAAGATCTCAAGAGATTGTGCATCTTGATATGGAGGAAGACAATCAGGAACGTAAGTCAATTCAGGAGTTGGTTCTAAAGAAGATGATTGAAAGAAAGGATCACAACACCTAGATTGATGATTCTGTCAAGGATTTAACTCGTTTTCAGAACGATTCAAGGGTCGAGTTTGCAAATCTTCAATTGCAAACAAACCAACTTCTAGATTGTCATACCAGAATTCTTACTAATCAAAACATTCTGATACATAATCAAAAGAAGCTTATCATGGACTGCGCCAAAGCTAAACAGCTTGCTCGGGTGGTTGATCGCAAAGTTAGTGTTCTAACTCACGAACATGGTGTGTCTGAATAAAGGAAATCAGCGATACATTCTTTGATGGTTTCAATGAAAGATACGAGGTTCTTAATGAACTCTGATTTCTTATTGCCTAGTAAATCTTCTATTTTTCTTGTTTTGTTTAAAAGAATGACTAGTGTTTTGGAATAGCCATTCTTATGATTACAAATATCTATATCCAATGTTTTTCATCTTCTTGTTTTTAGATTTATTGGTTTAAATTCTAAACTTGTTTGGAAGATGATGGTTGCAGTATTAATCTTTTGATTTCATATATTGCAATATTTTGATGGGATATGTGTGTTTACGTCCGTGAACTTGATTGTCCCATATTTTGTCAAAAGTAAAGTCGTTCGTGAATTGATATGCAAATATTGATAAAAGGATGAATAGACTTTTGACAAACCCAAAAATTAAGCCTATATTGTGAATTATTGATGTAAGATAGGTTAAAATCTTTTGTGATTCAAGAATTATGTCTATTGTGTGTCATTGTGCAAATAGTGATGGAAACATAGAATGAATCCTTGTGAATTCCGCAATAATTGAGCTTCCATGATCCATATCTTGTGTGTATTACTGTGAGACTCTGTATTGTGACTTATGTTGAGCATTAGACAACCAATGTTGATTATTTTTGTGATTAGCTTAGTTGTGTTCTGTAAGATACTTTACGTCGAGTATTTTGGACTAAATCAATCATCTTGTGTGATTATTTAGTTATGAATCCGTAAGGATTTTCTCATGTTGTGCATGATTGACTGGGATGGTTATTTTTATGATTAACTTAGTCACCGCTCCATAGATTTTCTTATGTGAGTATAAACAATTGAATTGATTACTTTTGTGATTAGTTTAATTGTGTAGTCTGGTTAAATTAATTATGGGTTTACTTACTAATAATCTAATCGAGTTATTAAGTCTCCATAAGTTTTCTTGTGTCGAGCATATTTAGTCAAATTAATCTTGGTTCGCTTTGGTTAATATGGTTGAATATTTCTTATTGGATTCCAAATTCATACTTGTATGTAATTTGTTGATTCTAAAGAAAAATCCTTATTTTCTCTTGAAATTAAGGTCGCTCTTGTTGTTCCCTTGGGAATGATATATTATGGGGGAGAGTTCTTTTGAACTTGTGCTTAGATGCCAAATCTTTGTGGGAAGTGCGGCTGTGGAATATTATAGGGGTTATCTTGCGTCTCTATAAACTCCTTGATGAATGCATTTAGCTTCGGCTTTATGATTGCATCTAAATAAGATGATATACATTTACCTTTGGTCATGAAATGTCTCTTACGGAAATTTCATTAGGATCCCGTTCTTGTACCTTTTCCAATTTTATTGACAAAAAGGGGGAGAATTAATATGTAATTAACACTAAAAATACATATGGTTTTCGGATCATTATGTAAGGGGGAGTGGTTTCCATGTGAGATGGAGTATTGACTAAGGGGGAGTGAAGTATCACCATAGTATTGTTGTAGAAGTTGTGATGCAATTGGACTTTGACGATGTGTAATAATACTATGACACTGTATAACAATGATAGAGAACCGATGCTTTTCTCATTGTTATAGCTATGGATTTTCAACAACGATGATGCTAAACTTACAAACTTTGGGATCATTGGACTACTTGGAAGTGACGAAGATTTCGAGTATTGTTGAAGATTAGACATGTGGAATAGGAGCTACAAAGTTTATTTATATATTTTTTGTATTCCATATGTATTAATAGTTTTGCCACTAAAATTGATAAAGGGGGAGATTGTTAGTGCATTGCTCGGTCGAACTCGCATGCGTTGCTATCTCAAGCACGTTTGTCAATGTTAGTGATCAAAATTATAAAATCTTGATTTCTAGTCTATTATAGATAAGGTCTCGGACTAGGATAGAAAGTGTAGTTGAGCTCAAGAACTCCATGGAAATCATCATAAAAGACGAAGGACTACTCAAGGAACCAGTGGATCTTCATCGACTAAAAGGTATGCGGAGACTTGAACTTATCTATCACTCAAAAGTCTATCTATTCTATCTCCTATCTAGAGACAAAAGTCGTATTACTATAGATACTAAGAATATACACATGTGATATTTCGAGCTGAGTATATCTCGCTTATCTATTAAAGCTTTCGCTTTAGCCAAGTTCATCTTTACCTAGTGACGAAAGTCATGTTACGTTTCAATCATTTTGGAAATCGCTCTGACGAATCATATTTTGTGAATAACAACTATATAACGCCCTCTGAGAATGTTTCAATGATTGAAATGAGAGTTTAGACAATATAACCATTGGGGATATAAACATTGTTGTGGTAACACCTATATGTATAAGTCCTTAGCACTTGAACCGAAGTTTGCGAACTTTATTGATCAAGTGAAACCGGAACTTGAGTAGCCAACTCAGTCCGCGAACGTGCGTAGTTCTCAAACCAGAGAATTTCTGCTGGAGTTTGTGAACTCCAACCGGTTAACTTGAGTCCGCGAACTTGAGTGGTTATGTCTAAAAATGATGTTCATTAACTTATCTTAATAAACTAAGGAATGCTATTGCAAACCGTGGCTTTATAGTTCATGAATCGATTCGACTGAATCACATCGTTTTTGATTCAATTGTGTCTTGTGTAGTACATGAGATCTCATAGCAATTGAATAACTCTCTAACTAGTTCATTTGAGTCAGTTGGACTAGTTATGGTGAAGAAGAATATGGTTGATATGAAAGTTATCGTTTGGCTGACCATTTGGTTGACTAGTATTGAACCAACCATTGTACACGTTTGGGTACGGTTACTCAAACCCAAAATCGTCAAGTATATGTGTGTATGACAAGCTAAGTTTTTGATCTAATGGTTGGGAAATATTAGCTTGAAACTAATCAGGTTTTCATCTAACAGTGAATATTGAATTCTTTGTTACTAAGCTAACATTGATTGCAAACCCTGATTTGAAAGACTATATAAGGGAGAACTCTAGCAACTGGGAAACCTAATCCCCACACATTCTTTGTGAAAAAACTTTTTCAACGAGTCGAGCTTTATATCTCACAATTTCATTTTTCTCATTACGTTTTCGTACGAATACCCATTTGTATCCAACAGATTTTACATTTTCAGGAGTTACAACAACAGGACCAAGGACTCCACGTTTTACTAATGAGCTATACTCTACTTGGATTGCAACCTCCCACTTAGGCCAATCTTTTCTACGACGATATTCTTCGATATATTGTGGTTCAGGATCATCAATATTTTCAATGAAATCCAAAGCAACAGTAAAAGCAAATTTACTATCAGGAATAATTGTATTCCTATCCCAGTTTTGTCTTGTACCAACATAGTTTATAGAGATCTCATTGTTTTGAGGTACATGTTGTAGCATTGATCGGTCGAACTCGCATGCGTTGATATCTCAAGCATGTTTATCAATGTTAGTGATCAAAACTATAAAGTCTTGATATCTAGTCTACTATAGATAAGGTCTCGGACTAGGATAGAAAGTGTAGTTGAGCTCAAGAACTCCATGGAAATCATCATACAAGACGAAGGACTACTCAAGGAACTAGTGGATATTCATCGACTAAAAGGTATGTGGATACTTGAACTTATCTATCACTCAAAAGTCTATCTGTTATATCTCCTATCTTGAGACAAAAGTCGTATCACTATATAGACTAAAAATATACACATGCGATCGAGCTGATTATATCTCGCTTATTTATTTCTCGAAATCTGTGTTGGTAAAGCTTTTGCTTTAGCCAAGTTCATCTTTACCTAGTGAAAAAAGTCATGTTACGTTTCAATAATTTTGGAAATCGCTCTGACGAAAAATAGTTTGTGAATAACAATTATATAACGCCCTCTGAGAATGTTTCAATGATTGAAATGAGAGTTTAGATAATATAACCATTAGGGGATATAAACATTATTGTGGTAACACATATATGTATAAGTCCTTAGCACTTGAACCGAAGTTTGCGAACTTTGTTGATCAAGTGAAACTGGAACTTAAGCAGCCAACTCAGTCCGCGAACGTGCGTAGTTCTCGAACCCGAGAATTTCTGCTGAAGTTGTAGCTTGGTTTCAGTCCGCGAACTGACGGAAGTTCTCAAACCGTAGAATTTCTGCTGGAGTTTGTGAACTCCAACTGGTTAACTTGAATCCGCGAACTTGAGTGGTTATGTTTAAAAACGATGTTCGTGAACTTATCTTAATAAACTAAGGAATGCTATTGCAAACCGTGGCTTTATAGTTCATGAATCGATTCGAGTGAATCACATCGTTTTTGATTCAATTGTGTCTTGTGTAGTACATGATATCTCATAGCAGTTGAAAAACTCTCTAACTAGTTCATTTGAGTCATTTGGACTAGTTATGGTGAAGAAGAATATGATTGATATGAATTTATCATTTGGCTAACCATTTGGTTGACTAGTATTGAACCAACCATTGTACACGTTTGGGTATGGTTACACAAACCCAAAATCGTCAAGTATATGTATGTATGACAAGCTAAGTTTTTGATCAAATGGTTGAGAAATATTAGCTTGAATCTAATCAGGTTTTCATCTAACGGTGAATATTGAATGCTTTGTTACTAAGCTAACATTGATTGCAAACCCTGATTTGAAAGACTATATAAGGGATAACTCTAGCAACTAGGAAACCTAATCGCCACACATTCCGTGTGATACTAGTTTTCTAAGCTAGAGTCGATTCTCCTTTAACCTTTGGTTTTCTTCTTCTAAAACCAGGTTAACGACTTAAAGACTTCATTGGGATTGTGAAGCCAGACCGATACTACTTTTCTTGCAGTTGTGTGATCTGATCTTGATGTTTCTATCGTACGAGTACAATTGTAAGAATTGGCTTGATATTTCTATCTCCGATAGGCAAGATATAAAAGTAATCACAAACATCTTCGTCTCATTGTTTGTGATTACTCAATAATCTTCTTCGCTGCGTCGATTAAGTTTATTGTGAGGTGATTGATAAAACTGAGTTTTTCTTCAGGAATATAAGTCTGGTTTTATTGATTGGTTCCTGTTCACCTTGATTTATCAAAATACGGAACAAAACTCATAGGTTTATTCGTGGGAGAAGAATTTATCTATCTTGTAGACTTTTCTGTGTGAGAGAGATTTGTTTATTAAAGTCTTCGACTTTGGGTTGTATCAACTCTTGGTTGTGGGTGAGATCAACTAAGGTAATCAAGTGTGTAGTATCCTGCTGTGATCATAGGCGTAGGAGCATAACTGTACCTTGGATCAGTGTGAGATTTATTGGGGTTCAACTACAGTCCAGACCGAAGTTAATTTGGAGTAGGCTACTGTCTGTAGCATCTTAATACAGTGAATGTTTAATCTGGACTAGGTCCCGGGATTTTTATGCATTTGCGGTTTCCTCGTTAACAAAATTCTGGTATCTGTGTTATTTATTTTCCGCATTATATTTTTATATAATTGAAAAAATACAGGTTGTGCATTGTTCAATCAATTAGAATATCCGACCTTATTGGTTGTTGATTTAAATTGATTGACACTTGGATATTGGTCTTTGGTACCATCCAAGTTTTCTCTCTTTGATTAAGACTTGAGAATTATATTTGTTTGAGTAGATAAAATTGAGAGATTGAGATAATAACTCCTTGAGTATTTTCTATTAATTGAGTCTAATTGTCTAGTTGATTCCCTAGAAAACAACTCGGAGTTGTCCATACAGATTTCTAATCGAAATACTGGGTGAGGTTGTTAGACCCCCTCTTTTTCACATGTGCCTCTTCAGGTGCAACTTGTTTATCAGTATTTGATTGATCAATCCGTGTTTCAGAGAGAATGGATTTTTCCGGAATGCCAACTACTGATCTCTTTTTCCGCGGAACTAAATCCTTTGCACCAAGAGTTCTTCCACGCTTTAAGCGTATCGTGGACTGATTATCATGATGTCCTTATGGGATACTTACTCTCGCAGGAGTATTTACAGCAAGTATATGTGATTTTGTTACCTTACTTGTATCAGTAAATGCATCAAGCATTTGGTTTGCAATATTTTGAAAATGTATGATTCTTTGAACCTCAATCTCACATTGTTTTGTACGAGGATCAAAGTGGGAAATTGATGGGGTATTCCATGAAATTTCACGGCATTCCTCAAGTTTTGGCTTATCCCCCCCTAACGATGGGAAATTTGATTCATCAAATTGGAAATCAGTAAATCTTGCTTTAAAAACATCTCATGTTTGAGGTTCTAAATACCGAATGATATATGGAGAGTCATAGCCAACATATATGTTGAGTCTACGTTGAGGACCCATTTTCTCTCTCTGTGGTGGAGCAATGGGAACATACACAGCACAACCAAAAGTTCGAAGATGAGATATATTTGGTTGATGCCTATATACGAGTTGTACATGTGAGTATTTTTGATAGCCGGTTGGTCTTATACGGACCAATGCTGCAGCATGTAACATTGCATGACCCCATGCTGCAAATTGCAAGTTAGACCTTAAGATTAATTATCGGGCAATCAATTGTAAGCGCTTAATAAATGATTCAGCTAAGCCATTTTGAGTGTGCACATGAGCGATGGAGTGTCCAATATCAATGCCAATTGACATGCAATAATTATTAAATTTTTTAGAGGTAAATTCACCAGCATTATCAAGATGAATAGTTTTAATAGGAAAATCTGGAAACTGAGCTCGTAACTTAATAATTTGTGCAAGAAGTCTTGCAAATGCAATAGTACGAGTCGAAAGTAAGCAAACATGTGACCATCGTGTTGAAGCATCAATAAGAACCATAAAATAACGAAATGGTCCATACAAAGGGTGAATTGGTCCACATATATCACCTTGAATTCGTTGCAGATAATTAGGTGATTCGATGCCTCATCAATGATGGCCTAATAATCAATTTTCCTTGATAACAAGTGATGCATGGACAATCATTAAATGATAAGACTTTTAGTCTATTTAGAGGATGTCCATATGAGTTTTCAATAACTCTACGCATCATAGTTGATCCCTGATGACCCAAACGGTCATGCCATAGTTTAAAAACACCGGGATCAGAAGTCTTAGAATGACTCACAAGATGTGATTCAATTAGGATAGTGTGATATAATCCAGAAGATAGAGATGGAAGTTTTTATAGGACTTGTTTCTTACCTGAGACAATTGCAGTAATGCATAGATACTCTTTGTTAGCTTCGTTTGTTGTCTCAATATGATACCCATTATGACGAATGTCTTTAAAACTCAACAAGTTGCGTTTAGACCTTGTTGGAAATAAGGCATCTTGGACATGGGTTTTTGTACCATTAGGGAGAACTATCGATGCTTTTCCATTTCCCTCAACAAGATTAGAAGTCCCTGAAATTGTGGTAACATTGTCCGTAGCTAACATTAAATGGGAGAAACAAAATTTGTTACGAAAAATTGTGTGCGTTGTTGCACTGTCAGCAAGACATATATCTTCGTCAGTTGTTTTCGGCTTTCCATTAGCAATATCCATATCCCTTTAGGGATAAAAAAAAAGACAATAATATAAGTTATGGATAATAAATACTAAGAAAACAATTTAATTACTAAAGAGGATTTCAATAACTAATACATTAAAATCAACTGCCTAAAAGAAAAATAATCTCTAAAATATGACAAAACATTGTCACTTATTCGAACCAAACTACTACTCAATCTACTAAAAAGAACTGATCATAAAACTAAAAAGAATTGATCATAAAACAGATAAACTCATATATCCTTGAGGAAGGAATCCACGTCTTCAAACTCTTCTTTTCCCTTATTCTTGAAGTCAGAAATATCAAGATGGCAATATCCATTGGTATGTCATATTAGGAAAAATTGGTTTCAGCCTTCTTTTCCTTAGCTTTAATAGACGCCTGATAAAGATCAACAAGATGCCTTGCAGTACGACAAACATTTTCCCAGTGCCCTGGTGAACCACAACGGTGACATACAGATTCATGGTGTTTTGAGTGGCTTTGTGAGCTTTTGCCTTTGTGTTTTGGGAACACATTCTTCTTCTCCTTCTGATAATGAGAATTATTACCAGCCTTCTTCTTGAAGTTGGGCTTTTTAGGACCTAATGAACGTCCCTGTTCTTTCCCACGACTTGCAGTAGCATTGACACGACTTTTTGTAGGATTCATCTCTGGAGCAACTATTGAACATGCTGGGTGACTTTGATGGTTCTTGAGTAATAACTCATTATTATGCTCAGCTACTAGAAGGCAAGAGATAAGCTTTGAATATTTTTTAAACTGCCTTTCAAGATATTGTTGTTGAAGCAAAATGTTTGAAGCATGAAAGTGGAGTAAGTCTTCTCCAAAAGATCAGCATCAGTAACTGTTTCACCGCATAATTTTAAACGAGATACAATTTGAAAAAGTGCTGAATTATATGCACTTACACTCTTGAAATCTTGGAGGCGTAGATGCATCCACTCATACCTTGCACGAGGTAAAATTACTATTTTCTGATGATCCAAACGATCATTCAGCTCTGTCCACAAAGTGCACGGGTCTTTCACCCGTAAGATATTGGGACTTCAAAGCCTCGTCAAGGTGATGACGGAGAAAAATTAAGGCTTTGCTGCGATCCTCAGGGGATTCTTTGTTGTTCTGAACAATATTGCTTCCCAAAGTCTTGGCACTAAGGTGCACTTCTGCATCCAAAATCCATGACAAATAGTTCTTTCCAGTAATGTCAAGGGCCATGAAGTCCAGGTTAGAGAGTTTGGACATTGTCTGAGTATACATAAAAAAAATAAAAAATAAAACATGGCATAATAAATAATAAATAATAATATAAAAGTAAATTAAATTATTGGTTAGACGGCATAGCCAGACACGACCAATAAATTTGTGAAGCACGTATATAAGAAAAAAATAAAGAAATAATTATTGGTTAGACGACATAGCCAGACATGACCAATAAATTTGTGAAACACGTAAATAAGAGAAAAATAAAGAAGTAATTATTGGTTAGACGGCATAACAAGACATGACCAATAAATAACAAACATACATACGACGCCACAAATGTTATTAAAAGCGATAATTGTTTAGGAAGACATATTAAAAATAAAATAGTGTACGTAACATCCTCCACAGATAAAAATTGAAACACAAATTATATACCAACTTTTTGTGTTGGTGCCCAGCTTGTTGCCAGGCTACCCACCAACTTTTTGTAATCTGACCTTCAAAGGCTTTTTATATATTGATAAAAATTGAAACACAAATTATATACCAACCACTCTCAATATCGATATTTATACTTTACGGATTCCAAAAAAAATAAAAAATAAAAATGTAAACGACTTTTATATACAATATTTGTAATATCAGAGAAGCTTTAGTGCTTTACGTTTCCTACTCCATTGGTCTTGGAGTCTTGGACTTATGTGGGTGTAAAAAAAATACTCCCTCCGTTTCTAAAATATAGTCAGGTTTCCTTATTTGGGTATGTCAAAAAAATAGGCTTGTTTCCATATGTGGAAAGTCAAATGTTATGATTTTACTACTATACCCATAGAGGGACCACTTCTCTCTCTCATTTTTTCTCACTAATACAAAAAGGGGACCACTTCTCTATCCTCTTTCTCTAATAGCAAGCGAGTGGGGACCAAATGATAGTTTAGGAAAAACATGAAAAAATGGCTACAATGGTTTTTTTTTTTTTAATTTTTGTGAAAACCAAACTTGCCTATTTTTTAGAAACGGAGGGATTAATAATTATTGGTACTATATCTTCACGAGTCCCTACGGAACGTAATAATAAATAGTGGGAATTAAGTGTTTGACCCTCCCGTCACTTTCTCTTACTCAAATAGCCTTTGGCTTAAAACTCAATTTTAAAAAAATTAACTCATTTTATTGAAATGACCCTCAAAAAAGAAGGAAGGCCATTTGAATAAAGATATTTGATGATATTATCAAATGATAAATTATATCCTTTAAGGGTATAATCGTCATGCCAATTTAAACATAACATGTCTCACGAATCATACGTAAGAATTCGACAAATTTTATATATTTGGAAAGCTTTTTGAAAGATCTACACAACGAGCGTAAATACAACTATCAAATTTTCATTTCATATAATTTTTTTTATTCTTTAAGTAATTTTTTAAATTTTCTTCATATTTTATAGTGTGCAGACAATATGCACACTGATTTTATGTGCAGAAAATATGCACACTAATTTTTGTAACAATTTTTTAAATTTTTTTCATATTTTATAGTGTGCAGACAATATGCACACTGATTTTTGTAAACAATTTCTTAAGTTTTCTTCATATTTTACAATGTGAAGAAAATATGCACACTGATTTTTGTAAACAATTTTTTTAAATTTCTTCATATTTTATAGTGTGCAGACAATATGCACACTGATTTTATGTGCATACAATATGCACACCCGTAATAATATTCCAGGGCCACTAGAATAATTTGCAAATTTTATTAAATAACCCTGGGGCTAAAAGAGTAAGACCCATAATTTCCAGGGTCATAAGAATAAATTTCTCTAATAAATAACCAATAAATAAAAGAACTTGGTATACTCTGTTCTTTGACTGTACAGACAATAACAACCAATAGAATCGCATGACCAATAGTGAGGAAAAATCACTTTGATGTCACCCATAAATTAAAACCAAAAAAGAAAATAGGTGCGAAAGTTGATACAACTATTATCTATTGATTAGATAACATGTACATGTGTTCGTATATGCTCTTTGTATACGATTACCGATTGGTTGGTAGAGCAATGTAGCTAATGACGTAGTGTGAAAGATAGAAAAATAGAGAGAAGGAGAATTCTTATTAACATGTGTAACGAAAAAGGAAGAATACAAATTCTATTTATATAGGCTAGATACAAAGGTATCCCGGTAATAAACGGAATTTACCCTAGATATTATTAAAAAGCACATAAGCGAAGAATCAGTAAGTTGTATAAAAATTTTATCAAAAAAAAAAAGTAAGTTGTATAAAATGCAGCTTTACATCAATTTGCATATACCTTTCTTGTCACGAGTATGTTTGTAGTTTTTACAAACTCTTTCTCTTTTATACTGTACAAAAAAAAAATACAAACTCTTTCTCTTTTATACTGCTAGTAAGTACAAAAGGTACAAAAAATGAATCACAACGGGCCATAAAATAAACCAAGACCCTGAAAAATCCTGAAACGCAAAACTTGGGATTTGTACAAGTTGTATCTGACAGCTACTTGAAGTTACTGAGGAGTCGACCTATTTACAGATCCTTCAAAAATGGACATGTATGTATATATATATATATATATATAACCAGACAAGAGAGCAGAGATTATGCAGGTTCTCTCATTTGTGTTAGTCAGTTGGGATGACACATCGTACCTTCGTCTTGATCAGGCACTTTATATATCAGGGGAGACATATGAAATACATTGACATGAACTTTTTGAATCTTTTCCTATACTCTTTAGGAGAGATAACTGTAGGTTGCACATTCTTTGGAACAACGAGGGACAACTTCACCCATGACTCGAGTTGTTTGTCCCAGGTATACTGTCTTAAATAGTCAATAATGCCACATACAAGATCACCTTTCTGGTTATCAACTCCCACAATCAAAGAGTAATCCATGACATTAATGGACTGCAAGATATCAACAAAACACAGATTGCTCAGCTCCTATACTTTATTTTTAGTTGGCGATACATTATCAAAGAAAGAAGTACTTTAACTTCATACTTACAGTGAGGAAAGATGTGTCATTCCAAATAGCCCGTTGCAAATGTTGCTTAGTTTTTTGACTCATAAACAACGGAGAGATGCTAATGTCTTCAACGAAGTTCTCATCCAGATAGACTTCCTTGCCATCTGCATGTGGAGTGTATCGGGCATACTGCGTACCTTTGAGATCATACATGCGTGTTATGTTTCGATTAAAAATAATATTCTCCATGACCATCAAGTCATATTTCAGATCCTTTCCACTTTTGGTCTGCCTTATAGTAACCTACAATAAAGAATAACATAAATATATATCCATCAGAATGTCACCGACAATGAAGCTGCCTAATGTATAGAGATTGTAGGAAAACTGACCTGATAAATCCCTAATATTTTTGCAAGGCACGACTGACTGCCTGAGCTAAGAGACTGGTTCACATACTTAAAATAATCTGGGGCAAACTCAAAAAAGGAATCATATTCTATCTTCTTAATTTGCTTGACGATAAACCTGTCGTCCATTGTCTTCACAAAGAATGAACCACTCTTTCCTCCTTTTGCGTCAAAATTCTTGCAACGGCTTAGAGAAGCGATGTAGCCGATTTCGATTGGACAACATTGGTTTCGGAGAGCACGGAACTCCTTTTCATATATACAAACCACAGAGTATTTACTTTTCCCTGAATGTTTCCCATCTCCTAGATGGATCTCTAAATGAGATGCCTCCAATGATGAAAGATAATCCCCCATTGATGAGACATCGATGCTTGAGCTTGAGAATAACTTTGTTGATGAAACACGTTCCCCCGAAGATAGTCCTGAATCTGCAGAACGTGTTGGAGGCCAATGAGGCGATGCAATAGAGATATCAAAGGCCACCTTTTCATGTTGTCGGTTATGCAATATGGCTAAAGCTCCTGCAATTGCACTTGTAGCTTCATCCTCATAGACTGACACAATTTTGGCATCAGGGGCAACTGGAATGTGCAACCTGGATCTTTCCTCGGACACCAGTAGAGTGGCGGTAGATAGAATTTCTGGAGTACACCTACTGATGGGTTCAAACTTACGTTGTAAGTAGTTTTTCTGGAGATCTTCCATGTATGCCTCTCGAGTTTTTGAAAATGGAGTCCAGACCCATTCTTCAGAGTCAGCAAAATTGAATAGCTCCTTGAACGTGGACTTTGAAGTCTCACCCATGGGTAACCCATGACGCTCTATATTGGCAACTTTCGGAGGGTCTGAAGTAAGTAAAGGAAGACTAGAGGAGCGAGATAGTCCAATAGTAGCGCCTTGGCCTATCAAAGAATCATTTCCAGCAGTGGATGCTGACAACTCAGTAAGAGTGACCCCATCATCTTTTAATCTTTCGACGAGTGCATCATCTGCCCCAAGAATAGAACTTAAAGGTGCCCTTTTCAGTTCCTCCACGGGATCTTGGAATTCTTTAATGGAATCTTCATTTGCTGCCTTACATATTTGATCAAATTTTCTGTCATTCCCAGCATTATCCTGATCAGACACCACATCAGTGATGTTAGCAACACATGTCACAGCTGCTACGCCAGAAACTTCTTCACCAGGATGGATAGTACTTCTTATTTCTTCGATTCTGTCAACAGCAATATCATCCTTCTGCAACTGTACTTGGTCTCTATGGATTGCTTTTCTTAACTTTACAGTGTTAATCATTTTGGGATCAGTAGACTGAAGACAACGGAAGCGCCTATCCCAAATATATGACTCAAGAGCAAGTTCCCGGATTAAACGATTCAAGCTGAGCATCTCATGCATTGTGCACCCAGCTCGTTCCTTATCAAAATATATTTGAATGAGATCCTGGTTTTGTTAAACACAATGGAAAAAATGATCTCAGCAATAGCATCATGTAATATGATAACATGGTAATGAGAAAGAAACCTATATCTGAAGATCAGACGTAGGCACCTAGGAGTTTCACTTTTGATATTTGGCGGACGCAGAAAATAAGAGAAAGGAGCATGAGCAATATCTACTAGTCAAGGCACTTTTGACAACCCAAGCTTAAGACCTCAAGGATTATCTGGTTTTAGGAGACATCCTATGATTCCTTAGTTGAATAGAGCTTATGATTGGCAAAATAATAAAGTTAAAGTTAAAAGGTTTTCCTGGATTGTAAAAATCCAAACATAAGCCTATATTTCCTTTTTAAGTAGAAATGGAGGATAATAAGAGAAATCTAGAAGCGGGCAAAACGTACCAGCGAAACTCAAAACAAATGTAATTAACAAGACAAGTCCACTAACCTCAAAATCAGATCTCTCCTGAATTAACATCTCTTCAACTTCTGATAATTCCTTTAGTGGACATGTATGATCTAAACCTTGGTTTAAGCTGCAAAATAAAGATTTGATTTTCGGCAACATATTTTCGACTTCCGAGAACAGCAAGATACCTCTTTCTAACACCTGCAGAAACCCATTGAAAAGGTCACTTCCGATACTGGTAAGCAAGAAGCTAATTAAGACAGCTAACAAACCTTTTTAACTTCTCTCTCCATCCAATCTCCGTTCTGTTTGTTGAAGTCCAAAACAGGAGGAGGCATAGACACGGTGTAGATTTTTAGCAGTGAGTATCTGAACATTGTCACCATGGGGCCCAATCTGCATAACACCCACACAGATTACTAAGGATACAAATACCCAAAACTAAAAAATGCACAACTGCTAGTTATTAGGATCACAGCACAATACCCATAAAAGTAAAGATACTCCTTGCGCATAGAATGTCCACAGCTCGATAATTTGATAGAAGTGGAGTGACTTGAGAAGAAAAGCTCCAAAAACTTTCCTAATGATAAACAGCGGGTTGCAGTTGACATCACCACTCTCCTCGTAGACCGCTCACATTTTAAACATCGGCTCCACATCCAAAGATTCCCTTCTGCTTCACCGGGCAAGCAAAAGGTAGAATAGCATTTAACTCGTATTGTGAGCTTCCCACGTTGGTGCATATACTGGTAAACATGAGCTTCTGTGGAATCACTGCACGCAGAGCATCGATGTGTCTTCCAATAGGGAAGTTTTTATCAGTACATAGTTCAAGTGACAACAAAAGTCGAGCCTAACAAATTTATAGTTAAAGATATGAAAATGAAAGGAAAAGGAAAAAGGAAAGGAATATCTGACAACCTTATTCAGTAGATGATTGCAGAAGAATTGCTCGAGGGACATGTCAAAATTACTGTAGTACTTGAAACGATACAAGCGGACTGGTTCACAAACTTTCCCATTTTTGAGGTTGCGGCTAGAAGTCGAAAGCAATATGCTATGGGCATCTAACATTTTGCTTATGTCATCCTTTTTTTTATTGGCTTGGTTTTCATGATTAATCTCGCCCCTCTGGGATTTCAACGGGTCTTTACGAAAACTAGCCTTGGTCTCAGATTGAACACTATCCTGCGGTTTATCCTCAGTTTCTGCTTCACAAGTGATATGTATGTCAGGTGATGTGGAGATAGGCAAGGCAGCTTTATTCTGAGAATGTGATTCGCTTCCCTTAAAGCCAAACCACGTGGAGAAGGACCCATGAGAAGCAGAGGAAATGATAGGCAAACTGTCGTCGATAACTTTCTTAAGAGAGGTTGAGATAGACGATATTAATTTTCCGTGATGAATGGTTGGTACAGGTAGTGCATGAGATGTATCTATCTGGTTATTGTTTCCATGTTCGAACCCGTTTTGGTGTGCATAAATGTTTCCTTCATCAGCAGAATTTCCTACAAAGCAATTGGAAACAGAATATCTTTAGAAAACGAGGCTGACATTCCACCCAAAGTAATCCTTGAGAGAAGAATCATTAGTGTTAGAATATGGGCATCCAACTCAAAACCAATTGGCTTGGAGTGGACAGGCCCTAAGAGATTATAAACCGCAGGATCTTAGATAACCCAACAATGTGGGACTAATAATCTCAACACGCCTCGTTGGGTCTAACACGTGGACAATAAATCGGGTGACGCAGAGTAAAGGCGCGGTCAAATGACTCGTCGCAAATAGCCTGCTCTGATACCATGTTAGAATATGGGCATCCAACTCAAAACCAATTGCCTTGGAGTGGAGAGGCCCTAAGAGATTATAAACAGCAAGATCTTAGATAACCCAACAACGCGGGACTAATAAATAATCTCAACAATTAGAATTAAGTAAGAATAGCAAAGTACCCAAACTAACAACTGGCAGTTGTTCATCTTTTAAGAAACCATCCAGCACAGCAGAATCAAGGGTTGAGAACATGCCCTTCTGGTCGTCAAGAAACGAAGTCTCAAGAATTAGATGATATGCAACAGTAACTGCACAATGCATCACGCTTTTAACCTTCTTCAATTCGTCAGTGTGCGACCCCTTCAGCAAAACCTGTAGATATCAAAAGATTCAAAACTAGAGAATATATTGGACTTGTGACTGTAGCGCATGGTTAAATCTAAATGATATATTCAAATACAAGGTCATATCACATGAATGAAGCCATATAGATAAAATGTTTTTATGCCACTATTTGAAGTTCTGACTGAAAATTATCCTAGCAGTAGGTTGCAACAAAAATAAAATTTACTTTGGGTGATTCCTAAAAGGCCATATGCAAGTTTTAACTAGGGCATCATAAGGCATCAAACAAGATCCACATATTAAATATCCTTATATTGCTTTAAATTTACAATTGAGGCAATTAATAACAAAAATAAACTCACCGTACAACAAAAATATCTTGGACAACCCTCAAGGAACATCAAGCTCTTAATTGGCCTCCTTCCAACTTCCCCGATATTTTTGTGTTCCTCTGAAATTTTTTCGAAATGAAAGAAGTCACATTGTTTGAGCTTCGTTGCCAACGAACTGTTAGCAGAAGATACAATCTCTGAACCAGTACAACGAGCAATTCTCTCCAAGCGATGCAGCTTCATGTCAATGACTAGAGTTATTCCTTCTCCGAGAAGAAATTCTTGCACATCACGAGAAACAGATTTCTCCACTAGGACGACATTTGGATGAGAGATCCGTATAATCTCACGGAGGGGACTAAGATCATTCTCCTGCATGCACCAAACTATCAGTATCAGTTGAATAATAATTTCACCCAGGGTTGATGACCAATCAAAATGCAAACCATGCTACCTGCATTGAATTGAATGTCAGTAACCCGTTTGTGCTCTCTCCAGGTGCACTCCGAGGCACTGAATTTAATGACAATAACCCGCTTTTGCCCTCTCCAAGCAACAATAGTCTAGGGTTTTCATACTTGGTTTGCATATTCTTGTGTGCAGTGTTCTTCTTAAAAGCCAATCCCTTGACTAAATGACTGCAAATGGGATTTCACATAAATATAAGATAAAAAGAAATTGTACAATGCTACTTACAGCGAGTTGATGGAGTACAATACAAAATCAAAATGACCGCATGTCAAATGTTATTTCCGCAATGGGATTGACATATACATTTGTAAATCAGGTTTATCTACTCTGTGCCAGTTTTTTAAAGTTTTGTATGTGGGTTTAACACAATAAACCAATAGAAGATACAACTGGTTTCAGTTACTCACCTTTGACTGCGGCGACCAGTTGCAATACATTTCACTTTCACAAAGGCTTCGGCATCTAGTGTTTTTACCCCAGTAGCTTCATTCTTAATAAGTAATGCCGCTTCCCAAGACAGAGAAGTAACTATGTCAACCCAACTTTCACCAGGCTCCACTAACGAAGAAATGCCCGCTGATGTAAGAAGTTGAGCAACATAGCTCTTGAACTCCCCATTCATTACCTCTGCCATTTCTTTCTGGCAAAGCTCTTCAAACCCAATACCCGTACTTACTTCTTTTCCCATTCCACTTAGTGAACTGGGTTTCAACCATTTCGTTTCACCAGCATTTTCATCTACATCGTTCTTGTTAGTTGACGTGCTTGCTGTATCATCATCAAGATATTGTGGTCCAGGAGGCAACCAAATGTCAGGAGATGCTTCAAAATCAAAAGAAGAATAGGGTTCCGTTGCATCCTCTGTATCCTCTTTTCCAGTAATCTCAATATTTTGACTCTGATCACTGTTGTTGTCTTCAACATATTCCACGGTAACTGTACCTGACCCATTAGTTCCTTCAACTAGAAGTGTGCTTCTCTCGCTATATTCTTGACCAGTATCTAGCGCACCTTCATTCATGTCATCACTACCATGCAGTAGAGGAGGAAAAGAAATGAGTCGCATGTCTGTTAAGTAAAATTAATACCATCATGTAACAAAACTGGTGCATTGACTGACTTTGAGAGCATAGTGCTGAACGCAAAGGTGTCCATGTCAATATTTACTTACCTTTCTGAGGGAAATTCATCCTCCGACAGCTCACCTGAATATAAAAAGTGGTTGGAATAAATAATTGAAGTTCATTGGAAGCAAAAGTAACAATTTAGAAAAAGAAAGATGAGGAAAATTTACCGAATACTGAGACGAAGCTATCGTAGCTTTGTAATGAAGCAGTTGGACTAAGCAATGGTGTCGCGTACGGAGTCGAACCATCTGGATCTGTTGACTCTTCCATGTATTCGTGATCCTTACAGAAATGACAATGCAAATTGATGTCTTTGCAATCCAATTGCAATTGAGTTTCTTTCATGTTTAGTTCCTCTTCAATGTCTGACTTAGTAAGTGCCACACGGCACATTCAACTCAAAAGAAAGTCGCAAGAGCAATCAAGATCCAGTGTTCATGTTACGTTCCCCTTTAATGTCTGATTTTGTAAGTGCTACACCAAAGAGATGGCGCATTCCAATCCAAAGAAAGTCTTGTAATTCAGATAAGACCAATTCACTCTTGAATCCTAATAAATTATAACTACAACAATAGGATTAATAAGTTTATAATTCATTGTATTCTTTGTATCCCTAGTTGAAAAGTAACCCCTAATATCAAATACTCATGATACAAATTTTCAGTTGATAAACCAAATTCAGATGAGTAATTAATAGACAAAAATATGACAAAACTTACAGAAATTAATAATTGGATTTGATCAAGAGAATGTCTGGTGTTCCTACACACAAGCAACTAAAAAGAAAGAAAACATTCACAAATTCAGAATGCTAAAGAACAATTACAGAATTCTTTTTTGTTAATCCGATAAACTCGAATTCAAGAATCAGGATCGAATAAGTGTAATAAAGCTCATGCATTGGTTTTAACTGTCGATTATATAAAACCCTCAATTTCCAAAACTCAAAAAAACCCAAAATCTAATCCGTCATTGAATACAAAGCATATCCAAAATCCAGAAAGAAAAGGAAATCAAAGAGAGACAAGTAAGGAATAGTAATAAACTTACAGTTAAAGCATACAGAAGAAGAAATCCATCTAAACACGATCATCAATCAAATTCAAAAGTAAAGGAAAGAATATTTCAAAAATGTTGTCAGTTTCTTCTTGTTTGTCTAGCTACTTTCTCAACAAAGAATTTCGGGGAAAATGAAATTGAAATAGAATAAAAAAAACATAAAACAAGTGGAAAAAGAAGAAAGCGAATTTCAGTTTGTGGGACCCAGAGTAAGAACAATGGATTGAGAGTACGGCGCAAGAGAGATTTTGATTTGTTGACGGATTTCGGTGTGTGTTTTTCTTTTTCTTTTTTTAATCATTTTACAACGTCTTTTATACGTCATGTCTGCAGGCTTGCAGTATTCAACACGGTATGATACGGGTCAACGACAGGTGACTGATTTGGTCTCCCCAAAACACTTGCAAGTTGCAATCATGATCAAATTCACGAGCCTACGACTACGACTACACCCCAAAACATTGTTTGGAATGATAAAGAAACCGTGGGGATCTCGGGATTTTAGTCCGACTCTCACTAAGTCATGGGACCCGCAACACAAAAGTGGCCTCCGTTAACTCCTATAGATAGTAGGTCCCATGATTTCGTGAGATTCGGGATTAGGGAGAACGTCCCTGTGTGTCTATCATCTCCCTTGTTTGATTGAGTGTGTAGATGCATACATCTAAAAGTAAAGCAAAATGTTTGTTTGAGGGTAAAATCTCAGACTTCCAAAAACAGAAAAACTAATTTTTTGTGAAGTAAAATATTTTTGTTTCTGATTTTTACTTCTGGTATCCAAATTTCATGCTACTAATCCGAGAGTGAGTTAGATAGATCACTTCTTATGAAAAGTGAATTTAAGTAGAGAAACCAACGTTTTGTAAAGCAAAATATTTTTCCTTCTGACTTTTGCTTCTAGTATCCAAACGCGCTATGAAACACAAATTCATGTTACTAATCTGAGAGTGACTTTGGTATATATCACTTCTGGTGAAAAGTGAATTTAAGCAGAAAAATCAACTTTTTGTGAAGCAAAATATTTTTCCTTCTGACTTATGCTTATGGTATCCAAATGCAATACGACAACTAGTCTAAGAGTGACTTTGGTATATATAACTTGTTGAGAAAGGTAACCTTTTCATTTCATATTAGTGCTCATGGTGAGGGCCGTCTTAAAGGCTAGGCAGTCACTTAGACTAAGTCTTATGGGCTAGATTGGAGATGCTAGATTAGCACTTGTGTTGCAATTCAAAAAAAAAAATGTAGTAAAAAAGTTAACACTAGTTCTCTCTCCTACCAGTTGCTAGCATGCTAGATAGTTACGCTGAATGATTCAGCGCTTGAAAAACCACCTTTTCGCTAAATGGTTCAGTGCTGAGAGATTTATTTTTGATCTGACGGCAGAGATTGGTTGCGCTGAATGGTTTAGCGCAACGCGCTGACGTGGACTGCTAATCTAGCTGCTAGATTAGCACTCCCATAAGACTTAGGAGGTAGTCCTGACTGCTAATGTAGCTGCTAGACTAGCACCCCATAAGACTTGTCTTAGGGCCCCAACAAAATAGTTCATTCTTTTTTTCTAACAGTAGCCAATCAGTAACATATATAAGTGTTAATAAAGTGTTTTGTCATATTTATTTGCGTTACAGATAGTTTGTAACAATTTTAGACTTTACCAAATAATTTGTAACAGCTACAACTGTTATTAAAATCTTAGTTTTTGAAAACATCAACCAGTTTTGGGGTATTTTGTGCCAAATTTTCAGTGTATAACCCAAAATCTAATCAAAATGGCTGAAATTTTTGTTGCGGCCTACGGTTGCATTGGCTAATTCAAGTTATCACGATAAATGTATAAAATCTATTTTCCTATAATCTAAAATTTTAACTTTCACCGTGATTTGATGATCCGTAAAAAGCCTCAAATTTCAAGTTCCCCTGACTGATGACACATAACGTTGACCGTTAAATTGGTTGTTGTGATAGATTTGTCTTGTCTAGGTCCCGCTAACCTCACGGCACCACTTCTCATCTATGACTTGTAGCTGTAAAACCCACCATACAACAAGGTTCGGAAAAGGGAAAAAGGGCCGATCTTTGTATAGCCTTATCTGCCCCAGTAAAGAAAAAGAAAACGAAAGAAAATTCCCAAACCCAGAAAACCGTACTTTTTATTTCTTTATTTCTTTCTTTTTTGGTTCCGCGTAGGAATTACGAAGATGGTAGTAGAAGTGGCAACAGTAGGAGGAGCAACCATTCTCGCCCATCTTCCCAAAAATAAAAACCATTCTCCCTTATTTACTTCCATCCCATCTGTTTCTTTGCCATGCCCAAATAGAACTACAATTACTACTACAAGAAGACTCAATTCCTCTTCATCTTCTACATTTCCCACTTCGTCACAAAACCAAACAAGTTGTGGGAAATTACTATTATCACCAAATACTAACACCAGCAGCAAGCAAGAGAGGGTTTTCTTCTTAGATGTGAATCCTCTTTGTTATAAAGGAAGTACACCAAGTTTACAATCATTTGCTCATTGGATTTCTCTTTTCTTCTCCCAAGTCAGCCATCGTAGTCCTGTAATTGCTGTAAGTTCTCTTTCCCCTTCATTCTGGTTTCACTGTTCTCTTATTTAACTTTGTACAAATTGTACCCCATAACATATGAACCTCCAGATTTTGAAACTTGAATACACCTTTTCTTTGTAATTCAATATTTTCTCATTTTCACATTTAGTCAACAGTTTTTCCATTTCTGGTTACCCAAATTCATGAATGTCTGATGCCCATGTTATTATATGATTTGATATTGCAGTATATATGCATGTTATTAATGCATGATTTCTGCATTATTAACACCAAGAATGTGGGAATAAGTACATTTCTTAAGTTCTTTGGTATCACTATGTGTCCAGATGGATTGAGATATTTTCCTCAAGTGTTTTATTTCACTTGGTAATTTCTATCTCATTGTAGTTATCTTCGCCTTACCTCAACTGCATATCTTGTTTCAGGTTCTTGATGGTGACAGAGCAAATGAATTCCGAAGAGTTTTGCTACCTTCATATAAAGCTCATAGGAGAAAATTCTCCAAACAACTATCAACAACAAAACGTTATTCGAGGGTTGTGGAGCCTGGGAGAGATTCACGGCATGTCATTACAGAGGTCCTACAGAAATGCAATGTGCCAGTAAGTGAAAAGTTCTTCTTGATGTACAAGTTATTTCGATCAGGGTTCTGCTGCAACTTGTTGATTGTTATTCCAAAAGTTTGAATATTGAAGTTGTAAAACCAATGCAGGTGCTAAAGATCGAAGGCTATGAAGCAGATGATGTTGTTGCTACGCTTGTTGAGAAAGTTCTACAGAAAGGGTTTCGGGTTGTTATTGGTTCTCCAGATAAAGATTTTAAACAGTTAATATCTGAAGAAGTGCAAATTGTCATGCCCATGCCAGAATTTGGCCGCTGGTCTTTTTACACATTGAAGCACTATATGGCTCAGTATGATTGTGATCCAAGCTCTGATTTAAGTCTGCGTAAGATACTCTTTCACTAGCAATCCACTTTCAGAAATTTTGTTTTTTACAACTTATTAAGATCCTCATACGCAGAAAAAGTACAAATTCAATTTGATGCAGTTGTTAACTGATGAAACTTAGTAACCACTAGAACCAATTGTTTTTTAATGAATCACCCAACGAACATCATTGGACTTGTGCTAATACGAGCTTTATTAACAACAAATCACGGATAACCGGAAGTTTTTGTTGAGCATTTTAATCTCCCAAACATGGCTATATTTCTTTTTTCTACTGTATATTTGTTCAATCCAGTGAAAGTTCAATCTTGTAGCACATCATGGTTCATTAAAGTTCACATATCAATGCTTCTAACTCCCATATCAAGTTCTAGAGTTGTTCATCAAGCTATTCTCGAGGTCTAGTTTCATTTGCTTAGAACATAGGAAATGGTCCTTTTATCAAGAGCATTGTTTCTCATATGCGTAGTAGTTAGAGTAACATTACCGAATTCTTTTCTATGTCTATGATCAGTTTAACAGATATAAACTAGTAGAACGCAAAGTAGCAACGAAAGAACATAGACAATCGAGTCTGAGCTTAATACCTAGCACTGTTGATTATAAGTTAAATCAAAATAAGAAAAATCTACCTAAGACACTCTTAAGAACTACTCACATACTAGAATACAAAACCCTAAGAAAATAAAATATTACTAATAAAGGATGGGACGCTCTTCTATAGCATGGAAACTAGTAGATCCCAGTTATAAGTAACCAACACAAAAACCCCCTGCAACAGTCTGACACTACCTTTTTTATCCTCGTTAAATTGCAAAAATTACCTACCTGGGATGGTGTTTCTGGTATCATAGGACTTCTGTTACTCCTCCATATTATTTATCTTTTCGCACCTTAGTAGAGCCTTTTCTCAAGAATATTCTTTGGTAGTAATACTGACATTGCTGAATTCGTCTACAGATCGGACATTTACTTTCCTCATTAAAATTGCAAAGATCACCCACACCGGGTAGTGTTTTCTTTATCACAGTACTGCATTATTAGCAATGCTGTCTTCAAAATATTTAATTGATTTTTACACGGAAGCCTGTGGAGCACTCTCTTTCCATTAAAAAAAAAGTGGCCTTGGAAACGAGAGATTCTCTTGGTTCATGTTGTATTGTGCATGTACAACTGTAGATGTTGCACTTGGTATGCGGCGATCCTCTCAGAGAAATGCTTGCATTACTTTCCACCTGTCGTTGCATAATTTGTGTCTGCAAGTCACACTATCTTTGTATCTCATTATGTGATTATACTTTTGACATTTGTGTTATACTTTCACCTTCTGGCCGCTGATCATGATCACATGCTAACATTGTTTGAATGTTTCCAGTGTTAAGCTTAGGAAGATAACTTACAAGTTTTAGAAGATTATACCACACAGCTTGTCAGGACACTCGATAACTTTCGCTTATCATTTACTGGGTTTTAGTTGCATGATTTTTTGCAGGATGTATTATGGGTGATGAGGTTGACGGTGTTCCTGGGATTCAACATTTAGCCCCTGGTTTTGGTCGAAAGACAGCCCTTAAGCTGTTGAAAAAGCACGGTTCATTAGAAAATCTACTAAATGCAGCTGCAGTAAGAACTGTAGGCAAACCATATGCTCAAGATGCTCTCATAAATCATGCTGATTACCTGCGGAAGAATTATGAAGTTCTTAGTCTAAGGAGGTTTACTGCAAACCTACCATCTCCATTTCCTCAATGCCTGGTCTAACATATTTTTTTATTATAGGTTACGTTTCTTGCTTATGTGCAAAGCACTTATTGTTGTGGTTATGCAATATTGCTTAGGGATGTGGATGTTCAGCTTGAGGAGAAATGGTTGTTGGAGAGAGACGCCAGCAACGACACTATTGTCTTATCCAATTTCATCAAATTGTTGGAAGAAACCCATAAATGTTAGAAGAACTACAAAAGTTAAACAACAACAACACAGGCATCATATAAAGTTGAAGTTGATTTCTTCAAGTGTAAGTGTTTTTTGCATTCTTAGAAGACAACTGCTCCAATATGGGTTTTGTTTTGCACTGATTTTTCATCTTATGTTGTTTCTGTTATCCATCCCCGGCTTCGCTGTAACTGCAAAAACGTCATTTCTAGGTGATTTTATTTGTAACATTGTATATATAATTTGAGTGGAAAATACTGGCCTCACATTGAAAGTTAGGCCAAAAGCTTGAATTATAAAGCTTCTGGCCCCCGACCAATAGAAATTGAGGGTTTCCAATTTATTTGGCGATTTTCTCAACTCATCAAACACCTGTATATATAATTTGAGTGGAAAATACTGGCCTCACATTGAAAGTTAGGCCAAAAGCTTGAATTATAAAGCTTCTGGCCCCCGACCAATAGAAATTGAGGGTTTCCAATTTATTTGGCGATTTTCTCAACTCATCAAACACGAGATGTGAAGATTACTCACCACCGTGTAAAACATAAGATATCCCTTCCCTACCAGAACTCTCCAAAAGTCACCAAAACCCTAATGAAACTGTCAAGAAAATGGTGAAAAAATGGCGAGATATACCACATGCTCCTTCCTGTAATATACAAGCCCTAATTCCATTACGTGCCCTCCTCTATTCCTTCCAGATACTCCGTAAAAACGTCGAAGTGCGCAGCATGCTGCTACGATAGCAAGCACGGTTAGTTTGTTCCTTATCTATGTTATGTTCTGTTTTGATTTGATTTGGATTTTGGGTTTTTTCAAATTAATCGTTACCTAATGAATTTTAATGTCTGCTCGATTTTTCGGCCTAAGATTTTTTTTCCTTCTACAGAGAACGTAGAAAAAAAATAGACAAGGATAAGACAAAACCATGGCAAAAGGAGGAAAAGGAATTATAACATTTCTCTTGATCCGGTATACTAAACTTCACTAATAAGATTTTTTGCTTACTTATAGATTATCTATTTACTGGTATTATTGTGCCAAGTTTGTAGTTAAGGTCCAAAAATGCTTTGAAAAATGACGCTGAAGTTGTCTAGAGGGGAGAAAGAAGGTCCACAATCCTTGATCGTGTAACCTTCTAAGAAATAGTACCTCGGCCTTTTAGAGTATTTAATGGTGTTTGTGTTCTTACATTATTTTTGACCCCTCACTATCATCATGTGTATAGAAGTGGTTCTGGCATCTATTGTCTTGAGTAAACAAGTCATTCCAGGCTATTTTGGATTTTTGGTTATTTCTTATGTTGTTCTCATGTCAAGTAGAAGTAGCCATCCTTTAGCAATGACATATTTTTAGCAAAGATGCTGAACTCTGTTAATAAGTAATAAGATATGACACTCATTGCTACTTAACTGGGTTGCTGCTACTTAACTGGGTTGGAGGTTATTTGAAATTGAGGAAAACGCTCAAGTCATATTGGATGAAAGAGGTCTAATACTGGAAAAATAACATTTTCTTTCAAATGCATCTATTAAAGTAACTGAACAATGACTATTATATGCTATATATAGTTGGTGCCACAAATATTAAAATTGGGTACCATTTCAGAAGATGGTCAATGTATTTTTTGAGTAATTAGTGGTTATGAATTTTCTTATTCAGTTGGTGTGGTGGACTTATAATTTTTCGGTGAAGGTTGTGAAATTTTTAGGAGGTAGATAAGGAGGTACAATCTGGTGAACATCTAAAAAAAGATAGTAGATGGCAGGTTGAATCAGGAAAGGTTAGACTTGGAAGAAATGGAAGTGACAAGTCGAGAGAAGAGAAAGAAAAAGATGCAGTTGAAATCCATATTGATGATAACCAATGATATGTAACATGCATAATTCTTATGGTGTAAGCAATGCCATCTGACATATGGTTAGTAATTTATAAGAATCACCTCCTCTTTTGTATTGAATAAAGTTCTTAGAAGCTACTAACTAACTTTCTCTTGGAAGATGAAGGGAAGTTACTTTTGAAAGGAAGAGAAGAATTTTAAACAACTAGGAGAATTTCAAGTAAGACATGCTCTTCTGTTGCTGGAATACCTAAGTCGTACTTTATTGGCTGTTTGATTTCATTGGATCTAATGAGCCGATAAGACGTGTATTTTGACATTGCTTAGTTCTGCATTGTCTAGGAAATATCTTCAAATTATGACTTCCAGATATCGGGTAAATGTCATGGTGGAGCCATGGAGGATGCCATACTAAATGCAGGTATTTATCTTTTGTTTCATCCATTATTGTGGATATACAGAGCTCCTAACATTATGAATCTGTAGGTATTTATCCTTTGTTTCATCCATTATTGTGGATGTATATAAAGAGTTTCTACGTTATGAATTGAATTCACTATGGTTCACATTGGACTGTGATTGATAAATTTGTAGTATTAAGAGCATGAGAGAGGAAGGATAATTCAACGTGATAAAAAAGGCCATAATTCTGAACCCGTCCCTTTGTTAATGCATGTGGAGAAGGAAATGACTGAAGGCTGACTCGAAAGCATGAGACGTGTGGCATCAACACCTTTCCAAAGGTATATGTAGCAACTTCAGATATCCATTTTTTGCAAAACATAAGTAAAAACTTCACAAGATCTACTAAGCCTTTATAATTTAATTTTAGGAGTGTCGCTAATGGTGGTTGTTCTATTTGTGTGGGGCATAACACTGAGAAAGAATGAAATTATGTGCATCGAAAAAGTAGGAACTAGGTCACCAGACTTGCTGATAGAAAGGTTTGTTCTATACAACGTTGATTATTCATCGTTATGGTGGTTAATTTGTAATGACTCCATAATTAAGACGTGTTTGGTTTAATTGCTTTTTGGAGAACATGAATTCGTATACAATCTGCTACGGGTGCGGGGTGGTTTGAAGAAGTTGAATGCACTTAATGTCATCTAAATAAACATTACACCTTCAGCCTAAAATGATTCCAAGTATACCAGCTATTAGAATCCCTTCAACACCATATATAATTATAAGATAGTAATTGCACAAATGCAAACGAAGAAGAGATTAAATAAAGTAATCAAACTTAGTAGTAGATTCTATTGGTAGTTGCTATGCTTTCCGCACAAATGCACAAAACCTACGTGGTTCAAATTGTACTTATTGTTTTTATTAGGCTCACAAGTCATGAACCAATGGCTAATTTTGGATATGTCGCATGAAGGAATTTAGATCATCATATCAGTGTGTAAGACACCACCTTATAAGTTAATTGAAAAGTTGTTGGAACAGTGGTTTCTTATTTTCTTAATGTTCTTATAACGTGTTGGGATAGTGGTTTCTTATTTTCTTAATGTTCTTATAACGGTGTTAGAAGTTATGAAGTATTCTTATTCATTGATACATTTAATTACCAACTAGATTTAGTCAACCGATTTATAATGGTCCCTTATTTCACTGTTTAGTCTATCTTTCATCTCAAGAATATCGGTTTCTTTATGTGATGCAATACCTCTTTCGTTCCACTTGCATTTTCACATTGATTACTTGCATGGGAACATTGCCTTCCTACATACTTTTTTTCGTGTTTCTGTGGAGCAGATGCAGTTTCATTAACAAAATTAGGCCGTCTCAAACCTTGGAATAAGAGTTGATGCAGAATATCGAGCTGAACTTTCGAATGGAACTGTTGAATTTATTATCCCAACAAAATATATGGAGTGACCTCCGATACAGGCTACAACCAACATGGTTTTCCTCATTGATGTATCAATTTCTGCAGTTGAAAGTTGCGATGGGGTAAGAACATTGAATTGGAAAAAACATAAATCTAAATTGCTATAAAATGTAATCATGGAATGTCTTTACCTTTGATCTTATAATATATACTATTATCCAAATGTGCAGTATCATCTGTAACAGGAAAACTTCACTTGATTAGCTACCGTTATCTGTTGCTCTGATTTTCCATATTTATGGACTGCTGATTCACTTGCAATGCAGGTAACGAAGGCATCAAATGAAGACTAGCTTCGGTCTAATTCTATTCGACCATGAATTCAATGGAGGGTCCAGGCTAAATTTTTGGGGCGCATAATAGTTTACATTGTTTTTTATTTGAAGTTCAGTCCGTTATTTTATTTGTGGAATTTTCGAATGAGTTTGCGTGGAACACGTCAAAGAAAACACTTTAATTCCCAAATATGCTGATTTATGTATGATGATTAGAGAGAATATTTCTTTTGTTCCCTTCATTTACTGTTGTAGAATATTTTCATTCAAAAGATTATGTCCCTTCATTTACTGTTGTAGAATATTTCATTCAAAATATTATGTTAAACAGGTATGTAAGTAACAGGTAGACAACCAATTTGATCCCGTGCAACGCACGGGAAAGACACTAGTTAGTTTAGTTCCAACTATCATCACTGTATGTTAATTATTCTCTAAGATGAAGATGCTTATGTGTTATGACATTTGTTTCAGTTCGAGTTGATAGGTTCCAATCATAGAAAGGTTATAGACATAATGATTAGCTGAGTGGGGACATGATTTTGTGTGATCCAAGTCAAAATATAGAGCTTCAGCAGTTAAGCTAGAACTAGGTCCGTATTATATGTATGGTGCACCCACAATTAATCACGTAGAACTTAAGTACTGATCATTTGTCTCAGTAAGTGATATAATGGTCTTCGAAGAACTTGGGGAAGAATGCATCTGTTTTTCCCATTAAAGATTGGGATTGGGCTTTTCCTTGTAGCTCGGATGACTTGTTTACATAACTTGGGATATACTGCAGTTGATATTTTCATCAGGGAACCTCTTAGTTCCATCTTTTTGTTTTAGTGCTGTCTTTGTAACTTATACATCTCGTGGTTTCAGAGTTCCTCAGAAAGAAGATGATCTCGAATTATTGGAGTCAACATAGAATCCAAACATCTCTTGCAAGGACTAGTTCAGCAATATTCTGCAGCTTTTGGAGGTCCAAATGCTTGATCGTTCCATGTCATCTCTGGTGGATTACCTTCAGAGATACACCTTATGAAAAAAGAGGAACTCTGTCATCGCGTCACTTCTGGATTTCCAAACTTCCTTCTGTAATATTTGTAGACAGAAAGTATGTAGTTTTTATCCTATTATATTTGTGATTGGGAAAAATGTCAATCGTCATATCTAAGGAATGAAAAATCTTGCGTGAATATCTACTCCGAATGTCAGTCCAAAATGTCACTTGTTCTACATTTCTTAGTTCGGTTAATCTCCTTTCAGTTCACCCCATCTGCAGAATGTGAAAGTATCCCAGTAAAAATAAAAAATAAAATTTGATGCTAATTCGTACGTGTAGTGGTGGTACTGCTATGGGTGTTGGCTTTGGCAGCTACTATTATAGCTGGTTCTCGGGAAAAGATAACCCAACAAGGCAGCATCTATAGTGAAAAGTCTCCCTCGTGACCCAAAAATCCACCGCCGGGAATCTGGCTCCCACCGGCAATGAACGGCGGCAGGGGTAATTTGTAATTTTAACAAACAAGAGGGGTATCTTGATTTGTAAGCATATGGAATAAGGATTAAGAAGTCTGTTCCCCATCGAAGAAAAGAAACGTAGTAGTGGAACAGTCGTCTCTCTGAAAACCCTCAAACAAGGCTGAAGAAAAACCACAAACACAAATCTGAAGAAGCAAAATCACAACTCTCTCAAATTTTCAGGTAATAATTTGTATTTTCTCCTGCCTACCTTTTTTTTTTTTTGTTGTTGTCAATCACTCACTCTTCTCTCGCTTTTTAGAGATTTTTGTGTAAGTTGATGATGTTGAAATGACTTAATTACTTCTGTATTTATTACGGTTTTGCTATAGATGGCATCAATGTTAGGTTTTAGGGGTTTCTAAAACTTTTCTTTTTCTTTTACTGATTTGAGTTCAAGATTCCAATAAAAACACTGTTTCATGTTCTTTATAATCACTGTTTTGGTGGAATTGATATTGTTTTTAAGCAATTCTAAAATCATAGTTTCATCATGGTAATGCCTTTTCTTTTAAGTTACGTATTTTTTTGCTTCTGTACATTAGAATTTGCCTCTACTAGGGTTTTGAGAAAGGAGTCGGTGTTTAATCTACATTGTCGTTTAAATGCTTGAGAGATTCTGGAAGTACATTTTTGTTCAGAGCAACTCAAAGTCACCGATCTGTTAAGTGGGTGTTTAACAGTATGTATGTATCATCGTTTGACAACCCCCCTTACTTTAATTGCCCAAGATGTAAGGGGTCAGCATTACAATGTAAATCTAATGGGTTTAATTTATTATGGTTTAACATTTAGTTAGCGATAAACCCGACATATAATTGGTATTTAGACTGAGTGTAAAAGTACAGATGAGGAGTGTTCAAACAGTTGGCTGTAGATATGCTCAGTATATCATTGTTTCAGATGCTTTTTTTTTTTCTCAACTCCATTGCTCGTTACGTTTTATTTTGATTGTGTTTTGTTTGTTCTTGATGCTTACTAAAACATGGAACATGGTATTGACTGGGTTACCCTCATTTGGTTTATTGTTTCGGTTTTCTTTCAGTGCTTTCGAGGGTGAAATCATTTGCCCTTTGTAAGAAGGTGTTCTGTGGACAATATGGCCACAAAAATTGACCAGGCATCTTCAGTTGAACCTCATCGTGCGCAGACTACTGTCATGGCTACCTCATCTGTAGCATCAGCTAGTACTCCAAAAGTTTCCATGTTCATAAAGAAGGCTGGATTTGTTATACCAAAGAATAAATTAGCAGGTTCGCTGGTTCCTGCCATCCGGCCTAGGAAGACTGAAGCCCGAGATGCAGCCAAAGAAGAGGATAATAAACCGATCAAACGGAAAACAAAATGGGGTGCTGATCTCTCAGAAGATGCTGCTGTTCGGAAAGGAAGAGCTTTAGCTTATCAGGTATCCTCTAGATTCCTCGCAAGTTGCAAGGTTAAGTTCCGCCTTGGTATTGTTTGTTACAGTTATGAACTAGTGCAGATTGGAATTTCTTTATGTATTCGTAATTCAGATAGCATCATTTTGAAATGGTTGTCTTTCTCAGTGTATCATCTTTTTTTGACCAATTTAGCTTTTAAAAAATGAAAACTTTTAGAAACGGTCAACGATATGTTTAGCTCCTGTTAGGGAGAAAAGTCAATTGCTCAACTTTCAGCAATTGAGCATTTTCCTTCCCAGCTTGGGTGCTAAAATATCGTTGCTTCCTTGTGTAGTCTCATATGGAAGCTGCACTTCCAGGTGATTAAGTGATATTACTGCCTGTGTGGTGGTACAAATTTTGAGCAGACTCGAGTAGACCAAATCGCACAACAGTTGAAATCGGGAGTTCTCGAGAAGGAGGATGACAAAGGCACAGAATTACTGAAAGATGCTCCACATCCTGAATCTTCTAGGGCACAAAATGATGACCAGGTAGAGAGCGTTGTTTTTGGTTAGTTAAGTGTCTACATTTTCTTTTTCGCTTTTTTTGCGATTTGATAGGCTAATCATTTTTCCCGCAAATGCAGATGCAGAAGTTTGAAATGTTAGCATTGGAGAAACAAGAGATTATTGGTAAGTTGGCAGCCATCTGCAAAACCTTAATTTTAATATTTTTTCTATCTTAAATACTATAATCTGTCATTCTGCCTGTAGGGGAGATACTAAAGTTGAATCCGAGTTACAAGGTCCCACCAGATTACAAGCCATTATTGAAGGAGGCAAAGATTCCTATTCCTGTAAGTCGCTGGTTATTAATTGTTAACATTCTGTTACCTTATCATAGTTTGCTCAGATCTCCTTCTGCCTTCGCCAGTTTTTGGCCAAAAGTTTGCTGATATTTGGCGCAGAGTAGAAGTGTAAGATTATATTAGTGGTCTGGTCTTGTCGTTTTTTATGGTGCTGTTATCATTTGCAAGAGCCGTAAGATTATCAGTTTTGTAGGTTAAATGGAAGTTGTTAAGTGTACTTCTATTGAGTGAAAATGGATCTATACATAAGAGGGGAGCATTGTTGTTTGACGACTACAGAGATTTGGTTCTTGGCAATATTTCTTTTTCTAATCGTCTGCATATTGATTATTCTCTGAACAAACTTAGCAGGTTTTAAAGAAAGATTGACGTTTACTAGAAAGCGTGATATATATTTTGTTCCCTGTGTGCACTTGTGCAGGTCACACGTTACCCTGGATACAATGTCATTGGCGTGATATTAGGGCCTGGAAGCCATACTCAAAAGCGTTTAGAAGAGGTGAATAGATTGGGCTAAAATAGTTGGATTCTTTTTAAACTACTTTTCATCTTAATATTCTTTCCACAAATGCAATTCATCAAGTCTTGCATGCAAAATCTCCACAAAAGACTTTGAATTAATTCCTTATCATAATCAATATCAGGAAACTGGAGCTACCATACGAATTCATGGTACTAAAGTGGCCACGGGAGAGAAGGTAATTGGGCAATTCAATAGAAGTGGAAAATCTGTTTACATCGACGTTTGTTACATCAAAACAATCTCTTCAGGTGTAAATACTCTAGACTATTCACAGATATGACTTTGATGTCTTTCTTTGGTAACATATTTTCAGGGTGAAATAACCTCATCAGATGGAAATGATGTTCAAAATGCTTATGAAGAGCTATATGTCCATGTATTAGCTGACACGTTTGAGAAAATTGACGCCGCGGTTTCTTTAATCGAACTACTCATTTCCCCAGTCTTGGTGAGTTCAGCATGCATAAGATTGATGTAGACGTATTCAGTGCTCTCCTTGGTCAAGTTCTTAATAAGCCTAATTTCTGTTCATTTTTTCTTCTTTCTTTTGTGTTTCCTAGCAGGGAAATTCAGCATTAGCTACCGCAAATACAGCGACAGGCACTGGGGATAGTGTGAACGTGTTTGATCAGAATCATGCTGTTAATTCTGCTGGTTATGTGATACCTATGGCTGGTGTTAACCAGGGTTTTATGCAGCCAATGGTAGCACCTTCACAGTCTGGTCCCACACAAGTTCAATTTCAGCCATACCGTGGTCCATGGTTCCCACCAGGTCCACCTCAAAATGCAGGGCATCCCCACTCTGGTTATCCCCCCTCGCCACATATGTCAAATGCTGTCCAATATCCTCCAACATCCATCAATACTTCAACAATGCATCCAAGCTTTAGCAGCCATTCCCAGCGTCCTTTTATTCCTGGTCAACAACAGCTGCCACAGAGTTTACAGCGGTCTTACATGCCTGAACTCCATCAACAATCTCAGGGTTTTCCAATGTTGAACAACCCCATGCAGAGTCAGCAGAACTCACCTGCTTTCCGAACCATGGCACCGCAACCTAATTCTGCCATGCCACATCAGAATACTGGTAATCGTTTAATTTCGACCGGAACATTGCCATATTCAAGTCTTCAACATACATCAATGAGACCATTGACTGGTAGACCTGTAACTCCTGGAAGCACTGTTGGATGGCCGGGTGTACCACCAGCTGCGCCAACTTCTCAAGGGATATCTAATATGATGCAAATAAACCGCCCTGTGGGTCCACCCTCTGAAGGTCTGTCTCCGTATCCCCCACCTTCAAATGTACCTTCATTTACGTCAACATCAACTCCCTCATCAATTGCTGAACCCACTATAGGCTCCACTCAGTCGCATGTTCCTCCCGCACTGTCCTTACCCCAACTGCAGCAGGGAAGTATTCTGCCACCAGTCACAACTCCAAGACCGCAGCGCCCAAACTCTGGTGATTTCACTTTTCGACCTCTGGTGCCTCCTCCTCAAGCAAGTCCAGGATCAAGCAATCCATCCGTAGCTCCTCAAATGCTGCCAAGACCAACAACGTTACAGATTTCACTGCCTCAGCTGCCATCTTACCAACCTCAAGCTCCAGTTTCTTTTGGTGCCAATACAGCTCAGGTTCCACAGCCTCAATTAAGATTTCCAGCATTTCCAAATCCAAATCCTGCAATGCTAACATCACGAATCCCGCATCAGGGACTCCAAATGCCCAATTCCCCTGGAAATTTGCCCCCCCGGACAGTAAATCATCTGCAACTTCAGCAGAATCAGTTCGGTGCTACTATTCCATCAGGCAACCTCTTTGTTCAAACCCAACAATTTAGTAATAATATGCAAGGGTATAGTCCTGGAATTCGGAACCAAGGCTATGATCCCTTCTCCCCCACTGCAATACCATCCTCTGCACTTCTGAACCAAAGAGAAGATTTAACAAGGAAACCAGGTAGTTGAACCATATTATGAAGATCTTATGGATTTTCAGTGTGGGATACGTTGGAAGTGGTTAGTTTCCTTGTTGGGATTCGGTGCAGTAGTACGTGCTGGAAAAGAAAAGAGAGCTAGAAACAGAAACCAAAGGAGGTTAATGTACTAATCAATATATTATAACAGTTTTGTATCTCTTGATTTCTAAGTGGTGAGATGCTCTGGTTCTTCATACATAACAAAGGAATCTGTTGTGGCTTGACAAATTATTTAGATGTTTGAACTTTGGTAGTCATTTTAATCTGTTGTCTCATCATGTAAGAGTTGAATCTCATGCTATGGGAACTACCCTCTGGGAGGGTGGTTGCTTATAACCTTCCGCCTCTTTAAAACCTAGAGTTGCGGTGGTGTTAGAGTAGTTCCTAAGGAATTAACAAACTCAGGATTTGTTCATTGTGTTCCCACTATGGAATGAATAAACATGAACAATGGATATTCAATCAACAAATCTGTTGCTTTGAACATTGAGTCGGAACATCCAACGCGCTTCTGTGGTAACGACGGGCGACCTTACTACAAACGCTGGCGCTCAAAAGAAAAACGCTGACGCTTGAACTCCAAACTCCTGCGTTAATGCCACAAATGCTGAGTGCAATTCCTTTTCCCGAGTTTTCTTTTGCTACAACTCACATGCTACATTTCATTTTTATATTCTTTAACTTATTATTATATTATAAAAGTCTTACAACTCTTATACTTTTAAAAAAATTATTATTATTTTATTAAAATTAATGGGCGGGAAATGGAAGGCAGCAGTGCTAATGATTGAAAAGTAGCACCAGGCGTCAATTGTTTGAGCACACGATTGATCTTTCCGCGCCTGCGTTTGTCTCTCCAACGCCCGCGTCTTTCTGTTCAATGCCCGCGTTTTTTTTTAAAACTCTAGCGTTTGTCTCGAGCTCGTGCACTTAGTTATCTAACCCCCAGTACTTTACCATATTGGAAAAGCCAATTTTGCCATCCACCTGGCTCAACAAAAAGATGGATTTGGCCATTGCCATAGGAACTGCGCTTAGGTGTTTTGTATGCGGAGGAGATGCAGGTAGGCCGGCTCATTTCTTTTGGTCTACCCGGATGGACTGTCCCAGCTTGCCTATATAGGTTAGAATCAATATTTGGGCACCACTAGTGGCTTTTCTTGGGGACCATTCTCAAAATTTGACTAAGTCATTGAAGTAATCTGCAACACCATTTATCTAAGTATATTTTACTTAATGGCGAAAGTGCCCTTTTTTAATTAGTTAAGCTAATGAATTAGGTTGGTGAGTTAGATAGTAGATTATTATTAGTTTTTATTTTAAAATAGAATTGTTGAGAGATAAGTAGAGTTTTCTTTTTTGAGATGGTAGAATTCAGTGACAACTCCTCTGAATCCTCTTCTCAACCCTTAGAGTAAAATCTGCATTCGTTATACTTCAAAACAATCCTCTGAATCTGAATTCTCGATCCCTAGAGTAAAATATGTACTCGTTAAACTTCAAAATAATCCGGAAATGAATAATTTCTTAGATGGTGAATGCATTATTCCCCAAACTCAATCCCAAGATCAAAATGATGGTTTTTACGAGCCACAACCAGAGGATGATGTTTTAGATACTCATGTATACTTCATATTTAGTTTTTGTTGCTTGAATTGGCCGAAAATTTCCTGAAAATGAAAATTTTGTAACTTAATTTCGGTTAGGTCAAGTACGTTTGGATACCATATCTGAAGAACATGTAGTTGAACTTATCTGCAAATGTAGTTCGGCTAATGTTCATGAAAACACATGTAGTCGAACTTAGCTATAAAGGAGTTCTTGCGTTTTTCGGCCATCATATTTCTAGGACAGGTAGCCGAACTTTTATTCTAGGGTAAACAGAGTAATGCTCGGTTTAGTCGAGTCCACCATTTTTGTAGACGACCTTATATTCTGGGGGGCTTATAGAGTAATGTTTAGTTTGGATGAGTACATCATTTTGGTAGCCGATAGTTAAGTTGAAAATTTGAGAGAAAAAATTATTAGAAGTTCGGCTATCTGCCCTTGCCGAACTCATCTAAAATGACGAAGGTACCAAGTACACCACAATTTTTTCGATATCAACCTATAAGTCCAATACCTTGTGCGATCGTCTATGGATAATAATTCGAGACAATACAACAACAAGATAATCAGTTGATAATAGTTATTGTACAAGACCGGTATACTATATGATTAATATCAAGTGGTTGGATTTACGTACCGTGTATTTACTTTTAATTATAAATAAACCAATAATTATAATTGCGGAAAACAAAAGTACATGACACGACAAGATTTTGTTAACGAGGAAACCACAAATGCAGAAAACCCCGGGACTTAGTCCAGTTTTGAATACTCTCATAATTAAGTTGCTATACAAAGACACTACCAACTTCGTATATTTGAGACCAAGTAAACTACACCTAGTTACCTAGTTTCCTTAGTATCCCTGCTCCTACAACCAATCTGGATAATGCACATGAATCTTAAGATAGAGTCCACTATCTTAAGTTGCTTCAGTCTCTCAGAAGACTTTAAGCACTCAACCCTTTGGATCGTCTTCCAAACAGTAAATGACTAATCTGTTTGGTAACCACTCTTCTTTCTCAAGAAGTTAATCATATATATTGATGTCGAGTGTGACAAGGTATTTTCTGCTTTTACGGGTTTTAGATCTTCCAAGATCTAGATTAAACAAGTTAACCATATCAAGTCAAACAGAAATACCAGATTCAAATACCGAAGAGTACCACCAAATGATATATTGCAGCCAATTCACACCCATTATTGCAGCCTACGAGCAAGTTTAGTGGAGAATGTTATATTTGCACATTTTCCTGTCAGTGTGGATGGACAAACTCAATTTCGAACAATTGTAAAATGGTAGATGTAACTAGTGTAGCCCGTTTTTTATATAAACTATTTTTTTTAATTTAAATGGGGTCTGTATTATTAAAATAATCTTATAACTCTGATAAATTTTGATTAATGGAACCCATTATGTGTATAATATACTTCGAAAACTTATATTAAATAACTAAGATAATTATCATATATTAAAAAAAATCATGCAACGACATTATTTTGGCCGACTAGCCCATCCTTGACAGAGGATCGTCCCAACTATGGACGATCATCTAAGGATGATTCGATCGACTCAACTTGACATGGGATGAGAAAACACTCAGAGTTGAGCCTTTGCCTATCCAGTTTAACTATTATTCTACTATGATGTGAGAATCGGCAAAGTAGCTCGTTTGTCTATCCCACTGGAGTTCCGCTAACAAACATGATATTGCAGTACAATAATTTGTTAAACCATCTACAACACCATATCATTATAGCATCATATAGCTAATCTTACAGAAAGTCGGGTGAACATGTTTTGCACACAATGATTTTTTGCTTTCTGTGGAATATCCTAATGTAAAATATTTCCGTTTCAATTAACATGCCTGTTTTAGGGGTTCTTTCCCCTATTTTATGGTCGGTTATTTTGCTTTGTAATTAAGCTTCTATCAATGCAATTTAGACTTAACAAAAAAAACATGTTTTGCACACAATGATAATAAATATGTATATTTATATTTCGATATATGCAATAAGTAGGTATTACTCTAGAAAATACATGCCTTAGTCTATTTTTCTTAGGTTTCGACACTTTCCTTTTTTTTTTTTTACGAAACTCTTAGCCGCCTGAAACTTTCTTGCTCAAATAAGTTCCTTTGAAGCAGATCTGAGCAAGATAAATCACATAACGATATCGTAAATATGCCATCTCCAAATCAAAAAGTCACAAAATCAAATCAATTTTACAATTACTAATCCATCAAATTCTCCACAAAAAGAAGGAAAAATATATTCATTTTCATTGTGTCGCCATGCAAAAACACCAGTGATTGTGATTAATGGAAAGTAATCAAGAGTATTGAAATTTCTTACCGTCATTGTGCAAGGTGGGTTTCTATCAGTCACTGAGTATTTTCATTGAACATCGCGCATGCCTTTTCATACAAATCCCTATTAGTTATCCCCTTTAATGAAATTGGCATTAAGATTTTTAGAGACCAAAGATTTACCGAATAACAAAACTTTATCAACTGCGGGTGATTGATAACCAACACTAATGTGAAATTTCGAAACCTTGAATGAAGGAATCAGAAAGTTTTGAAGTAAGGATTTCGATTGTAGGAGGAAACTGAGTTCTGAAATTTGTGACGCCAAGTTCCATACATCAAAATAAAAAAATCAAGTAAATGGAACCCTAGTTGAAAAATATAAGAACGATAGTGACATATTGGAAGAGAGGGAGAAGAAAACGTTGTAAACGACAGTGACATATTTGTCTCTTCGTCTTTTTTGCTCTCTAGTATCCACTATTGTCTTTGGAAGTGAGAACGTTAGGAACGAATAAATACAAAGAATTTTTTTTAAAACAACCACGACCGAGGATTTATCTTTGGCAAGGAAAGTGGAAGGCTAAAGGAACCGAGCAATTCCTCTGGTTGAAATTAAGAAATTTGTAACTGCAGATTTGAAAATCCAATTAAATGTAAGTAACCTTAAACTTCCCATGATGAAACATTGATGTGTGAGCTAAGCAATCAAGTATAAATTGCTATGGCCCCTAGCAATTAGGTAAAAATTAGGATCACCATGGATAAACTAAAAATCCAATTCTTAGCTCTAAAACGGAATCTGTTAAAAAATTCACACACATAATGAATCAAAGTCATCATCTTGAGGGAATCAGAGAAGCAATTAAAAATAAGGGTTATTTTGCGTTTCCTCCCCTTTAAAGATCGCTAATTAGCGTTTCCTCCCCAAATAGATGCAAATTAGCGTTTCCTCCTCTCGTCAAGTATTCCATCCATTTTCATGTTAGATGAGTCTGCACCAGTGCAGACGTGGAAGAATAAAAAAAAATCTTGACAAATTGTCCAAATTAACCTCGTCTTCTTCGTTCACATACACATTAGAGTTTCACCAAAGTGTGATTTCTGATTAGCAGAGATGAATAACCCATAATCCTTGGTTCTTATTAGCACCTCATTCGATTTCCATATTAGATAATTGAAGTTGTACTAGGTCGTGACATCATGTGAGAAATGAATCTGATTTATTTACTTACCAAGTGGTGGAAACACAGCTTTTAAATTTCCGCAGAATAATCAAAACAGGTACAAGATGAGAAATTATCAAAGATTGATGATGAGAAAAAAAAATAGATCAACTGAAATGGAACAAATCTGGTAATAATTTTTTCTTTGTCTATGATATTAATATCCAATAAATTTGGGTTTATCTCAAAATCTAGGGTTCTAATCGTTTCTTTCTGAATCTAATGGGAGAAAAGAGATGGTTTGATGTTGTTCAGGTGATTCCGATTGAGAAGATGGTGAAGAATTAGAAATTACAAGATGGGTTTGTTCTCGATTTACAATTAAAGCCGTAAATGAATGAAGAAAGCATGTTGTTGTTACGGAGATGGAAGAAATAAATCAGGATTTGGTTAATTAGATGGGTTATACTCGAATTTGTGCTGGGGTATGTATGATTCCAGTTACAAAGCTTAGATGGTGTTGTGTACTGATGAGTAAATGAAGATTGGTTAATTTCTGGTGAGTAATTGTTATTGGGATTACATGGAAATAACAGAAACTAGATGTAGTTGAGGGAACTGGAGGTGATGTTAAGCTGAATGGAAGAAGGTTTGAGTTGCTGGTATAGATGAATGTAAGGAAAAATAATTGCAGAAAGGTAGTGTGTGGCTCACTGACCTTGTATCTCCCATTAGATTACCACTTCCACTTGCACCCCAGTGACATAGAATAATGCACAAACATACTGATCAGGTAAGGAAGAAGAGATAGATGATTGGAGATGAAGGGAGTGTTGTTGTTGCTGCCGTTAGTTTTTGGGTGATTGAAGGAAGCTCGTTTCCATAAATCAGTTGATTGAAGGTTTCTGTGTATTGTTTTGACTTTAGATACCTCTATTTGATCTTATTAGTATAGGAGGGTATTCCGGGTATATCAATTGACACGTGTTTATCTTTTCCACGTGTGCACTGGTGCTGACTCATCTAACAGGAAAATGGATGGAATACTTGACGAGAGGAGGAAACGCTAATTTGCATCTATTTAGGGAGGAAACGCTAATTAGCGATCTTTAAAGGGGAGGAAACGCAAAATAGCCCTAAAAATAATAATCATTAAAAATTTGATATAAATGATGAACTAAAATTTGAACGAAAATTTGATTCTTCAGGGACTCACAAAATCATACATGTAATCTAATTTTTGGGTGATTCATCTTCCATAGGATCGAAATCAAATTTCAAAATCATGGAGAACATCTTTTGTACAGTTAAAACTGGTGATTCATCTTCCTTGGGTATGAAATCAAATATCAAAATCACGGAGAACATCCCCAATATTAACTAGATGAACAAAATAAGCCTAAAAAAGAAACATGCATGTTCCATGTCTAACAATGAGAGGCAGGAAAACTAAGCGATCGATCATCTGGTTATTTAGCAGCGGTGATACATTTTTTATCTGAGATAGTGGGAGAGAACGATGGGGTATACATAGGGTGCACTCTTAAATTTTGTTTCATAAACTTGGAATTAACGCCACACGTGCGAGTAGTAGGGTGTGTCCTGGAGAACTATAGCAATTGATTTATCTTTTTGAGGACAAATTTGGACCACCACTAACACAGAAAAACTTAGCCAAACTGTGTTTTGTACTCTTGATGATCTATACATACATGAGATATTAACGCCAAACAATAAGAACATACATGAGACCTCTTAACCCATGACGTTTCAAAATATTTGAAACCCTAATGTTTGGTTAAGAAAGATACCAGTTACCTGAGTTATTTCCCATTTAATTAAAATATATTCCTAATAAATACAGGAAGGGGAAGTCATGCTTGAGAAATCCCCACCACTAATTTTAAATAATATCCCGACCATGGATTTTTCTATCACCACATTATCATCTGGACCAGTAACTTCATTGGTTACTCCTTTTTTCTTAATGCCGAGATATATTTTTCTATCTTCCACTACCACATTAACGTCACCACTCCACCAGTCTCACCAATACCCATCACAATTATCCCCACCACTTCCCATCATCACAATCACCGTTCATGCTTACTAATATGGTTAATATCAAATAAATTTATTATGTATCAACAAAAATATATTCATTTGATTAATTAAAGAAACATTTATTATGAAATATCAATTGAACATTAGTTCATGGGGAGAATGTTCATGAAACAAAAATATATTCATTAAAGAAAAATAATATCAGAATTAATTAACAAACATTTATTATGACATATTGCATTTCAGTATTAGTCCCTTTGGTCATAATCTACAGTGACATTGGTGGATCTGATTTATCCCATGTGTAACTGTGTTGATATGATAGTCTAATTTATGTTCCTGATCTTGATCCACCTCACATATTTCCAGACTTTACGTAATCAATATGGTGAAAATCATGATTATAAATATTATACAAGTTATAATAAATCAATATATATTATATTAGTACAATTACATATTATATTGATTACGTAAGTTATATAAATTACTAATTTAGTAAGTTAATATACTACGTTATAATATGTTATTATTATGTCCCACATAGTTGTGATGGTGGGTGGTGATGATACCAGTTACCCGAGTGTTTTTCTATCAAGACAACAATAGAAATCCCCACCTCCGTGATTTTGTAGTTATTTGTAATAGTGGATCTCATTACACAAGTATATGATGACAGCCGTTTCAAAATAGAATAATACTTGCTAAAATAACAATTATCCTAGTTATTTACGGTTGGAATTGCCTCTTTCTTTATCATAGAGCGACCCAGGTGAAGAAATTGGTAGTCACGTAAGATGGTAATGAGTATTCACATAAGATGATAACGAATCGATAAAATATAAAATGCCTACAATTCTATCCATTTAAGATGTAGCACAAGAAAGCCATAGAAGTATGTAAGAACTAATAAGTGTCATGCTTGAGAAATAACTAAGTTAGGCTCCAATTGTTTTTATACTTGCTGAACATAAATCTACCGCTATAAATGATCACGTCTAATTAAAATTTAATAATAAATGTTCAATTGATATTTAATAATAAATGCTTTTTTAATTAATCATGCAATTATACAATAAGAACATACATGAGACCTCTTACACCAAATCGCTCTCTATTGATCTAACTCATGGTTTGGAACGCCACACGTACGAGTAATAGGGTATGGCCCGGAGAACTACAACCATTGGTTTATCTTTTTGAGGACAAATCTGGATCACCACTAACACATGTAAACTTAGACAAACTGTGTTTTGTACTCTTGATCTATACATACATGAGATATTATAGGATATGAATTAAAGTAATATTCCTTTAACCAATATGAGAAATGGTCCACATACCTTGAATTCTTAGTATTCAGATGGAGAGATACCTAGATAAATCATTAAAAAAAGAAGAATTAATTGGGGGATATGGGAATTAATTGGGGGATATAGCTACGGGACAAAATAGGTGTCCCAATAGCAATTCTGGGTGACCCCCTATGTAATTTTTTTTTAATTCCTAATCTAGCCCCCACTAATTAGGATTAGTGATTAAGTATAATTAGTAAAATGTTAAGTATTTGGGGGATAAATTAGTGTGTATTTTTATTTGTGTTTGGGTGAGAGTAGAAGGAGGGAAAAAAATATTTGAGAGGAATTTCTTTTTTTTGAAAATGGGAAGATGATTGTGATGAGAGAATTACTGATAATAAGATGTTGAAAAATTGATTTTTTTTCTTTGAATCCACCATTGTTGCAGCTGAAAAAGCTTGGTGCCGGCATGGTATTCAACCAAAAACTCATGCCGGCAATTGTTGGAAATGTTCATAAATTGTTTGCCACTATCCGGGGGTGTATTTTTTTCCTGGTTTTGATCTTCCGAATGTTGATTTTTTTCTGGTTTTGAACAGGTACCGGCATGGTAATAGTTTTTTTCGAGCGTGCCGGTACCTGTTCCGGCATAGTATTTTTCTTAAATACCTATGCCGGAACAGAATGAAAAGTATCCAGAATGTTGATTTTTTTTTCACTTGACTACCGGCATTGATAGGAAATTATCGGGCATGCCGGTACCGTGTTCCGGCATATGGTCTTCATCAATTCCGGCATGGTATTCCTCACTTCCATTTTGAATTTTTCCTGGCTTTAAAAAGCTTGGTGCCGGCATGGTCAGTTGATATGAAGACCATGCCGGTATTGTTTTTCTGCATAGGAAATAAATATGAAAACTATGCCGGAAAAAAATACCGGCATGGTCTTCATATCAACTGACCATGCCGGTACCAAGCTTTTTAAAGCCAGGAAAAAATTCAAAATGGAAGTGAGGGTACCGGCATGGTCTTCATCAATTCCGGCATGGTCATCATCACTTTCAGCATGATCTTCATCACTTCCGAATAAAAAAAAAAATTCGTTTCCAAAGTGAGGTGAAGAGAATTTGATATAGAGTGGGGAGAGTTTAGAATTTGAAAGGGAATGGAGAATATTTGGGTTTCAAAACACTACCCCTAAATAAGATTAATAAGAAGTGGAGATGGAAATGAGGGATATGATTTAGATTTTTGATTTTAAGTTTTTAATTTTTATTTTGAGGGAAGAAGTGGAGATGGAAATGGGGGATATGATTTTGTTTTTTGATTTTAAGTTTTTTTTTATTATTTTGAGGGAAGGGTATTTTAGTATATTCATAACCAAAAGTCACCCCTTAGCACACACCATGGGTTGGGGGAAGTAATTCATATCCCCAATTAATTCTCATATCCCCAATTAATTCTTTTAAAAAAAGGATATATTTAATTTAGATTTAGATTTTGTCGGATACACTCATGGTATGATATGGTACCGTAAATTTGAAATTTTCATTTTGCATGTGAGATATATTTTGTATATATTCATAAGGTATTAACTAATTATGTAGTTAGTTAATAAAATAATCAGTTTAATTAATAAGATTGGCCACGTCATCTTTTTTACTTTGAAAAATTGCAAATGACTATAATAATATAGACCATGCCCCACAGGGAAGTCCTTAGGCATTGTTCGGGATATGATATTAAATACAATATTAGATTGCAAATTTGTTAATACCCATAGGTAAATAATGTTTTTACTTTGATATTTTACAGTTATTATTCATATCGTAAGGTACCATATATACATGTATGTCATTTGCATTTATGATATCATGTGTTGTTGTGACCTTTACCCACATGAGGGTTACAGTAACTTAAAATTTTAACTAGATTAGTAACAACTGGTTAAATTTCTAGATTTTGTTTGCTTCGTTAATAAATTGTGAGCATATTTTCTATTATTATTTGTAGCTATGCATTCTGCTTTTTTGAATGATTCTTCTTCTCATATCCCAATATTGAATGGTGACAATTATAAGGAATGTAAGGATAAATTCTCTTGTATTTTAGGATGCATGGATCTTGATTTAATAATCCGTGAGGAAGAACCACCAATTGTTATTGCAACTAGTACTCAGGCCGAGAAAGCAGTATATGAATGGTGGGAGAGATCCAATCGTCTTAGTTTAATGCTTATAAAGTCTCACACTGATAAGAGAATCATAGGTTCAATTCCTGAACGTGACACGTTAGGGACTATCTTCAATCTACTGAAGAGCAATTTGCTAATTTTTATAAGCATACACCTTAATGCAAAAAATGCCATCAATGAGGTACAACGGGACTTCCGATGTACATGAACACATTATGGAGATGAGAGATATTGCTTCTCATCTTGGGGCTTTATAATTGGAGCTTTCAGAATATTTTTTTTTCCATTTAGTGCTCACTTCCCTAACATCTCAATTTGGGCCATTCAAAATCTCTTACAACACACAAAAGGAAAAATGGTCTATGAATGAATTATTGACTATGTGTGTTCAAGAGGAAACAAGGTTGAAGCAGAAGAATATATAGTTCCCATCTAGCTTCTCAAGGAAAAGGAAAAGGAAATAAAGGGAAAAGTTATTCTCAGAAACGGGAGAACAACAATTTATCGGTCAACAAGACTAACTTAAAGAAACCCATTCAGTGGTTATTCTGCAAAAGTAAAGGCCACGTGAAGACAGATTGCCTCAAGTATAAAGCATGGATTGAAAATAAAGGTAATCTCATCATCACATAAGTATATTTTGAATCCAATATGATCGATTTTCATCACAATACTTGGTGGATTGATTCTGGTTTTACAATTCATATTGCCTATACTGTGCAGGGCTTCCTTAGCTAAAGGAAGCTGACAAACATAGAAATTTGCATCTATTCTGGAAAATAGGATGCCTTCACTGTAAAAGTTGTTGGAACCTACAGACTTGTCCTTGACTTTGGTTTTATCTTGAATTTGGAAAGAACTTTTTACATTCATTCTTTTCAAGAAATCTTATTTCTATTTCAAGACTTGTGCCTTTTGGTTTTGAATTTAATTTAATAATTTTTTAAGTATGTTAAAAGATTTGGATGTTGTTAGTTTTCAAAACTTGAAAATGGTTTATACAATCTTGATTTAGTTTCTTCCTTTAACCATAACATTTGCACTACAATTGGAAGTATTGGCATAAAGAGTAGTATTGTAAATAAAGAATCATTTATGTTGGCATAGAAGATTGGGACATATCTATAATGAAAGGCTAAATAGGTTAGTGAACGAGGTCGTTTTGTAAACCATTGATTTTCCCGACTTCGGTACTTGTGTAGACTGTATAAAGGGAAAAAAGACTAATAAAACAAATAAAGGTGCCATGAGAAGTTCCAATATTTTAGAAATCATTCATACTGATATATGTGAACGGTTTACACCTCCATGTTTGAATGGTCAAAATGGTTCATCACCTTTGTTGATGATCTTACAATATTTATGTATCTCTATCTTTTTAATGACAAAAGTGAAGTTTAAATCATTTAAAACCGAATTAGAGAAACAAACTGATAAAGCTATGAAGATTGTAAGATCAACAGAGGAGGTGAATATTATTGAATATATACAGATATAGGACAAAAACTAGGTCCATTTGAAAAATTCCTTGAAAAACATCAAATTGTTGCACAATATACGACTCCTGGCTCCCTACTAAAAAGGGTGTAGTTGAAAGAAGGAATCGTATGTGAACGGATATGGTAAGAAGTATGGTTAGTAACTTTAGTTCCCAATTTCTATGAGGAGTGAGGCCTTAAAGACATTTGTATACATCTTAAACAGAGTTTCAAATAAAGCACTTCCAATGATTCTTTTGGAGCTATGGAATGGATGTGAAGTAAAGGTTAGGGTCTATAATCCAAAAGAAAGAAAGAAATTGGATCCAAAAACATTTGGTGGACTTTTCATTGTCTATACGAAAATATCCAAAGGGTTTTAGGTTTTATTGTCCTAACCATAAGTTGAAGATAGTTGACGCTAGAAATGCAAGATTTATAGAGGATGGAAATATCAGTGGGAGTCTTCTTTAAAATTACCGCTTCGCATGACATTTTTATGAAATGTCATACAAGAAAAAGTGGTGATTCAAGTATGGAACCATTTCAGTATGTTACTCTTACAATTGATGATGGTAAGAAATTGACCATGCCTTGTTAAAGATGAGGTAAAAATAATTACAAGTCAGCTCAAAATTTTAATCAATTTTATTATATCAATATATTATCTTATATTGATGTCTTTTATTATTTATATTATTTCAATGGTGATTCTCATGAAATTATGGTTATTTTTTCGGTGGTTAGGAAGAAAATTAAAGGTTAGCAGGTGATTGGATAAATGACTAAGTAATAAATTAATTTTAGACTCACGGAAATACATTCATGAAATATGAGATATGCAGTTCACACAAGAGACATCAAGTGAAAATTTTAGCTTACTGAATCATTAATATGGTGCACGTCCTCAGCTACAAATGGTTGGGAGGGTTTCGATATTTTTATCGCCTTCCAAAGTTCAATTTGGCTCACGTACTTATATACCAACCCTTGAAGATTTTAGTTTAGAATTCGCTCCTCAACAGAGGTTATGGGTAGGAGACCGATAAAGTGATATCTTCCTACTTTCCCAATCACAACTCTTTCATGATAAAGTTGTTTAAAACAACGCGATATTATTGGTGTAAATATACAAACTATTACAAGTGAGAAATAATGCACGATGTAAGAGAATTTTCAACGAGTAAGTGCCCGTTATTAAATTTTTAATTTTATTATTCTAACTAATAACTTCTAATTTGTCTCTCCTATGAATGTTTATCCACATCTAATTTTATTGTTTTTCAAGACATTTTTTTTCTTCTACTGAGTTTTTTAAACATGAGTCACATTATCATAATTGAATTAATATTAATACATAAAGTAATTAAATACTAATCTAAAAAGGTATTATTTAGGTAATGCTTATTGAAGAATATAACAATTTTGGGGGGGCCGATTTTCAGAGGGCTCTAGGCGGATGCCAAGGTGCATGTGCCCTTTGGTAAGAACCTGATTGAGAAGTAAAAAATTCATAACCAATGACCTCATAATCTCGATAAAATGATAAATAAGGTGAGGGATAAAAGAAATATGGATAAAATCAAATCCCCTGTCGTCTCAATGGAAAAAGATGACTTGCACTATTAGAATTGGAAATTTCCTCTATAGTTGTATGTTTTTTATATATGTAAGGAGACCAAATCACCAAGTAGAGTATAATTAAGATCAAAATTGGAGTGATGTTCGTTAGAGGAAATTCCTATGAAAAGGTCGAAAGAATTTATTAAATCATTAATATGGTTTTCCAACACTCGCTTAAAGCATGATGAATTTGACTCCATTTGGGAAGAAGAATAAATATAACCAAGTTACAGAAAATCCATAAACCGAAAACTATATATATCCAACTAAGTCGATTTAAAAAGATGAAAACCAATAAAAACTAAAACCTAATTGATTAAAAATATCGGTATTTAGAAAAAAAAATGAAGAACTCGGTCAGGAACAATAATTACTACTCCCTCCGTTTCACAAAGACAGTCCGCTTTGACTTTGCCAAAATATTAAGGAGACCATACTATTTTACTTGACTACCCTTAGTTACTTACCTATTTTATTTTAATAAAAATGCTAGTAATAAAGACTATCCAAAATTGTTGTGAGAATTATAAATACGAAATATAAAATGAAAACTTAAAAGATATCGAATTTATGAAGTATAAGCTTTATAAGGAATTTAATTTTTAGAATTAAATGTATATTTTCTTAAAAGGAATGAAGGATATATTTGTTTCCTTAATTATACTAATTTCTTTAATATTTTAGATTGGGTCACGTTAAAAATGGATTTATGAATATAAAGAATTCAAGGGTATATTAGAGAGTTCATTGAAAAAGCATGACTATAAACAGAAGCTGGACACAATTTTGTAACTGACGAAAAAGGAATAGAGGACTGTCTTTCAGAAACAGATGGAGTATTAAAGAGTAATGAATGTGCAGTTCAAAAATTTATTGAAGAAGACTTTGGAGTTAAATAATCAAAACCAGAACAAGATTCATATCGACCCTTAGTTTGAAGTCTGACTTTATCAAGTAGTTCAAGTGTAATTTTTTACATCTAAACTTGAAATACCAACATCTGCGGGTTCCACCGAGCAGTGCTTTCATATTTAATTAAGCTAATTTGCTGTGACCGTTATTTGTAAAATTTCTTGGTGTTTTGGCAAATTCCTAGTTTTTCTTTTATTAATTTATTTATGCATTGTTCTAGTTAATGAATTTGTTTTAGGTAAAAAGTTTGTTTAATCCATTAATGGGTTTATCCACTAATGGGTTTATCAGCTTTAGGATTAAAGGGAAGATACTACACAAGAATTCTTGCTAGTAGTAGGTGTAGTAGGATGTTTATCCTAGAGATATCCGTCATGTGGAGGCTATAGCATCACCTTTGAGTGTATCCAGGCGTTAATATCTTAAGGATAGCGTGTTTAACACGTGACTCTCTCTGTTTTCAAAGTTTTGCCATGTTTTTGTTGCGGAGACCTGGGAAGCTTGTCTGTTTCGTCAAATCGGTCACTTCCATTATCACAGATATCTCGTCATATTTGCGAAAGATGATAAGTGTTGTATCTTCCCTTTAATCCTAAAGGGTCCGTACATCTTAAGAAGTTTGTTTATGTAATGGAGTAATACAACTTAAGAAGAGGAACTCCCCGATATAGGACTAATAAGATTTTCATTCACAAAGAAAACAAAAATTATTTTTATTTTAGTTAAAAACTTTAAAAAAAAATATTATTTCCAACAATCCCCCACATGAATCAAAACCTCAATAAAACATGAAAACACAAATAGATCTTGCTAAATTAACATTCCAATCTCACGACCTGAACTGACTGAAAAGACAGACGTATTGTGCATGTTGAATTCATACTAGCCATTCCAATGTCCTCTCCCCCACACAAATAGCGTGTTGACCCGAGGATCATACTGTGGATTGCAAAAATCATAGGGCTATTTACAAATATTGGCCTGTTTTTTTTTTATAGTTTACAAAACTAAGCCTCTTTTTTTGTTTCTTACAAAACTAGGCCTTATTTGACCAAAAATAGTGGATGGAAAGTTAGCCCAGTTAAGTGAAGCTAAAAAGACCTAATAGTCCTTTGAATCACATCTAGAAGAAATGTGTATCACCACTTCCCTTGGAAACAACTACCAGTACCAACTCAGCTTCTAAGTATAGCCTACAACCAATTGCAACCACCAAACTTGAGCGAAATGGGCACTGAACCTGTACTCTTGACTTGAGGCATTCCCATCATCTCAAAACCAAGTCACTATCTAACACCCACGGGTTACTCATTGCAGCACCAAACAAACAGAATTGCTAACCACGACACCTCCATCTTAAACTGCAACTGCAATTGCATCACTTACACATATTCAACAACACCATCTCTTTTCAGCCTTATGTTCATCTCAAGATAAATTTCTCAGCTCTTCAAATAACCATCCCCTTGAACAATCTCTGTAATCTGACAACAAAACTCCAGACTTAGATTCACCACTGGATTCTGCAGAATCACCACCAGTTTGCGTCTCATACACACTTCAGTCTATTGCTCTGCCAACTTATTCTTGTTATAGTTGCACCACCATTCCATTGATTTCACCTGCAATATCCCGGCAACAACTCACAACAACACGACTTGAGTCATTCTCCATAACTTGCAATACTAGATCATTCTCAACTCAACCCACTTGTCATAACATTCATCTACTCATTCTTTCCTTCAACCAAGCCCATCTTTACAATTCATACACCAACTCCCATTGTGACCATGGATAGCACCTGCTTTTATCTGTAACAATAATCCATGCATTTGAGCAACAGAACTCCCCGTAATTGGTTTAATACTTTCTACAAACAACCTGTGTGTAGTTTACTGGTGCTTCACAGATGAACCCCATCTTGATTTCTAAGATCATTTATATCTTTTTGCCTTCACAATACAAGTATAGCTCAAACCCATCTTCTAAGCATGCATAAATCTTCATATATATAGCTAACTACCAAAACTTACGGCAACAACTTGACTTCTCTGGATGGTTTCTCTTGATCAAATCTTCATAAAATCTTCTCATAACTCGCTATATACTCAAATCCAGTGAGAACCCAACTCATAATTCCTCACAGACTCTTCAAAAACCTGTTTCATTCCACCATTCAGCCATAAATTCAATGGTAAAAATGATTATTTCCCTGTCTTTCTTTAAAAGATAACTTTGTCCATACTGACACAAAACTCTTATCCAAATCAATAAATAACTCAAACCCAAACTCCATACCTTTGATTAGAACTCGAGTTTGTGGACTATGCTTAAAATTCAAGATGATTATGGTTTTGAAAGTCGTCTTGCAGTAGATATTTCAGCTTAGGCCACAGAATTACATGGAAGAAGGATAGTCTATTTCCACTAATTGTTCGAGAAGAAATTGAGATTAATCGAGATTGTTAAATGATTTTAAGTCTTTGATGATTTTTGGGTTTACAGGTAGAAAAAATTGCCGGTGATTTTGGGTTTTATTGAATTCGAAAAACAATATTTAGAATCTCAGAAGAAGTGGCGAGCTATTGTTGTTGAGGAAAAGGGTGAGATTGATTATGTGGAGCTAGCGATCAAGAACAAGGAAGGAGAGAATTGATGGGTTTTGAGAGGATTTGAACATACATGGTATAGTCGTAATCTCTGCACCTCCACGAGATATCGCTGCACGAGATATTGACTGAGATAACGGATTTGGATGGAATTCGTTTAACTGGCCTAGATTTGTAAGAAATAAAAAAATAGGCTTAGATTTGAAAACGAGGGTCCAGAACAGGCCTACTTCTGTATATATTCATATAGTATAGAGAGCTTTCATCTTTATTTTCTCACAGATGAGACTAAAGGTTTCTTTCACCAAAGTGAAAATGTATGAACTAGTGAACCCTTAGTGACCCTTAGGTCCTAAGTTCCAGTAATACCAAGACCATCAAAACAAAAATCACATAAAAGCGCAGGAAGTACCATTTTAGGAAGAGGTGTCCATGAGGTATTAGACCTTTGATTAGTGAGATATTACCAGAACTATTTGCTAGACACAGTGAAGGCGATGTCTTGAATTGCTAGGGTTTGAAGTGATTCGCGATAACAACCACAGATGATATCACCAAGGTTGCTTCCAAACTCGTGCCGTTTGTCCAATTTGTCCCTGGACATATCCTGTTTCTCAGAATGCTCTAGAGAATAAAATCTCATATTATCATATGAAGCGGCCCCACTTCCTCATTCAGATAGGTGAGTTTCCATAAAGAGTGTTACTGATACACCCCATTTCAATCTTAAATTGAAACTATGGAACTCATTAAGACTTCATAAAATTCATCCTTCACATGTAGTCACACTATCACAACAAAGCACCATAGGGAGGGACAAATAATGTAATTCTCTTAACCTTTTAATCGCCACAAATCAGTTGTCTCATTCGAAACCTTGATCTTGGGATCTTCAGTCAGCAAGGTTGAGTATCCTTCATGGAAATTTTATATAATGAGATTCAGTCTCACCCCCCTCGATGCAGCAATAACTACCTCTTTAGACAAACCTTTCATCAAAGGGTCTGTGATATTATCCTTGGACTTCATCAAATCAATAGAAATAATGCCTATTGAGATTAGTTGTTTTTATATTTAGCTATTTACAGTTTGGCTAACACATTGTAGCTGGCATATGCCTATTCCAGAGAGGAATGTCTTCTAAAATCATCTTAGGCACTCGGACCCCTCTCGTGATTTATTTAACGCAACACTCTCATATTCCATAATGAATTGAGCAATATATGTTTGTTTGAAAATCTTCCAAAAACAAACCCTCATGCTAGAGTGAAAACATACCAACTCGTAGACTTAGAGTCAACTATCCAGTTTGCATCACAAAGTCCCTCAATGACAACAAGATACCTTTCATAAATCAAAAAAAGAAGTTAATAAAGTATTTTAAGTACCGTAATACTCTACTAAGTGCATCCCAATGCTCTTGCGGTGGACTTCAAGTATATCTACTTAACTTACTCACAATATAGGAAATTTATGGACTCTTACAGTTCATTAAATTCATCAGACATCCTATAACTCTTAAGTATTAAAGTTAAGATACTTCATTACCCTTATTTTTCTTGGGTCTACAAGAAGAATCGTATGGAATAAAAACATTCTTACAATCAGAATGATTGTATCTCTTAGGCACAAATTCAACATAATGAGAATTACTAAGACTATAAATGTTTGATCATCTTCTAATCCTCATCCCTAAGTCTACATCAACATGGCATAAGTCTTTCAAGTCAACGTTCTCATTCAGCACATGCTTTTAGTGGAATTAGTCACATATATGTTTGTATCAAGTATAAGCATATCATCGAGATACAAGCATACAATCACACAAGCATTCATAACAAGTTACTTGTAAATATACATGTCAGATTCATTAACTTAAATCCACTACTCATTATCACATGATCAAATTTCCATGTCACTGTTTACGTGCTTATTTGAAAACCATACAAAGATTTGTTCAACTTACAAACTTTGTCTTCACAACCTTTCACTACAAAGTCCTCAGGTTGGTCTATGTAAATTTCTTTATTTAATTCACGGTTTTAGAAAAGTTATCTTAACATCCATCTAATGTATCTCTAAGTTATTTACTGTAGCAATATCAATTAGCATCTCAACGGAAGTAATTTCCGTCACAGGTGAATAAGAATCAAGGAAAGCTACATCTTTTTTTAGTTTATATCCTTTAGCTACCAACCTAGCCTTGTATTTTTCCGCGGTTCCATCTACCTTATGTTTCTTCTTAAAGACCGATTTACATCCTATGGTCTTACTCCCTGGAGGTAGACTAGCAAGCTCCCAAGTCTGGTTCTGACGGACTGAGTCCATTTCACTAAATGAAGCTTCTTACCAGAATGGGGTTTTAGTAAATGTTATGGCTTGTTTTTGAGTATGGAGCTCAGAATAAGTTAGGCATATTATGAAGTCAGGTTTACAAGAAGTATCAGTTCTAATCCTTTTACTTCTCCTATGATCACCTCTACTTTATCCTCCTTTGAAGGTAAATTATGACTAGTTGAAAAGACATCTAGGAGATTAACAAGACATCCATAAGGAGAGACATGTTTGAATCATTTAAAGAAATCAGCATACCTAGACTCCATAATAGTATTCATACCAATGTATGAAAATCAGAACTCATAACCAAAAAACTATATGCAGTAGGGTATCCAGGATACCCTATGAAGACATAGTCGACAGTTTGGGTCCTATCTTAGTTCTCTTAGGAGAAGGAATAACTACCTTATCCAAACACCCCCAAACTTTAACGTATGCTAAAAGATTTCATGTCAACTAGGTCTAACTGAATTAATTCTAAGGGCTTAGAATTACTCAGAATAATTTTGCTAAAAGGTTTTATATCATATATTGATTCTACACAGATTTCACTTTTGTGTTCAATATCCAAACCAAATTTGGGTACGCAGCCTATGCTATCCAGTTTATGCATTGACTTATAAATTAACGATTATAAGTCTACCATGCAAAACATTCAATGACACATAAAAGAAAACACAAGAATCAACTATGTTCACTTCATCATTTTTTTGTAGACCCTAAGTGTTATAACCGTTGCCTAGAAAATCATTGCCCTTAGTTACGACAAGTTTTCAATCTTTTACCATCTATAACAGAACAAGATTCTTGCATATACCCGGAACATGAAAACTCCATTCGATGTGATAATATTACAGATATAAGCTTTGCTCGACCTTTACTTTTATGCAACCTTTGTCGCAGATGAGTTACTCATATATAGTTTCTCAACATCCCCTATCCTCTGATAGGAGGTAAACGGGTTTCTGTTTCGACAAACATGCTTGGTGTCTCCAGATTCCACCCACCAGTCTCACACATTGGTTATTAAAATAACTTACGACATCATGCCATTGAACTCGTTCTAGTTTGTTTCAACTAAATTAGCATTAAATTTCTAATAATTAAGGTTTTTATGTTTCCTCCAAATTACAACCGTATGGACAGGAATTTTATAAACATAATAATCACCCTTAATTAAAGTATTGCCAGATTCAGGTTTACGAAACATACATTTCTTATGAAGACTACGCTTAGAGTTGGGTTTGATGTTCTCACCTTTGTCAGCTTTGGAAGACTTGTATTCATCCAGATGCGCCTGTTATCCATGTCCCTTTCCAGTTTCATGTCGCAATCTTCGTTTATATTATGAACAAGGAGAAGATAATTTCCAATCACCTAAAACACCACATCTCACAAACCTTAGTTCTGAAACGGAAAATAAAATTTGAATTCTGGAGATAACATCTATATATATACAAACTTCCATTAAACCGCCATTTTTAAAAACTCATGGTTACCCCAGAAAAATTAATTTAGTCAATAACATTTTTCTGCTCTTCAGAATTTTTCAGGAACGTTTATTTGTTTTGTAAAATATCAACAAAATACTTTAACAACTCCAAAAATTCTGAAATTTTGTGTAGTTAATTATCGGGATGTCTTCTACATTATATCAATAAGGTTCACCGAAATTCCTTCTAGGTTAAGAGATAAACTCGAAACTCTACAGCTGACCGACCAAAAATTCGTTTTTGTTTTTCACTCCACAATTAACATCCATGATTCACAAACCAATCAACCATTTTCGATTATTACAAATATTAATGTCTTAAGATTGTTGGTTGCAATAATCAAAAATAAGGAAAAATCAAATAATAAAAAGTGATTGATACTTAGCTCCTTTATAATGGAAGTGATCGATTTGACGAAACAGACGATCTCCTCAGGTCTTCGCAACAAAAACATGGCAAAACTCTGAAAACAGGGTGAGTCACGTGTTCAACACGTTGTCCTTATGACATTAGCACCCGGATACACCCAAAAGTGATGCTATAGCCTCCACAGGACGGATATCTCCAGGATAAAACACCTTACTACACCTACTAGCATATGTAGTAGATGCTCAATCTTGAGTATGACAACTCCGAAAAAACCCTTAAATAAAATCGCGAACGCTTAAGAAAACAATATAAAAATATTATCCCTTTGGGGTCTCTCTGAAAATATAGAGAAACCATTTTCCCATAAATTTTACAAAAGTAATACAACTTAAGAAGAAAAACTCCACGATGTGGGATTAATAAGATTTTCATTCACAAAGAAAACAAAATTTATTTTTGTTTTAGTTAAAACTTTAAAAATAAAAATTATTAAATATTGTTTCCAACAGAGATAACCAAAATTGGTCATCATCGGACGAAATTTATCTGGAAAAAATATTTGTTACTGATGTCTTTTGTGTCTCTGGTATAGTTGCCGGTGTCTTAGAACATGATGGTGCCGCTGAGTCTTTTGAAAACATGTTGATGAAAAACCTTTCAACCCCCATATTTTGTTGTCGTGACTTCGGTGGGGATGACTTTGGTATAGTCATTTTGTTCACGTGATGAGCCAAAAGTTAGAGTCTCTATCCCCCTGATTATTTAGACGTGGTCCAACTCCTGGATCCAACTAATTTGACAAGAAAGTCTTCTTCCTCTTAAACTCCACCGACGGAAGGATAACTAGTTTTAAGTGAAATCAACATTGTAAAACGGCCAGCCACTGAAACGCCGTTTTGCATATTGACTTTCTTGAATTGCTAACAAAGTTCGGATTAGATTTGGGGCCTATGTTGTCACAAGTTGTCCTTCATGGTAACGTTGTAAGCTGTAGTAGACTGTTCTTTTCCACCATGGCCTCTACGAAGAAATCCCAAGTTGTTGAACCATAAATTTATTTTGGGGGAATGTAATGATTCAAAAAGCCAATGACAAAAGACTAATACACCAATCAATTCTAACATCTATACTCTCATTATATAGACCCTACTTTCCAGTGTTTCCACATGCTTTTGTCAAATTGTTATCAAATTCGACTAAACACTTTGGTTTGTATAAGAAATCAGTTGGCAATTGAGCTACAATAGTTAATGATAAAGCAATTTCCATGTTTTCTATCTACATAATCCAACTGGATACAACTACACCTACTGTTCCTAGTATAAAGACCACTCAACAGATAACCTCAATTCTCCATCGAAATTCTTTTACAGATTAAAAAAAGAAACAAACCATGGATTCTTCATCAGCATTATCGATTGTTCTTCTTCTCTGTATTCTTACTCTACTATCTCTGTCACCATTCATTTCTTCATCTCCAACTACTATTATACTTCCTCTTGAGAAAATAACTAACACTCAAACCCAATCCTCATTATCAACAGATCCATGGAAAACACTAAACCATCTTGCTTCAACATCATTAATAAGAGCTAATCATCTCAAAAATCCACATAAAAAAACTACTCATTTTTCAACACCAGTATACCCACAAAGCTATGGTGGGTACTCTGTTTCACTTACTTTTGGTACTCCACCACAAACCAGTATCTCTTTTGTGTTGGATACCGGTAGTAATCTAGTTTGGTTTCCTTGTACTGACCATTATATTTGTCAAAACTGTTCTTTCTCATCATCGTCACCAAATTCAAATTCTATTCAATCTTATAAACCCAAATTATCTTCATCCTCAAAACTCATTGGATGTCAAAACCCAAAATGTGGTTGGATTCATCAGGGCTCTGGCGATGATATCCAATCTAGATGTCAAGAGTGTGCACCCGGTGTTACAAACTGTGCACAAATTTGTCCACCTTATTTACTTATCTATGGTTCTGGTTCAACAACTGGTCTTCTTCTTTCTGAAACCTTACATCTCAAACCAAAAAGAGTTCCGAATTTCGTCGTCGGATGTTCACGTTTCTCTCTTCGGATACCGACAGGAATTGCCGGATTCGGCCGAGGTAAGGCTTCGTTACCGAGTCAACTCGGTGTCAACAAGTTTTCTTACTGCCTTCTTTCTCACCGGTTTGATAACACAAAGAGAAGCACTCAACTCGTTCTACATACCGGGTCAGCTTCCGGTGATACCAAAACCACTGGTGTTAAGTATATTCCATTTATTAAGAACCCGACCGGTTTTTCTGTTTATTACTACGTGGGTTTGAAGAAAATTACCGTTGGAGGTAAAAAGGTAAAAATTCCATACGATTTTTTGGCACTAGGAGCTGATGGTAATGGTGGAACAATAGTTGATTCTGGTTCAACATTTACATTCATGGAAGGAAGAATTTTTGAGTTAGTAGCTAGTGAGATAGAGAACCAAGTGCAGCGGCATTACAAACGAGCATCCGAAGTCGAAATAAGTAGCGGACTAAAACCATGCTTCGATTTACCGAAGAATCACAAGGGAATGAAGATAGAATTACCCAGACTCTCTTTTCATTTCAAAGGAGGAGCTGAGATGGAATTACCATTAGCTAACTATTTTTCAATTGTTGGCAACAGTCAAGTTGTTTGTCTTACCATTGTAACAAATAATGCTGACACTACAAGAGGAGAAGGACCTTCAGTAATTTTGGGGAACTTTCAACAACAGAATTTTTACACCGAGTATGATCTTGAGAACGAACGGTTTGGGTTTCGACAGCAAACTTGTAAGTGAAAAAATATGTTTCAGGGGGACAATTTAATTTTGTATTAAAGATTACATAACTTTCTTTCTCTGGGTAAATGTGACACAGAGAATGTATTTATAGTACATATGATTTGAGGACAGACATTTGTGTGCCCTCCAAAGACTTTACAGTACCACAATGAGCAATTTTCTTAGATTCTTCATTTCCATCTTTTAATTGATGGCGAATCAATTGACTAGTCTTACCAGCAGCTGCATATCAGTGACGCAATTCATCCTCAGAGTTCTTTAGATTCTCTCTGCACCCTCAACATCTTGCTCCTGCTTGAAATGCTCATCAGAGTCACTTCCAACCCCTTCACCCTGTCGAATTGCATCTGTGATACAACTAACAGCAGAATTCATGTCCCTTTCTTCAAATGATAATCAAAAAAATTCTACCAAGTCCCGACATTATACAAATTTAACGTTCAGTTTCAGATAATGTTCTGTGGCTTGACTTGTACCTATTAATCATTCCTTTACTTCCATTTCTTGTGCACATATTTCTAAATACGAAAAACAAAGAAAACTGTAATTAAATGAATGAAACTGACAATTTCGTCTGCTTATCCTCAATATGCAGTAGATGATTCAAGTGCAAAATGGATTAGCAACAACATTCAGTCTTGCTTTACCAAGTTTCATCAAGAACAATAGTGCAAATTGCGATCCGCATACAAACTTTGCATTAATATTCTCAGCTCATCAACAGAATAGGCTAATGAACCAGTAAACTGACAAACCTAAAGCAATAACAAAATAAATAACCAGGCTCCAATATACACAGACTATCTTCTCCATTGTCTTATAAGTACATCATCCACATACTCTCCTTCACTTTTATACTAAAATTGAAAAGCAAAAACAAGAGCCTAAAACGGAAAAAACGGACTACATAAATCGAACTTAAGTTTATTTGATAGAGATACCACTACTTTGTAGAAACTGATGCCAATTGAGTTTTCGGTATGGCGCATTAGAAGATATAAGCATCTCATATTCCCTCATGGAAGCAAGGGGATCATAGACCTGAATAGACTTTTCCAATTTTTCTAATGCCAATCTTGCTGCTGCCCTGTCTCTCTGTCTTTTCAATTTGGCTTGTCGCATCTTAAGGGAATGAGATTTCTCATCCTGGATTAACACAACAGAAAACAGAATTAGGTCATTGAATTAAGGGAATTATAAGATTTTTATGGAAAATATTGATTAATTGATTAACTTACAGTTAGATGGAGAAAAACCTCCGATTTATGGATGAGACCAGCACACCTAGCTCTCAACGATTCGATACGCTTAGCTTTTGCAGTAGGTGATTCAACTATAAGCCTTCTAGTTTCGAAATCAGGATCCTATAATTTGAACAATTAAAAATATTTTAGATTTCAACTCAAACAATTAAAGGATACACAGATGAGTGGATTGTGGATAGTGGCAATCAAAATCATCAAAACCCTAATTTGGAGTAATTACAGAATTGACTCAATTATTGAGTGAAGAACGAATTTGAAGATGTTACTTAAACTTGTCGAGTTAGCTCTTTTCAATTTGGCTTGTCGCATCTTTGAACCTTATGCATCTTTCTAGGGAATGAGATTTCTCATCCTGGATTAACACAACAGAAAACAGAATTAGGTCATTGAATTAAGGGAATTATAAGATTTTTATGGAAAATATTGATTAATTGATTAACTTACAGTTAGATGGAGAAAAACCTCCGATTTATGGATGAGACCAGCACACCTAGCTCTCAACGATTCGATACGCTTAGCTTTTGCAGTAGGTGATTCAACTATAAGCCTTCTAGTTTCGAAATCAGGATCCTATAATTTGAACAATTAAAAATATTTTAGATTTCAACTCAAACAATTAAAGGATACACAATCAAAATCATCAAAACCCTAATTTGGAGTAATTACAGAATTGACTCAATTATTGAGTGAAGAACGAATTTGAAGATGTTACTTACTTGTCGAGTATCAGCACAGAGATCAGCGTATTCATCAGCATCCAATGACATCGCTGTTGATTTAGGGGTTTTTGAAAAAAAGAAAGAAAATAAAAACAGAGGAGTTGTTTAGGGATTTTTTGTGTTGTGAAATTCAGGCGATGGTGGTTTTATATGAAGAATAGAAGTAGTAATTAGGAAACTCAGAGTGACTCCGTAGTGAAGTGGGAATAAATACAAGTGTTTTAGGGTTCGGAGAAGAGACTTGGGAATCACGGTTAAGGTTATCGGACGAGTTTAGGAGTTTCCGAAATAGAAATTGCTTTCTTTCCCGCGTGTTCTTGTCTGTATGACCAGCTGTCAGAAGCAAAACTCAGACAGGGAGAATAATATGTTTTACCCACTAACCACCATTTTATAAGGGCTGCCAAATTAGTTTTCAGTCTCATCTTAATTAGTCTAAAAGTTCAATTAAAAATTAAGAATTACCCATCTACTGATATCAATTCCTAACCGGTTGGTAATGGAAGAAGGAAGATAAACTTGCATCTTTTTCTTTTCTTTTCTTGATTCAACAGATTCCTCTGGATCCGAGTCATATCGACCTATTATATCTGAATCTGACTCTGTTACATTTTGCTCAAATGTTAACAAGTAAAGACAAAAAAATATTTAAATCCAGTCAGATATTTGTCTAGTGTGTCATGTACAAAATAATACCCGACTCAAATAGTTCCGAGTCAAATATATGAGCCAAATCAGATGTAGAATCAAATATTATTAAAATGAAAAAACAAACGATCTGATATCTGACTCACTCCGAGTCAGATTCAGATCGCAAGTCAACCTCAAACGAGCAACGTGTTAGCAAAAGTTTGAACTAGGGTCATTGTTGGCATTCATTGCTTGTCTCCGCAACTGCGGAAAACGTTGGAATAACCATGCCCACGACAAAAAGGTTTCAGTTAAACAGAACGCCACTCTGAATTCCGAAACAATATTAGAAAACTAGAAACCAATCACTCTAAAATGTCTCAACCATCATCTTGGTCGAAATTCATAGTCCTCTGCTCCGTTCCTACATTCCTGAAGAAAATGTCATAACTTGAATTCCCAGATGGTCATTTATTAAATAATTTCTTGGCACCAGATACCGTTCAAGTCGACCAAAACCACAATCATACCCAGATAACTAACATTTGGTGTTTTCCGGAAAGATGGACTCAAAGAGTGCCAAACTCACTAAACTTCTAGCCAGTGGAAGAGCCAGGAAGTTGGAAGGGGGGGGCTAAATTATTTTTGCTGACAATGAGCTTGTTGCGGCCGTAGGGCGCAAATTTTTTTTTGGTTGATTTAGCACCTAGGCAACAATTTTTTTTGGTTAAATTCTTTGGGACTCTCCTTTTCTCTCTCACTCTTACTCTGCAACTAGAAATCTTTCTCATTAGCTCATTATTTTCCTATGTTATAGATTACACCATGCACCAAGGTAAGTCATCACTCTTTGTCACTGTACGTAAATAGCATTCACTCAATAGAAACAGAACCCATGGCTATCACTCCCAGTTGTATCTTTTCTTCTTCAAATATTTTATGATACTTCCCATGCTGTAAAAATCAGAGTGGTCCTGTACCGCGCAAATGATACTTTTGGAAGGTGGATGGATATTTGTTGGGCTTTGGTGGACTAACTTAATCAAACTGGTGGATTAACTTAACGAATTTTATTTTCCTAAGGGAAGAACCGGTCCTGTGTCTAGAAGGGCCCTGTGCGAAATTTCGTAGGGCCTTTTATAGTGTCGAATATTTTATAACAATTGTAAAATAAATAAATAAACGTTCATGTTTTTTTTCATAGACGAATTCGGTAGACTTTTTTTTTGCACTTAACAGGTTTATTAACGCGTATTTAAAAAAAAATAATCAATTGAAACCTTTTATTTGTTGATAAACACATGCAGGAATAAGAATACGCAAGAAAAACTCAATAATATTGCCGCATGTATTATATCTAAGGTCTTGGGAGGTGATAATAATACCATATATGCAAAACGCGTCTAGAATTAAAAAAAATGAAGAGACTAGCTCGGTGGTTGATGCATTAACCAACACTACCTGGATTATTAGTTTTAGTTTAGGAGTTCGTATCTCTTTGAAGGCAAAAAAGATTTCTTTATTTTTTTTAATTTTTTTTGCGTGTGGAAATAAACAGTTGGGCTTAGGGAGGAAAAGGCCCTCTTTGAAGGCAAAGAATTTTTTTTTTCCTTTTTTTGTGGAAATAAACTGTTGGGCTTAGGGAGGAAAAGGCCCTCGACGGAGCTGGGCCCTGTGCGATGGCACACCTTACACCTCCTCAGGCCCGGCTCTGCCTAAGGGGGATGTTACTAACATGTTAGATTTTAGGAGAAAAAGGGGGGCTACAGCCAGGGTCAGCCCCCCTTTGGTTCCGCCACTGCTTCTAGCAGTTTCCAGTGCGCCCATACAATGTGAAGAGGAACTCATAAGTATTAAGACTTCTGTTGCTTCTGTTCTCAAGCTTCTTGAATGCTTCATCTTCCTTATCAAACAAACCGGCATTCACACAGATGGTTACTAAATTTTCACATCTTCATCAACCCTCTCAACCTATACCACTAGAAGCTGCTAGAACCCTCATCCAGACATTATACTTGCACGATTCTGGAGTTAAAGACTTGGACTTCATCTCGTGTATGATAACTAGGACTTCTCAGATTCTCCAGTTTTAGTATGAAGGGTCATTTAGCTGTTGTAAGTCATGGAGCTTGTATTAAACTTCAATTCCTTCATCTTTTCCATGATGCTTTGTGCTTTTTCTATCATCACAATATAACAAATGAGAAGAGCGCCATAAGAAAGATGATTCTTTGAACTTTTGAAGCTACAGGATGATCTGAAAAAGTAAGTTTCAGCAGCAATTATTCCTTTGGCATTTAGCATAGATTGGTCAGTAATTGCCATACCCATGTCCCTTTTAACCATAGATTCTGAAAGCTGATCAGGAACTAAATAAACATAACATTTGACAATTAATACAGACTCCAATCAACCCCAAATTCCACATTGCTACTGAGAAAATCTTACAACGCAATTATTGTTACCTGAAATCACGCTTGAAATCAACTTCTGCAACGGAGAAAAGGTCACCTTAGGAATACATTTCAGTGATCTAAGAGAGTACACAGACACAAAGACTTCAACATTCAGAAAAGGCAGAGGTTATTTTGTGGAGAACCGTATACTTATTCTGGGAGCAGATTCAGTATTACACATATTTAGAGGGTATTACAATACAAGGATCATTATGCAACCGCAGAATTTGACGCAATAACATCATACATAGAAGTTCTTAATATATCAGACTACTAACCAGACAACTGTCAACCATGAATACATAAAATTGCAAATATGATAACATGTTTCTTGGAAACCATCTTTCTGCCTCTAGCAATAATTTAAATTACTCTCCAGATGAGTTGTTCTGTTAAGATGAAGAAGAGACTAGCTTATTTCCTTCTTTAGTACAAGGGACTGTATCGATGTACGCCTTTCCTTTTTCTGGTGTACTGTCTAGCTTATTTCCTTCTTTGATATAAGGGACTGTATCGATGAGCGCCTTTTCTTTTTCTGGCGCAGTGTCTAGCTTATTTCCTTCTTTGATACAAGGGACTGTATCAATAGCCGCCTTTCCTTTTTTGGACCATGGGATTATGGAAGCCTTTCCCTTTTTGGTACAAGGGATTGTTTCGAGGCACACCTTGGTTTGGCCATCCCTGTTTACGTGGATAAAAAAGACAAATAAGCCAGAATACTGAAGCTATTTTGGTGGATAAGCTAACCGAAAACACTAAAGTTGGGACAAATGCAGGACATGGTGTGGCACCCATCCAGGTGTACAGAAAAAATAGCACCCTCACAGGATCTCCAATTGGAAGGGGCACATCTTGTGAGGCTTTTGTCCCACCTCTAATCAGGCGGCAAACCGAAAACTAGCAAGTCAAAATCATGAAGCATCTGTAACGGGTATTCTCGAAAAAGAGGAATGAGACTATATATAACTTAATCAAGGCGCAGCAAGCCCTCCACCGCTTTATAAGTAAGAACAATCCGATGAATCTCCTTGCCTGGTATCATCATCCTCATGCAAAACCCGAATTCACCAGGAGAGACCCCAAAGGATATCGCATTGGTTGGCACTATAATAGTGATGTGCTATAAAGAGAGAAGAGAATAAAAAAACACAACTTTAGATGAAACCAGAAAAATACCAAAAAGAACAAAAAAAATGGAATTATAGTAATAAACAAAATAAAAGATGTACCTTGTTAGCTGATTTCAAACTTACTGCAGAGCAAATGCTTATTTTGCTGTTCGATAAGTAAAAATTCACTATATCCACTTTAGGAGGAACTTTTTTCTTTAACAGTTTATACAGATTTTTGGCAGATAGTTTAATGGAACAGACAAACGTTGCTTGAAGATCATAAGGCCCCTTCGGAGTAATCGGTGGTGGTCTAGAATCTGGTTCCGACAGTGGCATTTTTCCAACAGATAAATTATCCATTGTACCTACAGAATCCAATACAATTGTCAGAAACCGAGACAGGGAGCTTCAGTTCCTAACTAACACAAAAAAAGAAAGAAAATGTGCAGCATATTATCACGTAATGGAATCAAACTAAATATCACGATCTTGAACATACAATAATTACTAAACAGATACCACTATTAACAGATGACATAAGAGAAGTAGAGGACAAACCCAAACCTGAAACAGGGATAGCCAAGTGCTTCTTCACAAAACTAGGTGAGACAATATTATGAGGTTTCACTGCTTAAAAACTAAGGCATGGGATTAGGGCTTCTATAGTTATCGATGGATTTCGTCTAGGAATAGCTTATTAATAGAGAAACGCTGCCAGGGTGGGGTGCGACGAAGAAGAAACAGACCTGACAAATAGATGCCGAGAGTGTACACCCGATTCAAAAAACTGTACACCAATTTCCACCGTATATACTTATCAGCTAGAACTGCCAGATTCGGCAGTAGTAAAGCCCACATTAGCCATGCTCAGCCCATCAGTAGATTCTTGCAACATACAAAAGGTCAGACTACCTTAGCTTCAAAAACAAAAGGTTACCTTAACGGCAGACTATAAACCAGCAAGAAAAACTGTAAAAATACTCTTGTAAACAATATGTTGCTGCAATTTATCCAGAGCACACAATATTTGCCAAGATTACTGAATGAGTAAAGGATATGCATATATACTGATTCCCGGAACTAATTTATGCTCTTTGCACAAGAGATGAACATGCCGATATCTTCATCCATTTTTTTCAAATCCATATTATGTCTAATCTACAATTCTAAACAGTTTGCTAACACCTTTCCATAAGACCCACATGGAGATGACACAAGGTCTAATTTTCTAAAGTATGATCTCCTCATCATGTAGATCAAGATCATTCCTTGTATTATCATCTAGTATGATTACGTTTACGTGGCTTTGATATTGATTTTCAAGATAAAGAAATCATCCTTTGCAGAGAAATTAGGCATTAGATCATTTCATGTATGCATGGATGAAAAAGCAAGTTGTTAAAAGCAAATAACACCGCACTTGCACAACCATTGAAACATGACAGGAATTTTTCAGATAAAAAGAAAACAGTAAGAAACCGTAACAGCTCAAGCTTTTTATTCCAAATCCTAATTTCCATTCTATTACTCCCTGTACATGAGTCATTCAGAAACTCAATAGAAATCGAATTGAACAGAAACGTAATACAAAATCCACAAAATATAAAAGAGAGTGAATGAAATATTAGGCCAGTTGAACAAGCAGATCTAGTTACGCACATGAACGGAGCAAGCAACTCTGAGAAATACTATGTACCATGCATACATTGACTGCTACTACATGGTTTGCTGATACAAAAAGTAATGAATTGAGGGAAGCAATGTATACTACTACCAAGTAGAAAAACCCAAAGTCGTATTCCCAATCTTGCATTCATAGTAAAATGTTTCTTGATGCCTTGAAGGCTTGAACTACCAAAAGGATTCGCTATGGACAGACTAGTAGATAGAATCTTCAACAATGATCAACATCAATTTAATATACTAAACACGTTTATACAGTATCTGGATGTTGTATCAAACAAATATCAGCTGACAAATCCAGAGAAATACATTTTTGTAACTTTCCATAATGAAAAACAAAAACCAAATCAAAACTGAAAATGAAGATAAAGGGATGAGAACATTACATACCGCTTTCTCTCTGTCTACCTGTTTCTTCCTCAACGACCTTATTCTTCAACGCATACTACGTCAAGATATCTATTGGATTCTTCATTCACCTCGATATTCTCCATCTTTCATCAGCGACAAATCAATTGACTAGTCTTACCAGAAGCTGCATATTTCCCAATCATTGACTCAAACAAGTCTACTTCTAATTTATTCTAAGCCTTCTTTAGATCCTCAGTAAAGGCTTCTACGCCCTCAACATCTCTCTCCTGCTTGAAATGCGACATCAGAGTCTGAACCACCTCCTTTGAGGGAGTCCAGTTGCTTCCATCCCCTCTGCCCTGTTGTATTGCATCGTTGACACAATTGACAGCAGAATTCATGTTCCCGTTTCAAAGGATAAATACCGAAGATTTCCCAAGTCCTGACATAATAAACCTTTGGTCGGTTCCTCCTTGCTGGATCCTTGAGTTCATCAGCTTTCTCCAGCTTAAACATTCTTTCCCATACAGCTCCAATTAAGACATTCACGATGTGAACATCATAAGATGGATTCCCTGATATCTTTCCCAAAAAGTATTCTCAGCGCCAGATATATCTTTCAAGTCGACCAAAACCTGAACCTTACTCAGACGCACAGCTAGCCTCAAAGAGCGCCAAACTAGCTATACTTCCAGCAGGATTTCAGTGCGCCCATACAATGTGATGAGGAACTTATAAGCAGTACGACTTTTGTCGCTTCTCTTCTCAAGCTCTTTGCTTCCTCTGCCTTCTCAAACAAACCAGCATTAAATTAGACAGGTACTAAATTGCTTTAGTCGGTCCAATCTCCAGTAACATTTACATCCCTTTTCATCTCTTTATAAACCCTCTCAACCCCGGATATATCTCTAGAAGCTGCTAGAGCCCTCATCCAGACATTGCACGAGTCTGGAGTTACATCATCGGACTTCATTTCTTGTATGAAAACTATGACCTCTCAGATTCTCCAGTTTTAGTATAAAGGGTCATTAAGCTGTTGTAAGCCATGGAGCTCGTATTAAACTTCAATTCCTTCATCTTTCCCACGATGCCTTGTGCTTTTTCTGTCATTAGTTCCTTGCAATATAACAAACGAGAAGGGAACCATAAGAAAGATGATACTTTGAAGCTTTGTGAAGATCTGAAAAGGTAAGTTTCAGAAATCCCTTTGGATTTAGCTATCAAGGTGGATAGATTTTGAATCACAAAAAGCTAGAGAGCTCTGAGGATCGGGCGGAAACCGAGTTGAATCGGTTTGATTTTCTTTCACTGATTTTTTAATCCTTTCTTTCAAACTGTGATCAAATTTTTGTTCTGGTATCAATTCATGTTATGATAAATCTAATTTCATTTTTAGTTTAATCTCCCTATTTTTCTATGTTTCTTAATTTACTAAACATCATTTTATTTTTGAAATGATATTTTCTTTGAACTTTTGTTTTGCTTTCTTTTAATGGATTTCTAACTCTTTTAGCAGGGTCTCTTAACATCATGGGAGGCATCCATTTTTGGACCTTTGTGGCTTTTAATCTCCTTCTGTCAACTATATTGTTGCAGAAATCAGTAATTTTATTCTCATCTCCTACATCAGTTTTGCAGGCCATCAATCAAAGAATGGTTTTTATCAGTATGATCCAATATTGTAGTTTAAATCATGTTTATGATTCCAATGTTGAAGTTGTGTTCATCTTCAAAGATTCAAATCGGTCGATTCAAGTTAGTCAGCACAAGCATTTGAATTTTGAAATTTCAAAATTTCCCCCTATAGATCAGCGTAATTGGTGGGGTTCTGTTAATTGCTGGAATTGGGAAGGTTTGACTACATTAAATTTCAAAATCCGAATTGATATATTTTATCTCTTAGATATATCCTTTTCTAATTTAGCTCCCAAATTTGATAACAGTATAACTATTTATGGTTACAACTTATTCGATACTCAGCTATATATGAAGTGTTTACCTATCTTCCCTCACATCTTATTCCCTCAAAAAGTTTTCTCTGAAGTTTCTCTTCCTAAAACAATGGCTTCATCTTCAACTTCCCAAGTTTCAATCATTACTTCTCATATGAATGAAACTCGTATTCGTGACATCAATAGAAGGAACATAAGAAAGGTGGTGGGTTCAGTCAGGGCTATTTCTACTGCTAAGGAAGAGTGGAAAAATACATTGATTGGAAAACTGCATTCTAAAGATCCAGTTGAAACTGATACTGTAAGGAATGAGGTTAATATCTTGTGGAAACAATATAAAATTCAAAATATGAGAGGATTAGACAAAAATATTTTTCTATTCAAGTTTAGTTCTATGGAAATAGTTGAAGCCATTCTTAAGAGAGGTCCTTGGAATGTGGAAAAAAGCACTCTTGCTCTTGTGAAATATGATCCTACAATTGCTGTCAAAGATCATGATTTCTCTCATCAAGAATGGAATGTTGTTTTCAAAAATATTCTTCTAGAACATCATGATGTTCCTGTGATTGATGAAGCTCTGGAGGAATTGGGTCAAAAAATCTGGACTAAACCAGAAAACTGTTGTCCAACTTTTGGTTCAATGGTAACAACAAAAGTTAAAATTGATCTTACAAAGCCTATGTTCAGGGGTGGTTGGTGGAATACTGCTGCTGGAGGTGTCACATGGATTAGGTATCATTGGGAAAGACATCTGCATCTGCTTTGTAACCAATGCTTTACTGTGGAGCATAATGATGAAGAATGTGAAAATACAGCTTTAGATCTCAAAATCAGAAGATACACAAATGAGGAGTATGTGGAATACTGTCATAATCTAGCAAGACACTATGGTGTTGAAATTATTGAGGATCTAAACCAATTACTTCAAAATATTTATGATGCAAGTAAAAGACAAATGGAGGAAAAAGGAAAGGCAGAGCAGCTAGCAGAAGCAAGAAGAGCTAAGAGAACTAGAAGTGATGAAAATGTGGAAGCTGATAATAACATTTGTCTCAATTCTGGATCATCTGGTTTACCAGAGAATTTTGATGGCATGGAGCATGATTTACCTGAAGAAGGAGAACTTTGTGCAAAGGAGAACTCTCATGGATTGGTAGAGACCTCAGCTACTCTGGTAATTTTCACTATAAACCCTTCTTTCTTGCCTTATTTTTTCATTAAAGTTTTTCCCAATTGTTCAAATATGAAATTTTTATCTTGGAATGTTCAAGGAATAGCAAATTTTTTTACTAAAGACCAACTGCTTTTCCTAGTTAAGAAACATTCACCTGATTTTCTTTTCCTCATAGAAACTAAAGTTGATAGTGATAGAATGATCTCTTTAGCAATTTCTTTGGGTTACTGTAATCATGTTCATATTAATAGAGTTGGTCTTGCTGGAGGGTTGATTCTAATGTGGAAGGATGGTGTTTTCTGTGAGGTTCAAAATGTTTCTAATAATATGATTCATATTATTACTAGAATAGATCCAAGTCAACCGAAAATTCTTATTTCCTTTATGTATGGTTCCACATATTTTGATAAAAAGAAAAAGCAGTGGGATTTCATGATGAAAATCAGTGAAAATATTAGGCAACCTTGGCTAGTTATAGGGGATCTTAATCTCCATCTGCATGATATTTCTGAAGCAACTAATTTTTCTACTGAGGACAGGTATGTGCAAGATAAAATAAATCTTTGTGGTCTCATGGATACTAGTTTTATAGGTAAGAACTACACTTGGACCAGCAATAGTTTTGGTACTGGTGTTAGGAGGTCTAGAATTGATATGGCTCTAGGTAATAATTATTGGTTTCATTGTTATCCTCAAGCCACTGTCCTATCATGATTGTCCCTAAGGAGTACATTTGTGACACTTGGAGACCTTTTAAAAAAAATTCTATGTGGATGAAACATATTGGCTTTAAAAATAAACTTCAAATTGCTTGGAATTCTAATGTTATTGGTTCTGCTGATATCAACCTGATCAACAAACAACAAAGAACTAGGAAAATATTATCCCATTGGAATAAAGTTGAGTTTGGTGACATTGATAGTAATATCAATGCTTTACAAACACAACTTGAAAATATTCAAAATGATATTAATTATGAGTTTCAGGATAATATCATTGTTAACATCACTAAAAAGTTGGATGATTGGTTTAATATTAAAGAGGAATTTTATAAGCAAAAGTCTGGAGATTCTTTTATTACTGAAATGGATCAAAATACTAGATACTTTCATACCTTAGCTAATATAAGAATGTGTGTGAAGAATATTACATGTTTGTGTGATGCTAATGGTGTTTGGTTAAGTGATTCCAATGATATGGCTAATCTTCTTGTTGATCACTTTGCTAAGGTTAGTAACTCTACTAAGCCTGTCTTTACTGATATTACTTTTGATATTATTCCTACTATCATTACTGCTTATGATAATTCAGTGTTGAATAGAATTCCTAATGATGATGAAATTCATCTAATCATTAAAGATATGAGTGCTTGGAGCTCCCCTGGCCCTGATGGTTTTCAGGCAGGTTTTTATCAGCACAATTGGGATATAGTTGGTAAGGATATCATCACTGCTGTGAAAAGTTTTTTTCAAACTGGTTATATGCCTAAAGAGTTTAACAAAACCTACATAAGTCTAATTCCTAAAATAGAGAATGCTAAAATCCCTGTGGATTTTAGACCTATAGGTTTGTGTAATACTGTTTATAAAATTATTTCCAAGCTCATTGCCAATAGGCTTAAACCCTTTTTAAAGCATCTGATATCCCCTTATCAAGCTGCTTTTGTTCCAGGTAGGAATATACATGATAATATTATTATTTCACATGAAATGATTCATACCATGAAGAATAAAGAGGGTTATGGTGGCACTATGGATTTAAAGCTTGATCTTTCTAAGGCTTTTGATAGAATTGAATGGTCTTTTCTCCTAGGTATTCTTAAACAGTTTGGCTTTGATGATAAATTTTGTGGTTATATTGAACAATGCATTTCCACTACTAATATTTCTGTCTTACTGAATGGTTCCCCAACCAAGAGTTTCAATCCTACTAGGGGCATTAGACAGGGTGATCCACTTTCACCCTATCTTTTCATTATATGCATGGAATACTTATCTAGATTACTCTTAAATGTTGAGACTAACCACCTGATTTCAGGTGTTAAAGCTTCCAGGAGGGCTCCAGGTATTACTCATCTAATGTTTGCTGATGATATCTTGATTTTTACAAAGGCTGATATGCATAATATAGAGGGTATCATGAGTGTTCTTGATGATTTCAGTAAAGTTTCAGGTCAACTCCTTAATCTTGATAAATCTTCTGTCTTTTTTAGCCACAATATAAGTCCTAGTGCTAAGGAAATTCTAGATAGAGAACTTAAGATGACAGAAATGACTGATTCTGACAAATACCTTGGTGTTACTTTGTTAATTGGTAGAGATAAATCAAAAGCCTTTAAACCTCTTGTTCAGTCTTTTGGCACTAGGTTGAAGTTTTGGAAGGGCAAGACTATGAATCATTCAGCCAGAACTGTTATGGTTAATCATGTTTTAAACTCTTTGCCTACCTATCAAATGGGTTGTTTTAGGATTCCTAAAAATATAATTGATCAAATGGACTCTGTTCAGAAACATTTCTGGTGGGAGCATATTGATAACAAAGGTCTTTGTATGATAGGATGGACTAAACTTGATATACCTAAGTCTCTAGGTGGATTAGGTTTTAGAAATCTTGAACAGTTCAACTCTTCACTATTAACTAAGGTAGCTTGGAAATCTTGTAGTGATGAAAATTCTCTATGTATGCAGATCTTAAGAACTAAGTATGGCAATAATGGTAGTTTACTTCATCTTGACAAACTGAAAGAGAATTGCTCTTGGCTTTGGAGGAGTATTTAATCTGGTATTGAAGTAGTGCAACAACATTCCAAATGGATTGTTCAATGTGGCACAAAAATTAAAATTTGGCTAGATAATTGGGTTATTGGTCTCAATATCCCACCTGTTCCAATAGTGGGACTTTCTAGTCTTGTTACTCTTAATTTTATTGTGATTTATTTCATCCTGATACTAGAATATGGAATGCTCCTCTTATTAGTTCCATTTTTGATCATGAAACCTCTAGTGCTATTCTTAGCACTTTTGTTCCTGATTCAGGTGAATATTATCTTATCTGGACACCTGATAGAAGAGGTAAGTTTTCAGTTAAAAGTGCCTATAAAACCCTCCGTGCTAATCATGTCAACAACACTATTATTGGTGATAATGTTCCTATAAATGTCTGGAAAAATCTTTGGAAGACTAAAGTTCCTCATAGGGTCCAATTATTCATTTGGAAATGCTTAAAGGATATTGTTCCTGTCAGAAGTAGATTGGCTAACTATAATTCTGATATTGATTCTTTATGCAGCCTATGTGGCAACTTGCCTGTAACTCTCAATCACCTCCTGGTAGAGTGTTCTTTTGATAGGACAATTTGGACTTCTTTACAAGTGAATATTTCAGATGTTATGCAAAATTTTACTTCTCTGCAGGATTGGATTATTTCTTGGTTTCATATAGATCCACATGACATTTCTGAGGCTTTCTCTGACTCTCTTGTGTTCAAATTGATGTGTGCAGTATGGTACATATGGAAAGATAGATGTAACTGGATTTTTCAGGAACTTAAACCAAATATAAACACCACTCTTTCTAGGATTAATAATCTTACAAGCCAATGCAATTTAGCATTAGCCTCTGTAGGTCTTATTAGCAACAGAATTTTGTGTCCAAGAATTTGGTTTCCACCTGAAGTTGATTATATAAAAGTTAATATTGATGCTTCTTATGATTATGATACAAGGACTGGTAGCATTGGACTAATTGTTCGCAATAATGCAGGGTATGCACTAATAGCTCAAGGATTTAATCTGGAAGGAGAGTTAGCTGCTGATATTGGTGCAGAAAACTTGGAGTGCAAAGCTCTGATCAAAGCTGTGGAATGGATTGAAGCAAATGGGTTTACTAGAGTAGTTTTTGAGTCTGATTATCAAAACCTGGTGAATACAATAAACAGTGAGGTCTCCCAGGTGCATTGGTTCAATCATCATTTATGCTAGTTTTTGAGTCTGATTATCAAAACCTGGTGAATACAATAAACAGTGAGGTCTCCCAGGTGCATTGGTTCAATCATCATTTATGTCTTTTAGTCAAGGAAATTTTTTCAAACAATATATTTTGGTTTTGCAAGTTGGTTAATAGGTTGAGTAATAGTGTTGCTCATGAGTTAGCTAGTAAAGCTAGAGTTGAAGGTATTAGTTTCTCATATGTATCAAATTATCCTCCTGATGTTTCTCAATGGATTGAGGATGATCTTGTAATTCATGGAAGGACTAATCAATAAAATTTCTCTCTTTTAGTATAAAAAAAAAGGTGGATAGATTGGTCGCTGACTGTCTTACCCATGCCCTTTTTACCCACGGTTTCTGAAAGCTGAACAAGAACAAAAAACCCAACATTCAGCGTGCAATGGACACTTCAAGCAAACCCAAATTCACTCACGTTTTCCACAATGCTATTCAGCAAATCTTACCATGCCATCAAACAAATGAAGAAACAAATACTCAATTTATTTTTTAAGGATTAATGATAATACCTTGAGAGCAATGCCATAGAGTTGACGGTGACGATGTTGTTTGATAGTATTACCAACTTCCTGACTGTTTTTCTAAGTTTGAGAAATTGATTCGACTCTGTTCTTGAGTGGTGCTTCTTCTAGGGCATTTTTTTAAACCATTTGCTATGTCTTTTCTTCTACCAAACTTAAACTTGGTCATTTCTCTGCTCTAGCTCTCAATAGATTTGGCCCACGATTTTTCAACTATGGGATAGTGAATCGGTGAACGAGTTACAAATTTTATACTATAAGACAAAACCCAAACAAATCGATACCCCTTGCTCATTTAGGACAACATTAATAGGTAACCACGACTTGGAGTATTATTATCCATTCCACTTACAAATAGATTCAATTTATATGGGTTTTTCAACCTTTACAACTTATCTGATTATCAAAACCAGAATACATTATTTCGTACAAACATAACAAAGGCAAATACAATCACTAAATTCAACATACATGGAAATAAAATAAAGGAAAGCATACACACCCAAAGCAAATAAGAAAAGTTTATTTCACATAAACTTAGTTCAATAAGCCAATTTTTTTGCCCGATTTCCCGAGCAAATCGATACATATTTTCATACCTTTCTTCTCTTTTTTCAACTTATATTCAAGTGAAGCACGTTCCTCCTCACAGTCAGCCAATTCTGCAGCTAATTGGGTTTCCTTAGGACTAGATTGTACTGGAGCAAATCCACCGCTAACATATGTAACCTCACGATATGGAATTGACGTAACAGATAAACCATAACTAGGCATGTTTAGTACCTCACGCACCATAAACCTCGCTGGTTTGGTCATTTGAGGTAGGAAATTGTTGAATCTATCACGAGGAAAAGTTATGGGGAAAAGCTCACCATAATGGTTTACTACACAATCATATTTGTATATAAACCTGTTATGGCATCGAAATAGGTCTTCTTCCATTGAAAAGAGTGATCAACCAGAGATAGATAATCTGCGACATCTCCTAAGTATTGGAAGTCACCCGATACGGTAGGGACATTGTAGTTATCCTTCAGCCTCCACAAACCGATCACTCCTCTTAAATAATCGATATACAACATAGAGTCTTCATACCAATGTGTTTTATTTGGGGCAGTTTGGGCAGTTGACGAAGATGTAAATAAACTAAATATCATGAAAACAACAATAATTGCGGACATCCTCATTCTCTTTGGAGAGAGATTGAAATAGGTAATGGTGAAAGGAAAAAAGAAAGTTTTTTTCTTTCTATTTGATTTGTTTTGGGAATGGTGAGTTTGGATGAGGATATAGAGTGTCATATATATATGAAAGAGTGCGAATTTGTGCACACTCCTTAACGAGTGTGCACATAACATTTTAATTTCAACCATTGATTTTATTTAGGGAGTTATGTAACGAGGATTGTGATTCTAAACATCGAGGGTAATGGGGCCATCAGTTAAATAATCAACCAATCAGAAGACTGTGTGAAATATACACTCGTTAGAGGAGTGTGAAAAAATTTGTACTCTATATGAAAACTGATAGAAACACGTACATTCCTTGAATAGAGCACTTGGAGAGAAAAAAATAAGTTATTTCAATTAATAGTAGGTCTAAATAACTAGAATAAATTATACTACTATTAATGCATTGTCTCATTGTATTACAATAACAACGAAAAATACTTAATGCATATATTATCATATTAATGTTTGAATCTGATTTAAATACTTAAAATTTATAAATGAGCGAAGGTCGGGAATATTAGTTATTCCGTGGAAAGGTGCAACTATTGTTTAACTCTTCCAAAAGCTAACAACCATGTGCGTTCTTGACTCATCGTAATTCAGTGAGTTCACTGCTCCCATTCCTGACCAAAATACCTAGGGCTATCAATGGATAAAAATCCTTCAGATATTGGCAATACCGATAAGGTTAAGGTTAAGGGTTATCGGATATCCGGTATCCGATAATATCCGTCGGAATTCAAAAATTCCATATCGATAAGGTTAAGGATAAGCTATCGGATATTTTTCCGATAATTTCTGTTATCTACTCATGATACAAAAAACTTCCAATAATTTCCGTTAATATTCAATAATTTTCGTTAATATTCAATAATTTTCGATATTTACTTAGGAGAGACGTAATCAAATGGCTAAAGAGTAAACCTAAAGGGTATTGGGTATCGAAAATTTCCGAAAATTTTATGATATAGTTATACACTAACGGTATCGGATATTAACCTAACGGAAACTCCCTTAACCGGTACCGTTATGTTAATAAACGGATATCCGTTACGTTAAGGTTATCAGATATCGGATAACCGTTATGTCGGATATTAACCTAACGGAATCCGAATATTCGTAAACGGCTACCGGATATCGAATATCCATTGACATCCCTAAAAATACCCTTGTGTTAAATTAGTTTGGTAAATTTCCAAGGAAGTAATGTTAAATTAGCTAAGTATATTTGACATCATGTACTGTTAAATTAGTTAGGTAGGTGTTCCAAGAAGTAATGTTAAATTAGTTAGGAATGAAATCATATTATTATGTTCGGTTTTCCTATAATCAAGATGATGGATGAAAGTGAACATGGTATGCCCCTTCTCAGAAAGTAATTCATCAGTTGGGGAGGGATAGGGAAATCCCAAAGTTCATTTATTTCCTCATAACGTGAGATAAGCAGTGTCGTTGCTGAAATCAAATAACGAACCCGTGTACCTTATAAAAAAACATACATAATATGCCATAAATGTCGAATAAAATAAAATGGGTTTCGTATATGAGAAAATTCATTCCCGGTTACGTCTCATGTTTGCTTGAGAATAAAGATCCAATACAGTACAACAACCCACTTCCATGAATAGTTGGCACTTGGGCAACCTGAAAATTGTTGGTTGCAAGACCCTGCAAAAACATAATTCAGGTGATTCCCATTACTTGAATTAAACATGAATTCCATTTCAGCTGGAACTGAATCAAACACACGAGCAGAAATCAACAAAGACCCATTTCCTGTTGCTCTAATGATAGAATAGCTTCCTTTTTCTCCATAAATTCAGGTTCTTCCATATATCCAGGTAATCTCAACCATTTTCAACACAAGCAAAAACAACATGTTCTTCGTATAAACGGAGCTCAGCAAAATGACCATCTTCATATGACGCCTTGGAAATTCGTGTTTGTACCCGCAAGTACCTTGAGAAGACCCTGGATGATGGAAAATATATGAGCTTGTGCATCAGAGAGGTTTTTGTAGGTGTTATGATTTGCTTAGTCAGATGAAATTCAAAAAAAAAAAATCTAGATGCATATCAAATAACTTTTTTTTCAACTAAAGTCTATCTGTTATAGAACATAATAAATGAAGTAAGCTTACTTACGAAGAACTAAGCAGGGGTAGTATTCCCCATATTGAAAAGGCTCAATTAATCTATCAAGTCAATCTTGATAGAATCAAGATTCAAGCCACATATGAGTTGTTTACTTAGCTGAAGTGGTGAAGCTACATGATAATATTCCTTTACCATCGCATTTCATATTATAAATCAAATTTCTCGGAAAGCTATGCCTTTATGAGTAACATAACGGATACAAAAACATACTATGCAAAATTGCACATATACATGAGCTGATTAGTTTTTATTTCTCCAAACAATCCCACTCCTCACAAATACAGGAGCATCTATGGGGCCATGGAGATTAAAGACTGCAGTTAAAGGTGATGGTAAATGAAATGTTCACAAAAATACAATTCATTTATCTTGTTGTATCTATAAATTCTTTACATAAGATAAAGAGAACGATGGTCATACAAAAAAAGTTACTCCTTCCCATGATAAGAGTCTCTCGAGCAAAAAAGTTACTCCTTCCCATAAAAAAATTGGCAGTTCGTGCTAGCTAAGGTTTCATCATCTGGACTAAGTTTCCAAATAGTTCTAACATTGAAACTCAAGTAACAACAATAATAACTCATTTTAGCAATCCATCGATAACTACTTATTTTGAGAGTAATAAGAGAAACTAGAAATCAATAGAAGTAGTAATTAAAATGGCAACCATATGTATGATATGAGCTTATTCATGTTTGTAGAAAATTGATCACTTCCCTTCTATCTAGATTTCACTATAGTGGTAGCACTAACCAAACTAAGTTAGTTAAAACTAATGGATTGGACCTTAAATATCCCATGAATTATTAACTTGTCACACTATGTACATTCTCTTAACATGATAAGAGTGAACACCAAGAAAACAACAACGAAGTCAGATCTTAATTCATTTTTTTCCAAAATCAAAACGACATGAATTCTGAACATTAAAATCTATAACTAGATTGAAACTATAGTAGACAACATTTTAGTATGGTTACATATGTACCACATATAAATATGGATGCTAGCCCGAAGAGTAATTTCAATACACAAATATTTATAAATTTAATAAGCTACATACCTCATGTTGTGAATGATAAAATTTTATCAAATACCACCATCAAATCACCCCTACCACTACTGGAGAAAATAGAGGAAGCAATAATAACTTTTACCCCTTTCTCTTCATTCAGCCTTTTTATCGAACATTTGCAGACATGAATTTGTGGTTATTCTTCCATGATGTTATGTTAGAAGCCCTTTGACATGGTCCCCCTTCCCTGCAAATTCGAGTTCTAAAAAGAACCCAAGTTCCCTAATCATATAAGGAGGTAAAAGAATTCAGAACTCATTCCTCCATCCCTTAATTCTGAAGGTAATGGTACACATGCAACCTCGCCTTTTTCCTGATTTCTCAGTCATAAAACCAACCTCAACATCAAATAAATTAGTACCCATTCTTCCTACAGCTCTCCGTGATCCGTTTCTTATTTTTAAAGAGCGCCAAATTTTATCTTACAAAACCCCAAAGAATTCAGCCACATCACTTTTCCTTCCAACTTATTTCAACTTCAAAATCCATCCCATCACCTCAATATACTTAACCATTTCAAGATAAAATCTTAAGCACCATCATTGATTTTTCTCTAAAGTTTTGTGACAAAAGAGAGAGTAACTCTTTTCCTACATCCAGAGAAGATAAATATCATAGCTTAAAATGTTTCCCCTCCTGTTGATAGAAACATGATTTGTTTGTCGAAAAAGATAAACTATTTTCTTTCCGGTTTTTATGAGGGTATTTCGGTCAGGAACGGGGGCAGTGAACTCACTGAATTACGATGAGTCGGGAACTCATATGGTTGTTATCTTTTGGAAGAGTTAAACGATGGTTGCACCTTTCCACTGAATAGATAATATTCCTGACTTTCGCTCTTTCTAAATTAGTTTCTGACAATTTACAACTAAGGTGATGCCAACGGTGATGGAATTAATGGTGCTCGGGCCACACCCTCAAAGGTATTTTTGGGATTTTTTTAAGACCCCTTTAAAATTTACATTTTAGTTTATCATATTGTTTTTCTCCACCTAAATTTTTCTCCAACCTCGTTGTGGACATTATGATCGTACTCATTCCCTTAAAAAAATATTTATGCTCTTTTCTCTTCCTACAGATCATCCTCGCATAATACTTGAGGATGACACCACGAGTTTATAATTTTATATGATTACGAGTCACATAATTAATACTAAACTATCTATGAAATAGTGACAAATTTTCCGGAAGTTAACTTTTCCGTGGAGTAATCTCCTCGTTTAAAAATAAACGCGCTCTAAGACATCTAAATTCACTTCTACTACTTTACATTTCCACAATTAATTATCAATTAGACTGGTATGTAATGGCCTTTCTTGGTAAATGTAGGTGTAAATTATCCATAGATCCAGGTGGCAACATCTTAATCCTTGATGCACCTAAAAACGAAGGGACGCGAAGCATAGAAGGAAGATCAGGGGAAGGTAACAAACATGATGATTTTCTTATAAGTACATGTACCACTTCCACACTGGCGTTGCCCCGAGTACGAATGCCCATTCGAGTGTAAGTCACCTCGGAACTTCCACACTGACTTTTCCCCGAGTACGAATGACCATTCGAGTGTAAGTCACCTCGGCACTTCCACACTGGCATTGCCCCGAGTACGAATGACCATTAGTCGCTCACGTCCTATCTCATACCCCTCACGGTTTCATAGATATAGGAGACATGTATGCTTACCTTTTTTCCGTATCGCCCGTCAAGGATGGTAGAGTTTCAAAAACTTGATGTTCCATGGTTTGAGATCTTTTGTTCCGTCGAGTCATAGTAATCGATACGATCCATCGCCCGCCTTAGATTCAATTATATACGGTCCGCCCCATTTTGGCACTAGCTTCCCGCCCTTTTTGTCTCGCTCCCATTTAGCCAGAAATTTCAATACTTGTTCCCCTGGGTTAAATTCTCTTGGTCGAACTCGCTTGTTGTATTCTCGTTGTAACCTCCTTTGATAGTTTTCCATTTTTTGTAACGCCTTGTTTCTTCCAGATCGTCGAGTTTAGCCAAAATCAGATCGGACGAGACGTTTTGCCTTCAAGCTTCCGTTCTTGTGGTAGGGATCATGCCTTTTGTTGGTAAGATCGCCTCGGTTCCGTAGGTAAACATAAACGGAGAGAATCTTGTAGCTTCCCTTCGTGTGGTTCTGTATGCCCATAGGACGTTATATAACTCCTCACACCAGTTTCCATATTCCCCATCTAGTTTCTTCTTCATGTTATCGGCGATAATCTTATTAGTGATCTCGGCCTGCCCATTACTTTGGGGGTAAATCGGGGTAGCTTTGCTCTTTCTGATGTTGTAAGTGTTGAACATGAGATCGATGTTCTCGCCTTGTAGTTGCTTTCCATTATCCGAGACGATAGCTGCAGGGACCCCAAAGTGACAAATGATATGTTCCCAAATAAATTTGAAAACATCTTTGTCTCGGATATGTCTTAGCGGTGCCGCTTCTACCCATTTGGTGAAGTAATCCGTGGCCACGATCAGATACTTCCTTTGCCCTGTTCCTATATGTAATGGCCCGACAATGTCTACACCCCACTTAGCAAAGGGCCACGGGCTTATAAATGAGTTTAAAGGTACTCCGGGAGCATGGATTTTCTTTTTCGAAACGCTGACATTCTTCACAATCTTTCGCCATTTGCTTCGCATTTTCGTTCATGTATATCCAAAAGTATCCCATTGTTTTCTCCTTGGCCGACAAGCTTCTGCCCGAGCTATGGTTTCCGGCCGCTCCATAGTGTAGTTCGTGAAGGATTATGTGGCCCTCTTCTTTACTCAAGCATCGTATGAGTGGTCCTAGGTAATATTTTCTATATAAAATCCCTTCATGCAGCTCATAGACACCCGACTTGCTTTTGATTTTGTTTATCTCGGGTCGTCCCTTAGGTAGCTCACCCATCTCTAAGTATTGATGTATTGGATTTCTCCAGTCGCCTTCTTTGTATCTCTCGGCTGTGTTAATGGCCACCTCGACCCGTACTTCTGGTGTTTCTGGGATAGACGGAATAAGAAGCCTCATGACACGTATGCCTTCGATGCTCGGGTCTACTAGTTGTGAGGCGATGTATGACAGAGCGTCCGAGTGCCTGTTATCTTTTCGGCAGATGTGGCGGAATCTAATGTTGGGTATTTGCTTGATGTAAAATTGAGCGAGCTCCCAATATTTTTGCAGCACAGGATCATGGGTAGCGTATTGGCCCGTAATTTGCCGAATTACTAATTGTGAGTCACTAGTCAAGCGGACTTCTTGCATCCCCATCTCCACAATTATTCGTAAGGCATGGATCACCGCTTCATACTCGGTGACATTTTTTGTTGCCTTGAATTCTAGTCTGAACGAATGCACGATCTTCCTCCCCTTTGGTGTGGTAAATACTAGCCCGAGGCCCAATCCATATTTGTTTGACGCCCCATCGACGAAGACCTCCCATCGGGTAGGGCTATTGGCGGCTAATAGGTCTGTTGGTTCATCTTGTTCCTCCATCATTCCCGGTACACCTTCTACCTCATCCTCGTCACTAAGGGGGAAATCTGCCAAGAAATCGGCCACCACTTGTCTTTTTATCGCGGTCCTCGTCTCGTATACCATGTCGTATTGTTTGATTATGGATCCCCACTTGGAGATTCTTCCTGATCGTCCAACACTATCCAACACTGCTTCAATAGGCGACTTGGTGAGCACCTGTATTCGATGAGCTTGAAAATATGTTCGGAGCTTAGAAGCAGCAAAAGCTAGCGCGAGTACCATCTGCTCCATTCTTGTATAGTTTCTCTCGGCTGGGCTTAATGTTTTACTAGTGAAATACACTGGATTCTCCACATTCCCCTCCGATTTTACTAGCACCGCACAAATGGCATAAGGTGTCTCCCCTAAGTATAGGGTGAGAATTTCTGACGGCTCGGGCCTCTGAAGAACCGGGAGGCTAGCTAGGTGCAACTTGATATTTTGAAAGGCCTCTTCGCTAGCGTCCGTCCATTGGAATTTTTCTCCTTTCTTCAAGATGTCGTAAAAGGCCTTGTATTTGTCCGATGACCGTGATACAAATCGCCCCAATGATGCTTTGCAACCATTTAGTTTATGCACGTCTTTTACCATCGCGGGAGACAGCATTTCAAGGACTACCCGGACCTTCTCGGGATCCGCTTCTATTCCTCTAGGGGTGATGATATACCCCAAGAATTTCCCTGATGTGACCCAGTCGCACTTGGCGGGGTTAATCTTCATCTTGTGTTTTCTCATTGTCTGAAAAATCTCCTGAAGGTCTCGGACATGGTTCTTAGCGCAACGACTCTTGACTAACATGTCGTCCACGTATACTTTTATGGTGTCGTGAATTTTATCTTCAAACATGTCCCCTATCAATCTCTGGTATGTTGCCCCCGCATTTTTAAGTCCGGATAGCATTTTGGTATAACAATACAATCCCCTCGGTGTGAAGAAATAAGTATGCTCCTGGTCCTCGTGCGCCAATGGTATTTTGTTGTAGCCCATGTATCCATCCATTAAGGTCATCGCCTCGTATCCGACTATCGACTCTACTAGCTGATCTATGCTGGGGAAGGGGAAACTATCCTTCGGGAAGGCCTTGTTCAAGTCGCTGAAATCGATACATATTCTGACCCCTCCTTTCTTTTTTGGCACCACGACCATGTTAGATATCCACTGTGGGTAGTGAGATTTCCTGATTATTCCGGATTCCTATAGCTTCTTCAGCTCGGCCTCGACTGCTGCCTGTAATTCTGGTGCGATGCGCCTCATTTTTTGTCTAACTGGTTTGAACTTTGGATCAATTTTTAAGTGGTGACAACATACCTTCGGATCAATTCCCTCCAAATCGCGCACCTCCCAGGCAAATGCATCTAAGTTTTCCCTTAGCACCGTCATGAGTTGACTTGCTTGTTCGTCCGATAACAACGTCCCGATCCTTACTACCTTTGGCGCCTCTACCGTCCCCAAGTTTACTTCCCGAGTCGGTTTGACCGTCGAAAAACTTTATTTGTTCTCCCGGAAGATATCCGCTTCCTTTAATTGCTATAAAGGGTCCCTCTCTTGGGTCTCATACGCCATGACTACTTATGAAATCACCTCTTCCAGTTCCTTTGCAGCTTTTACTTCCTCGTCTTTACTCTTCTCTCGCCTTTGCCGAGCTCGCCGATCTTCATTAATTTTTGCATCTACTTGCATGCATTGTCGTGATGCTTGGGAGTCGCCCAGAACTTCAGCTATTCCATTGCAGGTCGGGAACCTTAATCTCTGGTGGTATGCCGATGCTACCCCTTTAATTCCAGCGATCCATGGACGCCCGATAATCGATTCATAAGGTGAGGCGACGTCGACCACACAAAAGGTAGTCAGTGTATCGAGGAATCCTCCATCGTCCGAGACCCTCAGGGTTATCTCGCCTCTGGGGATAGTTACTGTGCAATTGAATCCGTAGATGTGATATGTTGAGGGGACGAGCATGTCGTCTGATAGTTTCATTCTTCTGAACGTGTCGTAGAATAACACCTCGACTGAGCTTCCGTTATCCACAAGAATCCTTCTTACTCCCCAATTTTCGATCAGTAAGGTGATGACCAATGGGTCACTGTGTGCTTGTCCATTCGCTGGGACATCCTTGGCCAAGAACTAAATGGGTTGCACCATCCAAGGCTCCATAGGTAGGGCCTTAGCTACGCTAAATATTTCCTTTCCATCCTAATCCCTTTTATGGATTCTAGAAGTAATTACTGGGCCGAGCGTGTAGTCTTGGATAGCCGAGTGTGAAATGGTACTCACGAACTGAGTTGTTATATCGATGTGGACTTGATGAATTGGTGCATCAGGTGTTGTTATCGGTTGTGGTGGGTGCCGGACAAATTGCCTCAAATACCCATCTCGGATGAGATGTTGAACGATATCTTTTACTTCTCGGCAGTTGTTGGTGGAATGGCCCCTATACTGATGGTAGTGAAAGTACTCGGGGTGCTCCCTGGTCTCTTGGAACTGAACTCCCCTCTCCGCTGGGTAGTTGATATCGTTTCTCTTCTCGACTTCCTTGAATACCTCCTCCAAGGGAGCATTTAGGGGGATATACGATCGGGCTTCCTGCATCGGCTTCTTCCCTTTAGCGATCCACTCTCTCTTTTCACTGCTTCTCGGGAGTGGATCTGATCTCTTTTCTGGTCGCCTAATAGGGTTGTCAATACCCGCTTCAGCACTAGCTTCTTGTATTCCTCTATCTCTTGACTCGGCCTGAATTTCTTCCAAAGCGATGTAATGCTCCTGCATTTTTCTCATTTCCTTTAATGTTTTCGGCTTCTCGGAGAACATGGCTATCCAGATGGGGTCCGATCTCCCTAACGTGTTTTCAAACCCAAAGATGGCCTGATCTACTGGCACCTTCCCAATGTCAGTACATAGCTTCCTCCACCTATCGTTCAGGGTTCTTAAGGGCTCCCTGAATCTTCGGGCGAGGGTAAACAACTTGTTCAATCTAGGCCGAGGTCGACTGTTGTGCATGTAGGTCTTAAGGAAGGATTCGACTAACATCTCATACCCATTAATCGACCCAGGTGGAAGCGAATAGAACCAGTCTCGTGCCTCGCCCTCCAGGCTGGCTGGAAAGAATTTACACATGACTACCGGGTTGTTCTTCCATTGGATTGGCGACATGGTGTACATCTTCCGATGCTCGATCGCATCTCCTGTACTGTCGAACCTAGAAGGAAATGTAGGTAATGTACACTTTGGTAGGAACGGCATATGTTCGAGTTCTTGAGAGAAGGGCGTCTTCTCAGCTTCGCTCATGATTTCTGCCAATTTGTTATCTTAGCCTCCGCTCGAGAGATCTTTGATTTTTGCCTCCAATTCCTTGAATTTGGCCTCTGTCGCTCGTTCCTGTCGCCCGTCTCTACCTCGCCTTTCCTCATCAGTGGACGAGTCCTCGGGTGTCCCATATCTTTGCGTGGGGGGTACCGGAGGCGATGGTGGCTGTCCTGATCGGCCGGAATGATTAGGGTTGCTCGGCCCCATCATAGGTGGCGCGTGACCTGATCGGTCATCGTAGATCGATGTTCCTCGGATGGACGAGCCTCTTGATCTGGTTCGTTGATTCTTCAACTGATAGTTCTCATATTCCAAAGCGAGGTTCCGTTGCTGGAGCTCTCTCAGTGCCGCTTCTTGTCTCCTTTGACTCTCCAAAATGGCCAATAATGTCGGGTCCGTGCTTTCATGACTAGAATGCCCATTTGGGTTTTGTGGCCGAGGTTGTGCAGAAGGGGGTAGTGGGGGTATTATCGGACCGGTTATGTGGCCAACCGTGTGAACAAGTGTTGGGCCGATATTGCTAGCCGTTCCTCGTCCCAGCTGAATCTGCCTGAGACGCTCTTGCTCTTTAGCTAGGGATTCCTGGTACTCTACTTGCTGCCTCACTCTTTGTCTTTGGGCTTGTGCTGCAAGCGCTACCTCATCGTCATCGGTGTCTGAATCTGTGAGCCCATCAACTTGTTCAACTCTTCTCTGAGTCAAAATAACTTGGTTCAAGGGTAGGGTTTTATCATCTCGCCCCAGATCGACCTCCTCATCTACGGTTGGCATTCCTCGCGCAGCTGCATGAGATTCCTCGGGCGGTGGTTGTCGACTGTCTTCTTGCCTCGGCCAAGTTACCCCTGCCTGCATGCTGCTGCTAGTTACCGTACAATTCCTCAACATCCTTCTCGTTCCTGAAGTGCTAGCCATCGAGTACTTCGCGTAGTCAACCGAGTATCGCCCCAACCTACGTCAGCAAATACAAAGAACACCTTACTTTGACCTGACTTTTAGAACATAAGTTCAAACAAAAGACCAAAAAGTTCGACTGGCACCACCGTTACTACTACGCATGCCCTTGTTGACAAAATTTCTTCCTATTACTCAGGTGGGTCCACCTATCTATCCTGTTTTGATCCTACGTTGAATCTGTGTCAGTCTTTTCTCATTCGTCCTTATCTCTTCGTACAACGTCGCTTTCGGTACCCGACCTATGCATTTAAGTTAGTTTGTCCTTTGTTCTACATGCTCCAAATCATTGAACTTATGCACATGATGCTTAAATGGTACGACACGCAACCCCAAGACTCAAACTAAGTTTGTAATGGCTCCACTTTCTCGAGACCTAATCATGACTTTTCCGACAACTTATGTTACACCGCCGGCAAAATCTCTAATCGGTTAGCTTCTTAACACACTAGGAGGTATCTAAATCGTGTACTCTTGGTAAATCTAAACGCTAAACTCCATTCCGTAGCTAGAGAACGACTTGCTTGACGTCACAGATCACTCAACTATCGGAAACAAACAGTCGTCCTTTCAACAGATTCTTCATCTAGCTTCTAACCCGAACTGTTAGTCGCTGGTGAGCTTATGAAGATTCTTTGCTGATCGAACTGTTGACGTGCGAAGAAAATACGAGAACTGTTACTTTCGAAGACACTACAACTGTTCTAGCTTTACATGCACAACAAATGATTCAAATCAAACATTATTTCGGCCAACAGAGTTCACCGTAGCTTCAACCACAACACATTAACGTGTATTTAGGAGCTTTTGATCGTCTCTGAAGGTTTCCACGGCAAGGTATCCGGAGATCTTAGTCGTTTCCCCTTAGTCGGCGCCAGAATGTAGATGCATTTTACTACCAACTACATCCAAAGGATAGAAAGCTTCTACTCAAGTCGAATGAAAGTAAACACTTGACAACGAACACAAGATATACGTGGTTCGGTATGATTACCTACGTCCACGGGGGTGAAAGGGTGAATCTTATTACTTCAAAGTGTTACAAAGGTGTTACTCTTAGTCGGATTTCCTTACAAAGATGAACTTACTTCTCACTTTCTTCTCCTTGGTGAAAACTCGAGTCTCTCTCTCTCTCTCCCAATTACAACCTGCCTCTCTTGGATACAAGTCACTCTATTTATATGAGAAGTTCCATACAACCCAGTTAGGGTGTGGGTCATGTTACATCTTTTATGAAGTTCTGTGATCGGGCCTTCTTACGTCGCCCCTTCTTCCACGCGCATGGTCGATGCATCTTGATTCCTTCGTCTGTCCCTTGCCCGAGCCGACCTCTTCTGGTGTTCTTTCGACACGATGTCGCCCATCTTGTCTGTCGCCTCAGCGATGGGCCGATGTGACACGTATTTTCTTATCCTTATGACCATTGCACCTCGTTTGACCCACCCTGTCTTGTCTTGTCAGCTCTGTCAGAAATCTGGGGTTAAGTCTTGTCCGACAACTGTGGAACGATCACGCCCGATCCACGTGGCTCCTCAAATCTCGCGCCTGCTGATCTTCCTTCTATGCTTCGCGTCCCTTCGTTTTTAGGTGCATCAAGGCTTAAGATGTTGCCACCTGGATCTGTGGATAATTTACACCTACAGTAAAATTTATGATTATCTATTTATGATTATAAATAATCATAAATTGATAATTGATTTTGATATAATCATTTTTAAAATAAAATTTTCCAAACATTTTTTTCAAATAATTGATTATCATATAATGATGATCATTTTTAAAATAAAATTTTCCAAACATTTTTTTCAAATAATTGATTATCATATAATGATGATCTCGAAAAGGAGAAGAAAGAACAATGATCTATGATATTTTTTTAGTCTTATGTTGTTTTGATGTCTCTCTCTTGATAGTTTAGAGAAAATAAAAATAAAAAATTCAATTTGAGTTTCTTAGAAAAAATAATTGATTATAATAAATTTTCAAAACAACTTTTTTTTGTTTATGAAAATAATGAATTTTTTCAATTATGATTAAAATAAGCAATTATTATAATGGTTATTAAACGCATATAAAATCCATTATAATCTGAATAATGGATTAGGAGCTGATAATCCATTAAAATAATAGTTAACAAACAACCCGAATTATGTTAGAATTTCATAATCCGTCAATGTTACGTGAGAATTAAGTAAACAATTGGAAAACGGAATGAAAGTGATTTTCTTTCGCGCGAAGTAAAAAATTCAGTATTCACGGAAGAAGTTGTCATTTTACTGTTGGGAATGGATCTTTTATAATTCAACATTATAGTATACCAATATAAATGAACGTGTAATTGGGAGATACATTTATTAATTGGGGGATATTGATTACTTCCCTCACCCCATGATTTCTTCTAAGGGGTGACCAATTGATATGAAAGTACTAAAATACCCTTTGGTTAATTAAAAAACTTTATGAAAATACTGTTATACCCTTTCCCCTAAAACATTAAAATCAAAAATCAAAACATATATCCCCATTTCTAAGAACACGCAATTGGGGATACTTATATTAATTGGGGGATATGAAAAACTATTCCCATCCTTAGTATCTTGCTAAGGGTGTCTTAAAAGTATAAAAAGTCAAAGTTACCCCTTTCAAATATTTATTTTATTTATTTTTTTAACTTTTTTTTTCATTAATTTTTTTTTTAACTTTTCTGTTTCTTTTTTCATTTTTTTTAAATTAATTTTTATTTTTTGAAAATTATTAATTTATCATAAAAAAAAGAAAAAAACAATTTAAAAATTATTTTTTTATGAAAATAAATTTTTATTAAAAATACGATTTTCTTTTATGACAATAATTTTTTTATTTGTTAAAAATATTTTTTTTATGAAAATTATTTTTTGTCAAAAAAAATAATATTTTTTTATTGAATTTTTGATAAAAAAATATTTATTTTTTTATTAATTTTTTTTTATGAAAAATATTTTTATTAAAAATAAAAATAAATTTAATAAATAAATATAAAAATATAAGGGCATTTCAGGAATAATAGAAATATATGGATAAGGGTTTTTGAAAATTACTTCAAAATGACCCTATTTTGTTTTATTATCATATCCTCCAATTAATATAAGTATCCCCCAATTGTGTGTTCATTTCTAACATTAGTTCCGGCAGTCCTTTAGGTTTAGGTTTTCGATTTTTTTTTCCTTCATCGTTCTTCGACCGTTCCTTCTCTGCCAGCCCTCACTTTGAATTATTTTTTTTGCACGCCGGAAATGATGAAGAACACGCCGGAAATGATGAAGACCACGCCGGAAGTGATGAAGACCATGCCGATACTGAGTTCCGGCATGGTTATTTATGATGAAGACTATGCCGATCTGGGTTCCTCAGTACCGGCATGGTTATTTAGGATGAAGACCACGCCGGTACTAAGTTCCGGCATGGTTATTTAGGATGAAGACCACGACGGAAGTGATGAAGAACATGTCGGAAATGATGAAGAAAACTGGAAGTGATGAAGAACATGTCGGAAATGATGAAGACCACGCCGGAAGTGATGAAATTCAATGCCGGTACTGAGTTCCGGCATGCTCGATATAAATCTTTCCATGCCGGTAGTCAAGTGAAAAAAAAATCAAGTTTCTGGATACTTTTCATCATGTTCCGGCATAGAAATTTAAGCAAAAACCATGCCGGAATTAGTTCCGGCATGCTCGAAAATCAAATAACTGTGCCGGAAGTAGACTGGTAAAACCATAAAAAATAGGTTTTGAAGATCAACCCCCCGGATAGTGGCAAACAAATTTTGAAAATTTCCGGCAATGCCGGCATGGGCACAAAGCTTTTTCAGCTGCAACAATGGTGGATTCAAAGAAAAACAAATCAAATTTTCAACCTCTTAGCAGCAATTCTCTCATCACAATCATCTTCCATTTTCAAAAAAAAAATTCACTCAATTTTTTTTCCCTCTCCTTCTACTCCTCACTCACACAAATTAAAATAAAAACACACACTAATCTATCCCCCAAATACTTAAGAATTTACTAATTATTATTAACCACTAAACATGATTAGTGAGGGCTAGATTAAGAATTAAAAAATAATTATATAGGGGTAACCCAAAATTGCTATTGAGACACCGTTTTTATCCTGTAACTATATCCCCAATTGCGCGTTCATATTAATTGGTTTGAAAAAAACTATACATTCCATGCATTTAATGCACCTAACTATTTTAATTATTCTCGATTATAGTATACTGGTATTAATTTGTTTAATTTAATGTTGCAATTAATGCACTTAATTGTTTTAACAAATGTCACTTATAATATGTTAATGATGACTAATTTATATAATTATTACGAATAATGTGCCTAATGATTATGTAATAGTGTCGATTATAATACACTAATATTAGTAAGTATAATGAAATATTAGATGATTAATGTAAATGTTATTAATTAGTTAATTCTTTCTCATAATGTTCTCAGGTGAGTCGTGGAGATGGTTTTTAGTTTCGATCGCTCTAGGCTATTTACAAGCGGGATAGGTAGGGTGGTTTACATGGCACACTGATGAATGGAAATTTTGAGATTCCATCATATAGCCTTAATTTGTTTGCGATGTTCTTCTAGTACTAGTCTACTAGTTTATATGACCAAGATTCTAGTCGTGGTATGTGCTTGGATATGGATTTTATGGGAAGGATTAGAAAACAATTTGGTCTAGTTGTCGGGTAAAAACGGTTTGCGTGTTTTCTGGTAAAAAATGGTGGATGAGGCAAGTGCTCGATGAAGCAAATCGTCTGAACCTTTAAACAAATGTACTGCGCGGGAGTACTTTGAGTCCGAGAGACTAATCTATAGGACTCTGGTCAAAACCATGACAATGGTCGTTCCAGTATCAATTGGGCCACAAGGAAGGAGAAGGGTCGGTATGTAGGGAGGGAAACTGAGAATGTGTGGAGATCAATGGAGATTGATCAATTGATGATATGATATGTTGAACTTATTTGAAGATGATTTATATGTGTGGAAAAGAGAGAAATCTTTTGTGGGCAATTGATAATTGATTGTGTGTTGAGTCTTACTCGATTCAGTTGTCTTAGTTATCAAATCATAGGTTGAGAAACCTATTTATTGTAGCACATCATCTCATGTAAGTGGTGACGGTTCAAGAGAGTGGAATAATGAGGAGGTGGGAGAACATGCATAAACCACTTCCACTCTGCGTGGAAGACTTAGTTGATTGAACTATAAAGTTCGAAACAATTGGACTTTTTTAGAGATTGGATGCAGTTACTAATTCATGATTTGGCATGTATGAAATGAAAACTTCATTCTCGATTCAACGAGAATTTTTATGAAAGCGTTTCATTTGTTTCTCTTCAATGGAAATTTTATTTTCAACTGTCAGCACGACTTACTCACATTTCCCTTTGTGGATGTATTGCACATCGCATGTGTTGTAGACCGCCAGACCAAAACCCCAATGAATATCCCCCTATGTGACATGAATTTATGTCTCATGTGAAAGTATATTTTGCAGACGTATTTTTATATGGTCAACCGTGGACCTAGTCATACCATGAGTCTTTACTGATAAATTGAACATAGTTCGTAATTCAAGGTTGTGATGGGTGAAACATGAAGTGTGTGGTGGAACAACAACATGCTTTGTGGACCATGATTGTTAAATTAGGTCACTAATAATTGTGGCATATCATTATGCTAGTTGAAACAGAAAACGCATGGGTACCAAGTACATACCCAAATTTTTTGTTCCGCAATCTATATGGTCAAAACTTAATATAATTGCAAGTAGACTAACTGAATGATCCTTGTCAATATTCTATAGCCTCCAATCAATCAGTATGTATATAGACACAGAGTTTTTGAACCTGTTTGTTGAGCAGAGTACTTGGACGATCTAAAAATCAATATCCAAGATCAATCTAGTCGCATCCAAATAATTCAAAAGCAATTCTGCAAAGTAATTAAACTTGTTATCTATCTTTCAAGATACGAATTCTGCAAAGTCTCGTAATCGATTACAATTAAGCGTACATATATACTTAGATTGAATATGAACAAACTTGTGTAAATCCAATTATAAAGATAAACAATATAATGTGAAAAAGGAAAAACACAAGACACCAGCAGTTTTGTTAACGAGGAAACCACAATCGCAGAAAAACCACGAGATCTCGTAAAAATTTGAACACCAAACTGTATTAAGCCGTTATAGACATTATCCACCCTCCAAGCGATTCATCTACAATCGTGCTCCTTGTGTCTCTTGAACCTCGCAAGGATCTACGCAATTTATTCATTTAGCAGACGTCCTTTAAAGCCTAAGAGTTACTTCAACATAAGTGAAGACTTTTGATACAAATCTGCCTCTAATAGATAAGCCTATTTGATCCATGTTTAGATCAAGGTGAAGAAATCTGTTTGCAAAAGATAAAGCTATCAAACCTCACAAATTCGGAACTTACGGACTCCCGAAGAGCAACCTTGATTCTTAACCGTCTCTCAAAAAAAAAATCTCCAAAAGATCAATTAAAATCAGATTTCAAATATCTATCTTCAGAAAATCACAAAGTCTGAGACGAAAAGAACTTTGTGATTAATATCTATGTTTCCTGAAAGAGATTATGAAAACTACGATAACAGAAAAGCAAAAATCAGGATACGACTATCACTGAGTAAGCCCCATAAAATGGTGCAAGTGTACTCGACAATGATGCACGACTGAGCACCCGGATGCACAAACGAGCATTCATAAATATGGACAGGTGAAGAATCCTACGCAAAATAGGAGAAAAACAACAAATAATAAAATAATAAAGAGGCGCCCGTGGGGTCGGCCCACTGGCAGGCCATGTCCTAGCCATGGTCAGTCTCATGCCTCTCCCATTATTTTTCCTTATTTTCGTTATTTTCATGAACTCATGAAAAACTCCTTCAATTTAGCAACTTTCCTTATTTGTGCAAAACTCATGAATTCTCCATAACTTCACGGATTCATGAAAGATAATAATATAAAAATTAGGAAAGGTGTGTGGACCGGGCAACCTAGCCGGACGGCCATGCCCAAGTCGTGGCCGGTCCCACGCCTTACAATCCTTAGACTTTTATAATTATTATTCCCCAATTTCATGAAACTCCTCTGTTTCAACAAAAACTCATGGATTCTCCATAACATCATGGTTTCATGAAAAATAATAATATAAAATTAGGGAAAGTGTTGTGGGACCGGGCAACATAGCCGGCCGGCCATGCCCTATCCGTGGCCGGTCCCACACCTTGTAATCCCTAGTCTTTTTAAAAAAAAATCAATTTATGAAACTCCTTGGTTTGAGCAAAAATCATGATTTCGTCATAATTTCTCAAATTTTGCTCAAATCATGAAAAACCAAGAGCCAACATGGTCACACGACCGACTAGCCTCTCACAGGAATTTTAAATGTTAAAATACTCTTATTTTAATATTTGCAAAATATTGATCAATTGAGCATACATGATCATTCCAACAAAAATCAAGAATTTCAGTCAAGATGAAACTCTTCTGAAAATTCACAATATTGCTCAAACGCATATCAGAAAACACTGAAACTCTCAATACAGAAACAAGGACACCATGGTAACACGTGTATGCCTTCTTTACTGACCAGGGTCATCTCTAGGGCTTGCACAAATCCGGTCCCACACGTTTTCACAATTTTAACCTAATTTGCTCGATTGCACATATTGGGTCCGAATTCTTTCCAAACAACTTGGGATTTGCTCAATCGACCATCATCTGGTCCCACACCCCTAAGGGCCGGTTTTATGCCTTCTTGGATGGTCTCTCACTTCTTCATGGATTATGTTTTATCACCTAATGCTCAATCGAGCAACTATTTTTAATAAATGATGAAACTGGCATTTTATTATCATTATTTCACCACTGGTCAACTCAAGACCCTGGTGCATGCTCACTAGAGCATTTGGGAATCACATGGATGTCCATAATCTCATGTGGTCAGTCCCTCCCTTACTCATGACCTATCTTTAGAAATTCGTCAATTGATGAACAATCGATCAAAAATTAGGGTTTCGAACAAAACGCTCCACAAATCAGCAAGTTCAAACACTAATAAATTTATGTTGATCCAGCAATTAGCATCCGGATTAATTATATAATATTAGATAATCTACCAATTTTAATTAATTTTTTATTGCGTCACGTCACCAATAAATAATTCGTCGAATCGAGCAATACTTGCTCAGTTTCTCGAATATTGATCCAACTATCAATATTAAGTTTTTTATCAGTAATTCGTCGAATCGAGCAATACTTGCTTAGTTGCTCAAATATTAATCCAACTATCAATATTCATTAATTTATCAGTAATTCATCGAATCTAGCAATACTTGCTCAGTTTCTCGAATAATCCACGTATATTCAGTAACCCATCAATATTCAACAACTCGTGGAATTTATAATATTTGCTCAGACGAGCAATATTAATATCCATGAATCGCCGAGCATTTGTCAATCATGCTCGATTCAATAAAATCTAGACCCATTTTCTAATTAGTCAACAACTAATTAACTAAATACATATCTGTCATGCAGACTCCACGATTCGTGAGACATCAATCACGTCACAAATTGGGGGATGTCACTTAGGGTTTTGGTATGGCGGTCTACGTCACGTGGATTCATCCACGACGAGAAATGTGCATAAGTCGTGCAAACGGTTGAAGGAGTTAGCAAATTAGTGGGTGCACGATCAGTCAAGTCTCCACACGACATGGAATTGACTTTACCACGATCTCCCACTTTCCCACTCTTTCACTCAAGAAACCGTCACACTTACAGGGATCAATGTGTTCACTACTATGACAATATAAATAAGTCTCTGAATCCATGATTAAAGGACATTCGAACATTCATCTAACAAGAATTTTACGAGTAATCACTCTCAAGAATTCATCAATCCATCCGAGCTTATTCAAAAACTTCACAATTTGCCAATTATTGCAGAAACCTTCAACACATCCACAATCCTTGATCCCACAGAATTTTCAGCTTCCATCCTACAGATCAACCCATCTCCCTCTTTGTGACCGATTGACTCTGGAACGGCCATTGTCTTGGTTTAGTCCTGAGTCCTACAGATTTATATCTAGAATCTAAGCACTTCCTTTGTAGTGCATCTGTGTGAGGTTCAGCAGTTTGCTCGGTCGAGGAGTCTCGACCGCACGCTCGACTCTCCACTTTATAAAAAACCAGCAAACCTTTTTCCCCATCCACATATTGGCGACCACAGTGGGATATTAATCTCTCGGTTGCAATCTTAAAATCTTCACAAGATGGTTGGTCTTAGGTCTAACTCAACTACTTCGAATTCCGGTCAGAATCCTTCGAATGGAAATGTTCCTCTTTCCAACACTCCTCCCAATGGAATGGTCAATGCAGAAATCCATACTTTGATCGAATTGGAATGAGTACAGGAGATTCATACAAGGAACATGGACCTGATAAAAGAGACGATGAACAACATATTGAATTTCCTCATCAAACTGACGTCAGATTTGGGCGGCGCCCCCGTTCAGGAAGTTCCGACGCTAATAGCTGATCCCTCAACCAGTGATCATCCTCGAATCAACAGCTTCACCACTTACGAAAAGCCGGTGGAATAAGAGGTCACACATTTAATTGAGAATCTATGTGAACTCTTGAATTTCTCCAGAGATCAGCGTACGAACACGTTTGCCGCATTCAACAAAATATAGTCTGACATTCCGTCATCCCTGATGGTTGAACAAGTGCCATGGTATCTGAACTTTCAATCAATAACATCACCATTACTGAGGAAGACTGAATGGTGGATGAAGGACATAACCGAGCCTTGTTCGTGACTGATTCTATTAAGGATTCTGAATTTAGTAGAGTTCTTATCGATACATGCGCTTCTACAAATCTCGTCACTATGAAGACTCTCAAAGAGGCCAAAGTTCCGCAAAGCAAAATCATTTATCATCCTATATTAATGACGGGTTTTGAAGGGAGCCAGAGTCACACGTACGGACATGTCTATGTGGATCTAAAAGTAGGGATGATTCAATCCACTGTCAAGTTTCATGTGATCGAGAAAGACCCGGATTATCACATGATACTCGGGAGACCATGGCTTCATGACAATAAGATTGTTCCTTCGACGTACCATCAGTGTATGAAAGCTTTGTTCAACAACAAAATTGTCTACATCCTAGCTTAAGTGTCTCCTTAATTATGTTCCGGTTTATGATGCTGAGTTCCTGGAACCTCCAAAAAGCATCCCTGAACCTCCAAGCAAGATCTGCAGTGTTCCACTCCCTAATTGAAAATCAATTGAGAGCGCTGCCAAACTATCATCAGCGGGTGCTAAATATGTCAAATCGCCCACCACATCGCTCAAACGTCGTCAAGCTCAAGGTACGGCTCACAAAAATCAAATTTCATTACTGACTATGATGCAAATGGGAAAGTCATTTATCTCCATCGGAAAGATTAGCAATTAACAGGGGAGGTCGATGAAAAGTCTCCCTGCCCCGAAGAATCATGCCAGAGTGAGCAATCAGCTGATGAAGAAATTCGAGACGCACCACGACAGCTGCAAGATGGCATAGACTCCACAACTGACGACCATGAGACTACCAATATCGGAACGGATGAAAACCCAAGGATTATTTTGATCAGTAATGCTCTCTCATCAGAGGAACGAGAATGATTGATCAGCCTATTGAAAGAGTATCAAGATATCTTTTCCTGGACGTACGAAAAGATGCCCGACCTAGATGATAAATTGGTCACTCATCATCTCCACATCACTCTCGGTTCCAAACCTGTCAAGCAACCGCCCAGGAAATTCAGGCACGAAGTTGAGGAACAAATTAAGGTGGAGATCCAGAAACTACTGACAACAGGATTCATCAAACCCATTTAACATCCAACATGGCTGGCGAACATTGTCCTAGTGAATAAGAAGAATGGTCAAATCCGATGCTGTGTAGATTTCAGGAACCTGAATAAATGTTGCCCGAAGGATGATTTTCATTTACCCAACATTGATATGATCGTCGATGCAACCAGTGGTCATGACATGTTTTCGTTCATGGACGGTTACAACGGATATAACCAAATTAAGATGTATGAACATGACGCTAACAAGACTGTATTCCGAACTCCCATTGGAAACTTTCACTACACAATAATCCCCTACGGCCTGAAGAATGCAATCATCGAGCCATGACTGCAATATTCCATGATATGATGCACAAGCAAGTAGAGGACTACGTCGATGATGTGGTGGTGAAATCAAAAATTCGAGCATCTTACCTGGACATTCTGAGACAAGTCTTCCAGAGGTGAAGAGAATATAAACTAAAGATGAATCCTTTGAAGTGTGCTTTCAGTGTTTCTTCTGGAAAGTTTCTTGGATTCTTAGTCACTCCAGAAGGAATCAAGGTCGATCCAGACAAAACGAAGGTCATCACTACTATGCCTTCTCCACGAACTATGAAGGAACTCCAGAGTTTCATGGGAAAGGTAAACTACATTCGGCGTTTCATCCCTGGACTTGATCAACTCATTACTTCATTCAATCCGATGCTAAAGAAGGGATCAAGCTTTACGTGGACTACCGTTCAATAAGAAGAGTTCCAGAGAATACAACAGATATTACTATCACCTGCTGTCATGAAATCTCATGTGCAAGGGCGACCATTAATAATTTACACAGCCTCCAGTGATGTTGCTATCGGAGAACTCCTTGCTCAAGAAGATGAAGAAGTCATCGTGCGCCCGATCTATTACTTCAGTCGTACAATGAGGAATGCTCGACTCTGATACCCAAAGGTTGAGAGAGCATGCCTAGCATTAGTCCACGCAACTCAGAGATTCAGGCATTATCTTCAATCAAATAGAGTGGCGCTGGTGGACAAAGATGATCCCATAAGTTTTTACTGTCGAAACTTGCTTTGATTGGAAGACCAGAAAAATGGCTACTTCAGATGTCAAAATTCGATATAGCGTGTGTCCCTCCGAAGGTAATCAAAGGATAAGCATTTTCATACTTACTTGCTACTTTCCTTGGAGAAGATATCATGATGTTACATGAAGAAGTGCCGGGTGAGTTTCCAGAAATTACAATCATTCAAGAAGAAACATGGATATTGTACTTTGATGGATCCGCTGCTCCGAGAAATGATACTGGTGGAGTGGGCATTGTGCTAGTATCTCCATCCGGTGAAGTATTCTCACATTCATTCAAGCTGGATTTCCACTGCACCAACAATTCAACATAATATGAAGCTTTTTTCCTAGGGCTATCTTTGGCCAAGAAAGCAGGAGTGAAGCACCTGGAGATCAGAGGAGACTCAAAGTTGCTGGTCAATCAAATGAATGGTATGTACTCTCTCAAAGAAGTAACACTCGACCCATTTAGAGTCGAAGCACAACGATTATTAGCTCATTTTTATGATGCAACTATCGTCCATACTGGTCGCACCAACAATAGACATGCCGATTATCTGTCGACTCTAGCATCCAAACTGCAGTTTGAAGGGTCAGATAAATCTATCAAGGAACAAAGACGTTCTATATCATCTACTTGGATTACTCAAGTCGAAGATACCCAAATGAATGACTGGATAGCACCCATCATTCACGAATTAAGCAGTTCTCTTACAGATAGGAAAATCACTCTCAAGGAGTTGAAGAACTTTTTTCTTCTGCATGCATCCTTATATTATCGCAATCCAGATGGATCCCTATCACGATGTCTTAGGGATGAAGAAGAAAACGAACAACTCAAACACATACATGAGGAAGTATGTGGGCAAACCCTGGTGATCACACTTTACAGAAGACTTCAAAGACTCGGGTACTATTGTCCCTCCATGGAGACTCAGTCAAGAAAGTTGCAAGGGTCCTATCCTAATTTTCAGACACCACCTCATCACTTGGAGGTTCTAAAAATTCATCACATTTGGGAATGGAGAGAACCTTACATAAAATATCTTCGTGACAACGATCTTCCGTCAGAGAAAAAAGGTGCGATCAAACTCATCCAGATAGCCAAACGTTTTGTCTACTTACAAGGTATTTTATATATCAAAAGCTTCGGTAGGAATCTCCTGAGATGCTTGGCTGAACATGAAATTGCTACAATCTTGAAAGAAATACATGAAGGTGAACACCAAGGGAAGAAAAATTGTTTCTCCAAATCCATGAGAAATATTATTGGCCAACCATAGAAGATAATGCAGCTTCTTATGTTTGGAGATGTCATCAATGACAAGTTCATGGTAACCTCATTCACACTCCTTGTCTCATATTATATTATGTGAGCAGTCCATGGCCCTTCTATAGTTGGGGAGTGGATATCATCGGAAAGATCAATCCAGCGTCTTCGAAGCAGAATGAATACATCATCACAGAAACAGAGTATTTCACCAAATGGGTCGAGGCTATTCCTCTTTGAAGCACCACCGGAGTCACAATAGCAGCTTTCATCAAAGAGTACATCATTTGCATATTCGGCGTTCCTAAACATATCAACATAGATAATGGAACTCCTTTTGCCAAAAAACATGTTGCAGAATTGCTCGAAGAATGCGGAATCAAACATATTTTCTCCACACCATACTATCCTCAAGTAAACGGACAAGCGGAGAGTACCAACAAAACCTGTAGTTGCAGGAATTCCCACACTACATCCTATTCGAGAATTTATCAATATTCATGACATAATTTGAAGATTAAAGACACTTTTTCATTAATATGATCTTAAGGAGTTCTACAAAAATCGAGAACACAAAATACTTGATAAAGATTTTCTCTCTCCTAAAAAACCTTCCTAGCCCTCAAAAAATCATCCCTCTCTCTGGCACTATCCATTTCCTTTATATAGGTATTTACATAATGGATTACAGCTCATGACATCTCATTTACAGTTAAGATTCCCTTTAATTTCGGATCTGAATTCTTGTGATAAATCGCAGTTAGCACCGCCTTATTCATTCGCAAGTCTTATTGGTTCATCGCAGAAATGTCACACTTTACTCATGTTTCTGTCGTTTTCATCTGATGTGTCATTCCTTACGTCACTTCTGAGACATGTCGCAGAATATCATTGATGTGTCGCAGAATATCATTGGTGTATCGCAGAACTGTTGTTTATTTCGCAAGAATATCGTTGTGACAATATTCTGATCCTACATCTTCCATCTTCTCATATATTTTCTGCGAAGGAGATAAAGATCATGAGAATTTAAGTTTCTTGATTTGCCGCAACTCCTTACTTTTTACCCGACAAAGTTCCCTATTTTACGTTTTACCGTTGGCACGTGTCAATCTTTACTTTTTTACCGATCAACCCGGTTACCCATCCTTCATCTATAAATAGATGTCCCACTCGAGGAAAGATTTTCTTTCATCTTCTCTCTTTTCTTCAACTTCTTTCTTTTTCGTCTGCAATTTTTTCTTTCCTAATATCCTTCTTGCTGCTGCTCTAATGGAGACTCAAAGGTATGTTCTTATGTTGAACCTTATTTTGTTCATGTTTCATCATTTCTATCGCCTGATTTTCTTTATAATCCCCATATTCTATATTATCCTTTTCAGTAACACTACTTCTCAGATTAAGATTACTGTCAAAAACCCTAACCCTAAAGTTTCTCAAAAAAGGCGTGTTGGAAAGGCGAAAAGATCTGAGAATGATAAGGTAGTAAGAAACACTTATTTATTTGAAATAACAATATTGTTGCTTATGTTTCTTATCTACATTATTATTCGCAGGGTGAAGAAAATATTTCTAGACCTCTTAAGCGTTCTCGTCAAATTAAAGCTCTTCCAGATGAAGTGAATATTCTTGATTTCTTGCCTGCAGACCATGTTCCGCCGCAAGATAAATCTTCTCCTTCTCCTCGCGTAAATTCTAATATTAACACCACTACTACTTCTTCATCAATTCCAAATGAACCTATTGATGCTAATATTTCCATCAATATTTCAAGAGTTGCGATGGATGAATCTTTAATAGATGAAACTAAAGTGAATGAATCAGCAGCCAATGATCTTGCGATTAATGAAACTGTGGTGAATGAAACCACGGTAAATAAAATTGCGTTGAATGAAGCCGTGATGAATGAAGTTGTGGTGAAGGATGTTGTGGTGAAGGATGTTGCGGTGAATGAAGCCGTGATGAATGAAGTTGCGATGAAGAATGTTGCGGTGAATGAGACTGTAACTGCGACTAACCAAGTTCCTTCTTCCACCCCTACTACCGCGAGTGATTCTAATCTTCAAGTTATTGTCACCAAAGCTTCTTCCTCTACTTCTCTTCCTTCTTTTCAAGAAATAACAACAGGGGTTGAAGCTGCTTTTCAAATATTATCTGAAGTTTTGAATGATGCTATGAAATATTCTACAGACCCTGCGAGACAAGATATTTGTATGATTCTAAGCAAGCATCTTGGATCCTGCGGTTCTTCGTCTAAGCTAACTGCTTTAGAAAGTGAAATTGAAACCTTGAAGAAGAATCTTCAAGCAAAAACTTTAGAATGTGAACTTCTCGATCATAAGTTTCGCAATTCTGAATTAGACTGCTAAAATCTTCGCAGCGGAAATGATGATCTGAAAGGTACAACTTTCTTGCCTCTGTTTTTGTCTCAATAATTCTTTGTTTTCTATGTACTCAATTTTTCTTTATTTATTTGTTGACGCATATTTAGCTTCAAAACATAACCAATTATTGAAGATACTTGAATGGGAAACAATCGCTGATGAGGCCCGCATTGGGAAAGAGTCTTGGAAGAATCAATTTGATAGATTGAATACTCTTCACACATATTCAATTGACGAGATAAATAATCTTAAGAATGAGAATAATCAGCTAATTTGTGAACGAGATCGCCTAAGTAATGAATCCACTCAACTTTTATATTCGCTAAATCAGACTAATTTGAGGGTGGAATCTTTATTAGATGAAAACAAAACCCTATCTCAAGAGAAACGTAGCTTTGTGAGTAAAACAATGGTTTATTCGCAGCAATTGAGTAATCTTCAAAAGCTGTGTGACAACCAAAAGCAATCTCTTCGTGTATTGAAAGATGAGCTTAAAAAGATAACCGAATCATCTGCCGCTGAACAAGAGAAACTTATAAAAGGTAGATTAGCTCTGAGCATAAAAGTCAACAGTCTCAAAGATGACTATGCTCTACTGAAGAACTCCCATTCCTCCTTAAAAGAAGAAAATACTCATCTTCTTTCTAAAGAAAAAAGTATAAAATCTCGTTTGAAAGGTAAAGTTGGTGATACTTTCGATGATACCATGAATCAATGGAAGAATTGCTTCCTTAACATAATTCAAACTTTATCCTCGCAAAAGGAAGGTAGTCATTTTGACTGCCTCGTCTATTTAATTATTTCATTGTATTTTCCCATCTTATTTCTTGCGAAAATTCCATCTAATATGCGATTTTTCTTCTGCAAAATCTGAGAAGCACCTTCAAGCTTCAATCTATGATCTGTCTATGAGGTTGGCCAAACTTCGCAAAAAGAACATTGCGCTTTCTAACTCTCACAACAGAGCATTAAGAAGATTTGACTATCTTGAATATTTCAAAGATATAGAGATCAGAAACCGGGAAAAGAATTGCCTCCGTAAGGCGCATTTAGGCGCTGAGGTTCTCATAAACAATGTTCTATTCTCTCATTCTTTACCTCCTATGAAGATCAAACCCTTGGAGATAGATAATAACGAAGTCCCTCGTCTCATAGATAAAGATATAAATTATTCAAGTAATGAAGAAGATTTTTCTGAGGATGAACAAAACCCACCTAAAGAAATAGAAGAAGAAGAGAACCCTCTCAATGATGGAGAATATCAAGAAAATCCTCATAAAGAATCAGAAGAACATAATTCTCCTCACAAAACAATCACTGGTGATGGAGAAACCCAAACTGAAAAAGGTGTCGCTGATGAAGATAATAGTAGCGAACAAGAATGATAAAATTAAGGAAGAATATTCTCTGGAGTTTTATATTCTTGCGAAATATCTTGTTCTTTTCCTTGTCCTGCGAATGATTGTAATTTCTGAATCTCTTTTGCGAAACATTGCAGTTTTTGTAACCCCATCATCTTCTTCTGATTATATATTTTTATTAATCTGAATCCAATCTTCATAAATTCTTGTAACTTGATTATCTTCTTTTTTTATTATTTTAATTCTTCTCAAGGAAGATAATGAAATATTGTTTTATAATCCCCATATTTGCCCCTCATAATCTTCCTTGTGAAGTATTGAATTTGTTACCCTTGTAATAAAATCCCATACTTGCCTCTTGTTATCAATCTGCAATATGATAAATGAATTATCGCAAATATTTCTGCGAAAAATCTGTTATATGCTTAGCAGATATAACCTCTCTTGTGGTCTTATTTCGCCTTCCTAGTTAAAGGTCTTATTATGCCACTTTTATGCGACAAGATCGCAGGACATTCTTACTTTTCTCTGTAATAATATCCATTGATCTTGCCTTATCATTTAATTTTAATCTCTGCGACAATATGATAAATCTAAGCCTTCTTGTGAGATTAATCTCTCTTTGCTTTTTAAAACTTATGACATTGTCGTCTTTTCGATGAAATCGCAGGACGTCTTTGCGATTTATATCCTCTTATTATTGATTTCATTTATCTCATCTTTTGATCTTATCGCAAAAACCCATTGATCTCATCTTAACATTTCTCTTTAGGCTTTTTGGCCAGTCACGCGGCAATATGACGGGCCTAAATATTCTTGCGAATATAAAGTCCCATGACATTGTTGTCTATGTCACGCGACAATATGACGGGCCTAAATATTCTTCCGATTATAAAGTCCCATGACATTGCCGTCTTTTTTGATACACATCTCCCTAATGGAGGGTATCGCCCTTATCTCTCCCCCGGTTGCCCCTTCAAGGATTATACATCGGCCATACAAGACTAGCACTTTCCCATCCGGTTCTTCCAACAACCAGTTGTTTTCGCAGCCTTGTCCTTTATGCCTTATATGGCTTATAGTTACAAGACTGCACCCTAAGTGGGGTTTTCTTTGGGCCGAACACATCGTAAGCCAAGACTTGCCGTGGATGGCCAGGGTAGGTTCATCCATCCCGGGCACCCACAACTCAACCGTGTACCTCGGCGCCTTGATCATACTTTTCATTCCTTAGGAGAAACTCTCGGGCGCCCAACCAGGGTATAACCTTATATAGTTGGGAATCCAAGTTATCTCTCCCGGATGGATTTTCTATAATCCCAAATCTCCATGACTAGGTTCCAGGAGCGGTATAGCCTTTCCCATAGCCATGCAAAGAGATACCCCCTTATGACGCACTTTAAGGACATTGCCTCTTACGGAATAGAATCCGCGAACTAAGGTGTACGCCATAAAAGTTCGTCCCATTCTTATATGTTTTTAGGCAATTTTCGCCCATCTTATGCATTTGCATTAAAATTCTTAATTATTTCACAAATTATTGCGGAAAATAGCTTTTATATTTAGCCAACTTTGTTCTTGCAAAACATCTCTTTTATTCTCTCGCAATTTCTTGCATGTAATCCATTCATTCTAGTCTTTCAAACCTTTATTGATAATATTTTCTTAGATATTGTCTATTCCATGGTCTGCCAAGTCTTTGACCCATGTCTCTTCCTTCTGGATCCATTAATTTATATGCTCCAGTTCCAACTATTTCTTTGATGATATATGGCCCGTCCCATTTTTTTGCTAATTTTCCTCCATTTTCTCGCTGATATTCTGGTGTTTCTCGCAGAACTAGATCTCCAACTTGGAACTCACGCTTCTTTACTCGTTTATTATATTCACGAGCTAATCTGCGATGGTAGTTTTCCATATGTTGTAATGCCTTTTCTCTCTTCTCTTCTACCTCATCAAGTTTGTCTAGAATCATACCAGCACTAAGATTCTTTTCCCAAGCTTCTCTTTTTGTTGTAGGAATAGCAACTTCTGTTGGTAATACTGCCTCAACCCCATATGTTAAACAAAAAGGAGATTCCCCAGTTTCTTCTCTTCGTGTTGTATTATAAGCCCAAACTGCATTATGAACTTGTTGACACCACGTTCTATGATGCCCTTCTAACTTCTTTTTGAGAATATCTGCGATTGTTTTGTTAGTTGCTTCAGCTTGACCATTGGCCTGTGGGTATAAAGGAGTCGATTTTCCGCACTTTATCTTGAATGCATTAAGTAACATCTCTATATTTTGTCCTTCAAATTGTTTTCCATTATCTGACACCAACTGCGCTGGAATTCCGAATCTGCAAATGATATTTTCAAATATAAATGTGAAAATGTCCTTATCACGAATATGTTGTACTGCTTTAACTTCCGCCCACTTTGTGAAGTAATCTGTTGCGACAATTAAGTATCTCTTTTGCCCTGTTCCCGGTACAAATGGTCCCACAATATCTAAACCCCACTTTCCAAATGGCCAAACATTTTTTGAGGATGTTAATGTTTCACCTGGTGCATGTATTCTTTTTGCAAATCTCTGACATTCCTCGCAACTTCTTGATAAATTCTTTGCATCTTCATGCATATATGGCCAATAATAACCTTGCATTTTAGTTATGTATGCTAAAGATCTTCCGCCGCTGTGATTACCAGCATCCCCACTATGTAACATTTTTAATATTTTCTTTCCTTCTTCTTGTGTCAAACATCTGAGGGAAGGCCCATTTAAAGATTTTCGATATAATACCCCATCTCTTAACTCATAATTTGTTGCTCTACTTTTTAATTTATGTGCTTCTAATATGTTCCTTGGAATCTCCCCCTTGCTAGATATGCGTGAATTTCCGCACGCCAATCTGCGATAATTCGACTTGATTCTTCGCCATTATTTTCTACTACCATTGCCTCAGCTTCCTCTTCTTCTTCTTCTTTATTAATTGATGGTGCTATGAGTGTTTGTATTTTTATATTTCTCGCAGTCGGATCTACCATCATACTTGATATAAACGCAAAAGCATCTGCAAGCCTGTTATCTCTTCTTGAAATATGCCTCCATTTGAGTTTTGGAATTTTCGCAGATAATTCTTCAACAAGTTTCTTATATTTTTTCAAAGATATATCGTTAGTTGCATATTCCCCTTCAATTTGGCGGATAATCAACTGTGAATCACTGGTAACTCTTGCATTCTCCACCTTCATTTCTATCGCAAATCTTAGAGCATGTACTACAACCTCATATTATGTCTCATTATTGGTAGATTCAAATTCCAATCGAAATGCAAATGCCATTTTTGCGCCTTCTGGCGAAATAAAAACGACTCCCACTCCATTTCCTTCTCCATTGGATGATCCATCTACTAATATCTCCCACCTATTTGGTTCTGTTAAAAGATCTCTAGGATCCCCATATTCTTCTTCTATATCCATCATGTCTTCTACAGCTTCATCATCCTCCAAAGGAAATTCTGCGAGAAAATCTGCGACAATTTGAGATTTTGGCGAAGATAAAATTGCATATTGGATCTCAAAATGCCCCACTTGTGCGTTCCATCTTTCGACTCTGCCTGATCTTTTTGAATTTTTCATTACTGACTCGATTGGTACTTTTGTTAGTACTTTGATTTTATGCGCTTGGAAATATATGCGAAGCTTAGAAGCCGCATAAACTAATGCCAAAATTAGCTTTTCAATCTTCGAATAATTTTTCTCCGCAGCATTAAATGTTTTGCTGATGTAGTAAATAGGTTTTTCAACTCCTGCGTCATTTCGCAAAAGTACTGCGCTTAAAGCATGTGGAGTTGTCGCAAGATATATCAGCAATTCTTCTCCTGGTTCAGCCTTCTGTAAAATGGATATATTCATCAAATATTCCTTAATTCCTTGAAAAGCTTTCTCACATTCATCTGTCCATTTAAATTTTGTTCCCTTCTTTAGTATGTTGAAGAAATGCTTGCATTTATCTGATGATCGCGAAATAAATCTTCCTAGTGAGGCTAAAAGTCCATTCAATTTTTGCACATCTTTTACTGTTGCTGGAGTTGGCATATCTCGAACTGCTTGCACCTTTTCAGGATCAACTTGTATTCCTTCTTTTGATACAATATATCCCAAGAATTTCCCAGATGATACTCCGAAAGTACATTTCTCAAGATTTACTTTGATATTAAAAAGCCGCATCTGATCAAAAATTTCCCTTAAGTCATGCACATGATTTTTAGCTTCTTTGATTTTTACCAACATATCATCCACATATACCTCTAAAGTTTTATGTATCCATTTCGCGAACACCTTTTCCATCATCCTTTGATAAGTTGCTCATGCATTTCGTAATCCAAAAGGCATCTTTGTGTAGCAATATAGTCCTCTGGGAGCAAAGAATGCAGTATGTTCTTGATCTTCTTCCGCAAGTGGGATTTGATTATAGCCCTTGTATCCATCTAACGAAGATATTCGATCATTTCCTGCGGAAGATTCCACCAGCTGCGGAATATCTGGCAAGGGAAAACTATCTTTGGGACATGCTTTATTTAGATCAGTAAAATCAATGCAAATTCTTATCCCCTTATTTTTCTTAGGAACTACTACCATGTTGGCGATCCATTCTGGATATTTTGCTTGCCTTATAATTCCTGCGTCTAGCATCTTCTGCAATTCTTCTTCTATCTTGGCATGATAAGTAGTCGCAATCTTTCTTATTCTTTGTTTGAATGGTCTGACATTTTTGTTAATCTCCAATCTGTGGCACGCAACATATGGATCTATTCCAGGCATCTCGTCCATATTCCACGCAAAAATGTCTCTGTATTCTCGCAGAAGGTTTACAGTTTGCTCTTCTTCCTCCACATCCATCTTAGTTCCAATTTTCAGCATTTTTGGGTCTTCTTCACTGCCAACATTTACTTCTTTTGTGAGTTCTGCTGCAATATAACTGGCTTCATGTTCTCCCATTGGTGTTGGTGTTTTTATTACCTCCGCTGGTTCATCACTTTCTTGCGATACATCGTTAAATATTCCTTTTCCTTCTTCTGATCTTATCATGTAAATCTTGAATTCTTCTTCTTTCTTTTCTTCTTTCCTCATTTTTCTGCGCTGTTTTCGCAACTGAATTTGATTTTCACAATTCTTTACTTCATTTTGGAAACACAACGCTGCACAATCTGTATCTCCTCTAATCTCGCCAATTCCGCTAGGCATAGGAAATTTTATGCACTGATGTAGAGTTGATGATACAGCCTTGATTGCATGTATCCATGGTCTTCCCAACAACATATTATATGGTGATTTCACGTCCACTACACACAAAGTTATCTGCGTTTCTATTTCCCCCAGCGGAATTCGCACTATAATTTCACCTTTAGGTTTTGTTAGAGATTTTCCAAATCCATGAATATGATATGTTGGACTAAGCATTTCTTCATCTTTGTATCCCATTTTCTTGAATGTGTGGTAAAACATTATATCCACAGAACTTCCTGCGTCCACCAGAGTCCTATTCACAGCCCACTCTTCTGTAGATCTTATTGATTTCTCTTTTCTTGTTGGTACAACAGACACTGTGATCACCAATGGAGATGTATGACTTAAATTTTCTTTCGGAATTTCTGCTGCCGTGAATGTGATCTTCTGTTTTTCCCAATCTTTTAGCGGTGATACCTCCTCTTCCAACATGATTTTCTTTCCTTCAAAATCTCGCTTGTGTATCCTTCCTCTAATATCTTCATGGAACTTATCTATCATCATCTTTGTTATTACATCACACTCCACTTTATTTTGATTATCTTTGACTTTAACCATCTTTTCTTCCATCAATTTTCTTGATATTCTTCTAACTCTTGAATAATTTCTTTCTTTTACCTAACTTTTATTATGATTTTCAACTATTCATCCCTGTTTCTAGCGCCAAAATGTAGTTGCAGGAATTCCCACACTACACCCTATTCAAGAATTTATCAATATTCATGACATAATTTGAAGATTAAAGACACTTTTTCATTAATATGATCTTAAGGAGTTCTACAAAAATCAAGAACACAGAATACTTGATAAAGATTTTCTCTCTCCTAAAAACCTTCCTAGCCCTCAAAAAATCATCCCTCTCTCTGGCACTATCCATTTTCTTTATATAGGTATTTACATAATGGATTACAGCTCATGACAGCTCATTTACAGTTAAGATTCCCTTTAATTTCGGATCTGAGTTCTTGCGATAAATCGCAGTTAGCACCGCCTTATTCATTCGCAAGTCTTATTGGTTCGTCGCAGAAATGTCACACTTTACTCATGTTTCTGTCGTTTTCATCTGATATGTCATTCCTTACGTCACTTCTGAGACATGTCGCAGAATATCATTGATGTGTCGCAGAATATCATTGGTGTATCGCAGAACTGTTGTTTATTTTGCAAGAATATCGTTGTGACAATATTCTGATCCTACAAAACCTTGATCCGGATTCTCAGTCGAACAGTTCATGACAATCCACAACGTGGCATGAGGAATTTCCCATGGTTTTGTGGGCCTACCGAACCGCACCAAGAATATCAATCGGGTCTTCACCATACTCTTTCGTCTATGGCGCTGATGCCATTCTCCCATCTGAAATCAAGATTCCCTCTGCAAGCATCGCAGCGGCCAGTGGGGTACAATGGGATGAAGCCGAAGTCTCATATTCAAGAATTGCTGAATTGGACATGCTCGATTCGAGAAGAGACAAAGTGGAAAAATACGTGGAAACCTATAAACAAAGGGTTTCCAAGGCCTACAACAAACTGGTAAGACCTCGAACATTTCAAGTCGGAGATTTGGTTTTGAAAATAGCAAAACATGTCCAACAAGACATGTCCGCTCCCAAGTTCTCTCTGAAATGGGAAGGGCCATATGTAATCTTTTTTTTTTTTAACCAAAGAAGCTATATTAAAACAAGCAAAAAGAAGGAGGGGGGCTAAACCTTACCTCCAACAGACAAGGGAGAAAGAAACAAAGCAAAGAAAAAACAACGACAAAGCAAATTACATATTACGAAAACGGTATAAAGGAAATACGGAGTTATCTATTGAAATCTTCCTTCTTGTAAAAACCGGCAATCCTGTCCACCAACGAGATTCCATCGTAGAGCTGTGCTTTGCCAGTAAGTCTGCAACCGAATTGCCTTCCTGAAAAATGTGAGTATAAATCAGTTGAATAGAATTTGCGAACTTCAAGCAAATGTTCCAGTGTATCGAAAGTGTCCACGGTACTAACTCAGGCCTTCGCATAGCTTTTAGAACAAAAGTTGAGTCATATTCCCTCTAAAGCCTACGAATTACCTTCGCCTTTTCCAATCTTAAAGCATAGATTTCTCCCCACAATTCAGTCATCGTCGAGTTTGTAAATCCTAAATTTTGTACTAAACAACCTCTCGCCGGACCATTTGAGTCCCTAAAGACCACGCCACAGCCAGAGGGACCCGGGTTACCCAAAGAGAAACCGTAAATGTTGTCTTTAATCCAACCAAACAATGGAGGCCTCCGTTTAACCACCACCGCCTTCGGAATTTTCGAAGTTAGCTGTTTTATGCCCATGAAATCCATAATGAACTTATCTGCCACCGTATAAAAGGAGTAGCCTCCACTGTGTCTACTTGAATCCACTATTAAATTTTTTAATTGAGTTATAGCCTGATTAGAAGAAGTGTTTTGATGCTCAAACCTAATCTTGTTACGACATAACCATATCATCCATATGCCGCTTGCCACAGCAATCCATAAGAGATTTTTAGTTTTGGAGCAGCCTACAAAACCCGTTACCGAGTGGAAGATGGTCTCAACAGTAGAACAGTTCAGCCTATGCCTGAACACCTGCATTATCCAATTCCAGATAGAATTAGCAAAGATACAATCAAATAATAGGTGACTTTGAGATTCGCATCATCGCGGAGTTGGACAAAGGTTGCAACAGTTCACCGTAACTGTCCCATAGAACTTTACATTTTCATTAGTAGCTATTCGATTATGCAAAACTTTCCAGACCGTGCAGGCACATCTCGGAGGGATCTTTATGGACCATAGATCTTTGAACTCCACCTTTTCTTCCTCTTTCGGTCTATGATATTCATAGGCATTCCTCATGTTAATCTTACCATTAGTACTTCCCCTCCACACCTGCTTGTCCTCCATATGAGAATCAAAAGGTGTTCCCATGATTAGGCATTTTGAAGATAACTCAGGCATGTAAGACGGAACCTCCCACTGACCATTCACTATAAAATCTGCCACCTCATTTTGAAGATTAGAATTATCCAACTCCAAGTAATCCCCAATTGATGAATTCAAATTGGTGCACCAATTATCGTTTCAGAAATCAATATTTATCCCATTTCCCACTAACCAAATAGTATCTTCTTGGATTATTCTCAACTTTTTTTTTGTAACCATGCCAAATAGAGGACTTTTTGTAAACAACACCCGCAAAATGGACCCTTATGAAACTAGCAAAGTCAAAGCATTCTGTCATGAGCTTACATGTCATTTTCATTATAGCCGCATCATTCAAGATTTTCATAGATTTGATTCCCATGCCACCTTCATTAACCGTGAGACACACTTTTTCCCAAGCCACATTTTTATGATGCCTGATATTTATATCACCCGACCATACAAAGTTCTTAACCCATCTCTCAAGAGTTTTAACATCAGCCGCATTCCATTTATATATATGGAAACTATGCAGCGCCGAACTTGCTATGAACGATTTCACCAGCTCCACCCTACCCATCATTGATAAGGATTTGCCTTTCCACGCCGCAAACTTAATTTTTATTCTATCCATAATCTCTCGAAAATGACTTTGTCTAGGCTTACCATGGAATATTGAAACACCCAGATAACTAAATGGTAGATATCCCATAGGAATGTTATAAGAATTCGCCACAATAGAAACTCTATCGTAATCATGCTTACTTGAATACATTGTACACTTTGAAGCACTGATAAGTTTCCACGAGTTCAGACCATACTCCTAAAAAATGTTCATTAACCCTCGAATGTCTTTCTTCGAAACCCTGCAGAAAACCATTATGTCATCCGCGTAAAGAACATGGGATGGATATATTATACCTCTCGGAGAAGAGATACGGTGAACTTTCCCCTGCCTGAAAGCTTCAGATATTGCATTGCTTAGAACATCTTCCGCCGAACAGAATAGAATTGGCGATAGTGGGTCACCCTGGCGCACTCCTCTGCCGCATGTGAAGTAGCCCATAGACTTACTATTAATAACAATTGACAATATAGCTGATTTCAAGATTGATCTAATCCACCCCACAAAGGTGTCGCATAAACCATACCCCTGAAGCGCCTTAATGAGAAAATCCCAATTCAGAGTATCAAACGCCTTACAAATATCGAATTTCAGTGCAATATTACCTCCAAAACACTTGTGATCAAGCATGTTAATGGCCTCAGAAGTAGTTCCAATGCAGACAAAGATATTTCTGTCTTTCAGAAAAGCTCTCTGTTGCGGAGAGATGATTTTTGAAGCAATTGGGCTCAGATGATTAGCTAAAATCTTGCCAATGATCTTGAAGTGAAAGTTGCTTAGAGCAATAGAACGAAATTTGTCTATCTTATCTGCACCTAGTTCTTTTGGGATTATAATAACATGACTTGGATTTGCATTCTTGATCAAGCACCCTTTTTGAAAAAAGAACTGAACATAATTAGTTACATCCATACCTACTATATCCAAGAACGAAGTGAAGAAGACGCCGCCAAAGCCATCCGGACCTGGATCCCCCTTACCATTCATAGCATCCACCGCCACCTTGATTTCCTGGTTGTTCAGAACAACAGTGAGAGTGTTGTTATCCACAAGAGAAACGGATTTCTGAATATTCCTTGAAATAAAATATGTTGATTGAGTCACATTATCAGTATCATACAAATTATGAAAATAGGAAACCACATGTTTTGACACATCCTCATGAGAGGTCAACAACTCATTGTTAACCTTCAGATGAGTAATTTTTTTAGTGGCCGCTCTTATCCTCGCATATGTGTGAAAGAAATTAGTGCAGGCATCACCATCCATTACCCAATTGAGTCTTGATTTATCTCTCCAGAACTCTTTTTGATTTTTTAAAGCATCTACCAGATTATTTGAAGCCTCCACCTCTATCAAATGCAAATCGTCAGAGTATCCCTCCTCCGTAATGCGCCGCTGAATTTCATCCAGATTTTTGGTAGAATTGGTTACCTTTAGCGTGATGTATCCGAAAACTTCCTTGTTCCAACACTTTAGCACCGATTTGAGAACTTTTAATTTCTGAATCAGCACATACATTGTACAACCAAAGAATTGTTGATTCCATGAATTCTCCACGACCTCTCTTAAACCCGGATGATTCAACCACATACCTTGGAATTTGAAAGAATAAGCAAATGTTTGTTCTCCATTGTTCGCCTCGAACATCAAAGGATAGTGGTCATATTTGACCCGAGCTAAAGTATTGCACACCGTCGAGTTCCAAGACAATAGCCATTAAGCATTACAAATAGCTCTATCTAGACGAAGCTCAGTGTGATGCCTACCTCTATGACTATTGGTCTAGGTGAAATAAGCCCCTTTAGTATATAGATGATGAAGATCATTAGTCTCTGAGAATGCCAAGAATTCGTCACAAGAGATTATCGTTAGAGCAGGGCCACCCGAATTCTCATGAGATCCCAGGACCGCATTAAAGTCACCAATGATACACTAGGGGCCATTAAGGCTAGCCATAAAATGAGTCAAACCAAACCATAGCTCTCTACGGTTAAGATAAGAAGTTGAAGCGTACACACCTGCAACATAGTACTCCATGTCACCCACAGTTTCCTTGCAAGCAATCATCTGCACCGAATTATTCACCACATCAATTTTAATATGCTTAGCACATAAACACCACAGATTTGTTATGTGCACCCCTATCATTTACTGCAACTAATTTCAAGTCAAGGCTATTCCATAGGTTGGTCTGAACCAAAGTGAAATGAATCCATGGTTATGCAATAAAAAGAAGGTCAGGGGAGAATTTACGACAATAATTGTATAAAACCAATTGCATGTCAGCATTGCCAAACCCACACAAGTTCCATTACAAAGTTCTCATTGAGAACAGTTTGTTCCGATTCCTTGGATGCATATTCCAAGGTTTAGCTATCGCTTCAACCATTTCATGTTTTTTAGCCTTTTTTCGAGCCCTTTTTTTCTGAGATTTGTTAAGAACTTGTTCAAAAGAGGGTTCTTCAGTGGCACCATCTTCAGAGGATATTACAAAATATTAGATGTTAATGGAGGAGTAGGGGGAACATCATCAACGGAAAGTGTCTCAAGGTGTATTACGCTTAAATGATCAGTAAACAATTATATGTTAATTTTCAAAATGTCATTTATATTCCTTCAAAGAGTATGCATCATGCTCATTCAGCTAAAATTTAAAACTTTCATGAATCTCACAATATTCTTCCAATCATATTCTTTATTAAATAGGTCTCAATTTCAAAAAAAAAAAAAATCCCTTTCAAATGCTCACTCAGAGCAAACCATCTAATATGGGATAATCTCTATAGAAAACCCTGTCAAGCTTCTTACGAAAATTTTTGGTTTTTATTTTCAAGTCCTGGACCGCCTTCTCAACTCTTGCTGACTCCAAGGAAAGTGTCTTCTCCTCCTCCAATATGGCAGTGGTCGCAAAAATCACATCAGCAGCAGCCGCCGCCTTGTGAATTTTGATTATCTCAAGCCTACGGCGAAGCCATCCTATGTTGAACTGTAGGGTTTCACAGTTTGAAATCATCTCATCCCATTTGTGAAGTTTATGATTCTTGACATCTCGCAGATGTATCCGGCTCATCTCCTCAATGATTGGTAAAAACCCTGCAACTGTAGTTAGGAGGGTTGGTAGATAGCCTTTCCATACTTCGGTTATAGCAATATGCCCGTACCTTCTCCAAATTTTAGTGTACTGGGGCACGTGACACTTGGAAATGATGAATCCACCAACCACTTCATTATTCGGGCAATTTTTGATCATGGGAGCCTCAAATGGGAGTCCGGATATTGGATACTCAGGAGCATGAACCCTAACCCCGGTATTTATGGAATCAGTAGAGTTCCCATCAACACGGTTGTTGCTATCATCAATAACAACCACAGATTTCACGTTATTCATTTTTCTAGCATCGACAACAACACGAACATCAACATGCAATGAAATAAAAGAGTATTTAATTTTATTGAACATTGAGCATGGTAAAACTTCAGTCGATAAGTTATGGAATTACTTACAGACATTCCGGCATCAGCATGAGCCGACCTGTACCTGGAAGGAGCTTTAACAGTTCGTTTGGGTCTCAAGCTACAAGAAGAATGCTGATTCTTCTGATTATCCTGCGACAAAATGTTTTCTATTGATCAATCATCCTGACTGAAGAAAGACAAGAGAAAATTCTATAACTCACCGAGACGGATATTTCCACAGCATGTTCGGCGCGAGATTCACTTCTGGAAGACACACTGCTTTTGGACATGGTGACGAGAGGTAGGATTGTGATCAAAATTTCTTCTGATAATACACAAATGTAAGATATGGTCGACTGTTTAAATAAAACCCTAACCATTGCAAGTCAAACGTGGATGCTTATCCCATAACGGGTATACAAGTCCATTGCGGTTTCTACTGAAACCCTAAATATCGAATCAGATGCATAACGGATGGGAAAAGCGTAACAATACTGGAGATTGACAATTTGGGTATAGTCAATATTACGACTATGGATTTATCATCTGGAAGGCCACATGTTTCCTAGACAACTCATGTGATTGCACTCTATGGGCAATTATTGTCTACATGGACATTGGTCCATCGACTGGAGATATGAGGAAGATTCGAAAAAGAGATACTACAAGATAATCTCTAAAGAAACATCTCTACCGCCAAGCTGCTCAAATAATCATAAAGTATATACTCAACAGAAAATAAATAATCTCAGAGAGATTCATGAGCAAGATTAATTATCAGATTCTTCGGAGTCATCATATTTGTCAGAATTATCAGATTCATCATCATCGTCTTTCGCGGAATCCTCTTCGAGTTCTTCATAAGAATCATTATTAGGACTATTGACGAAGTCTGAATGAATATCATGGTCGCTATACATTATCTCCCAGTAATCTTCTTCATTACTCTCAGCTTCAAGGTCAGCTTGAATCAATCTCTCAATCTCCCTGGTGCGCCAGTCTGGATTGATTTTGTGCTCTGGTGGCACCCACACGGGTTCATCTTCTGAAGCATCCGAGTCTGAAGCTACGCCATCAGCACGAGATTGAAGTTTATCCTCATCTGCTAATATCCTACGCTGGATTCAGTCTCTTAGTTGACGATAATCATTTAACATGTCATCTTCAGCTTTCCTTTTCAAGAGTTCATTCCGAGGGACTCTACGGTTGTTAACGGGCACGTCACGTTTCATTTCCGCAGCATGGTCCATCTTGGCACGAGATTTTTCTATAGAAATCCTCATCTCTGGAACCTTGGAATCCTCATCGGAAGAACTGGAGGAATACTCATAATCATAATCACTGCTACTGCTACTGGAAATCACCATTGTCTAGAACTAGAAGCATGGGATTATAAATATGCTAACACTGAATTCATAGAAAAAATGGTAACCCTTAACTCTTACCTATTTACGATTTCACGAACTTAGTGATAACAACGTAAAACCCCAAAAAAAAACTTGCTTGTTCTTTCAAACCTGCAAAGCCGAGTAAAAAACTTATTTAAAGTCGACATTGGCTTTTCACGAAACTATGAATAATTCACATAACCTTCCATGTGAACATTCACTGATTTTTTACGTGTAATTACACTATAAAATCATCAAACTCATACGTATACTACGAACTCATCAACTGATAAAAATATTGTTTGCTTTCAACAATTTTCATAAATCAAAACTTGATTTTTCTTTAATAAAAACTTGAATAAGTCACGTATTTAAAAAAATAAAAATTCGTGAGCCAATAACTCACGTAATATATATATATAAAAAAAAACTTAGCATTCGTCTACGAAACGAGAGGCTTTCCTATTTTTGTAAAGGTCCACATATTCCAAATAAAATTTTGAAAGTTCTCAAATAAATTTTATCATAAGCTACAAGTCTTTTCAAAATACTTTTAACTCTGAGGATCATTATTTATTATTTTTACTACGAACGAACATACGTTCCTAAAAGTATTTGTGAGAGTTCATGCTTCGAAAACAAATTTATATTTTTCATGAAACCTCATAAACAAAATTTTCTCTACTGCAACTAGACCATGTTTATTCAATGATATATGTATCACTTTCATATTAGGGATTATTACTAGTTCCTTAAACTATCGAACGAACGTGCATACGTATTTTCAAAAGAAACAAACTTCATAAAACCTACGTATACATACTTGCATGAAAATTTTGTGTCATGAACTAACAGAAAAAAAATCGGACTTACCTGGTCGGTACCGGCCGGATTTTGGCCGGACGGTGATCGGCTACGGGTGGCGTCCGGCAAAGTTTTCTTTCCCTCCTGCTGCTTCTCACGTGAAGGTGGTGAAGAGATGAAGAAGCCTGGTCGGTCAAAAAATAAAATAAATTTTAGGGCTTCTTCCCTTTTATATCAAATTTATTTCTAAAACCTAATAAAACATGGGTTTCCTTTTTTTGACTCGGGCCCATAAATCCTAAGCCGACCATCACTAGGCTTCTAAACGCCCAAATTAGTAGTACCTCATCTCTCCACGCTTACGAGATGACACTATATCTTGCTATCAGAGTCCTTATCTGCACATTTGTTCGTACAAGACACCATTGGAGAAAATCGAGGATTATGAGACTACCTTTGTATGACTGAGCTCAACCATCGATCTCGTCGACTGAAAATCACCATCTAATGCTTATTACGGAACATGACTGTTCCTCACTAAGCATGGGACTTAATGTTGATGGTGAATTTTTAATAAAGGACAAAATCGTAAAATCATGATACTGCAGGCTTCCGGCATGTGACGATTCATATTTTACGAAGACATGATGAACATGTTCTCGAAAAACCTCCACTAGATGAGCGTTCGACACCTTGCATTTCATCGTGACCTTTATGTAGAATAACATAATTGGGTGGTTCTCTGTAAGATTGAGAGCAATAACGCCTTCAGGGCGTCGATGACACTCACTGTTCCCTGACTGCATGAGAGAGACACACCTCTACATAGAAGAATGATTGGGTGGTTCTCCGTAAGATTGAGAGAAATAACGCCTTCAGGACGTCGGTGATACTCACTGTTCCCTAACTATGTAGAGAAACCGTATATAGATCCAGGCGGTTCTCCGTAAGATTGAGAGAAATAACGCCTTCAGGACTTCGGAAACACTCGTTGTTTCCTGACTATGCACCTTTCAGAACGGGTGTGACGCTTTAACTGGCTAATATCCCTTTTAATATATTAATTCTACCGTGACATTCACCACTGAATTCCTAAAAAATAATCTATTTTATCTCATTGCTCCGATTTCATGATCGAATCCACGACTGATCTCAAGGAATGGTAATGGATGATCTCATTACTCCGATTTCATGATCGAATCCACAGATGATTTCATGGAATGGTAATAATCTCATTACTCCGATTTCATGATCGAATCCACGGCTGATCTCATGGAATGGTAATAATCCTATTATTCCGATTATGTGGTCGAATCCATGATCCCATGGAATGGTAATGCTCGTTCGATTATTCTGAATTCATGGTCGAATCCACAGCTGATCCAATGGATTGATAATAAACAACTACTCACTTTTATTACTCAGTTTCATGAATCATTCTCCACTTAATTTCATAAATTAGCAATAAATACTCAACAATCGGGCATCTGGACTATCACTGAGTAAGCCCCATAGAATGGTGCAAGTGTACTCGACAATGATGCATGACAGAGCACCCGGATGCACAAACAAGCATTCAGAAATATGGACAGATGAGGAATCCTACGCAAAACAGGAGAAAAACAACGAATATTAAAATAATGAAGAGGCGCCCGTGGGCCGGCCGGCCATGTCCTAGCCTTGGCCGGTCCCATGCCTCTCCCGTTATTTTTCTTTATTTTCGTTATTTTCATGAACTCATGAAAAACTCTTTAAATTTAGAAAATTTCCTTGTTTGTGCAAAACTCATGAATTCTCCATAACTTCACGGATTCGATCATGAAAGATAATAATATAAAAATTAGGAAAGGTGTGTGGGACCGGGCAACCTAACCGGCCGGCCATGCCCAAGTCGTGGCCGGTCCCATGCCTTACAATCTTTAGCCTTTTATAATTATTATTCCCCAATTTCATGAAGCTCCTCCGTTTCAACAAAAACTCATGGATTCTCCATAACATCATGGTTTCATGAAAAATAATAATATTAAATTAAGAAAAGTGTTGTGGGACCGGGAAACGTAGCCGGCTGGACATGCCCTAGTCGTGTCCGGTCCCACACCTTGCAATCCCTAGTCTTTTATAATTATTATTTTCCTCAATTCATGAAACTCCTTGGTTTGAGCAAAAATCATGATTTCGTCATAATTTCTCAAATTTTGCTCAAATCATGAAAAAACAAGAGCCAACATGGTCACACGGACAATTAGCCTCTCACATAAATTTTAAGTGTTAAAATACTCTTATTTTAATATTTACAAAATATTGATCAATTGAGCATACATGCTCATTCCAACAAAAATCAAGAATTTCAGTCAAGATGAAACTCTTCTGAAAATTCACAATGTTGCTCAAACGCACATCAGAAAACACTGAAACTCTCAATACAAAAACACGGACACCATGGTAACACGTGTATGCCTTTTTGACCATCCAGGGTCATCTCTAGGGCTTGCACAAAGCCGGTCCCACACGTTTTCACAATTTTGACCTAATTTGCTCGATTGCACATATTGGGTCCGAACTCTTTCCAAACAACTAGGGATTTGCTCAATCGACCATCAGCTGGTCCCACACCCCTAAGGGCCGGTTTCATGCCTTCTTGGCTGGTCTCTCACTTCTCCATGGATTAGGTTTTATCACCTAATGCTCAATCGAGCAACTATTTTCAATAAATGATGAAATCGACATTTTATCATCATTATTTCACCACTAGTCAACTCAAGACCCTGGTGCATGCTCACTCGAGCATTTGGGAATCATATGGACATCCATAATCTCATGTGGTCAGTCCCTCCCTTACTCGTGACCTATCTTTAGCAATTCGTCAATTGATGAACAATCGATCAAAAATTAGGGTTTCGGACAAAACGCTCCACAAATCAGCAAGTTCAAACACTAATAAATTTATGTTGATCCAACAATCAACATCCAGATTAATTATATAATATTAGGTAATCTACCAATATTTTTAATTAATATTTTATTGGGTCACGTCACCAGTAAATAATTCATCGAATCGAGCAATACTTGCTCAGTTTCTCGAATATTGATCCAACTATCAATATTTAGTAATTCGTCGAATCGAGAAATACTTGCTCAGTTGCTCGAATATTGATCCAACTATTAATATTCAGTAATTTATCAGTAATTCGTCGAATCGAGCAATACTTGCTCAGTTGCTCGAATAATCCACGTATATTCAGTAACCCATCAATATTCAACAACTCGTGGAATTTACAATATTTGCTCAGACGAGAAATATTAATATCCATGAATCGCTGAGCATTTGTCAATCATGCTCGATTCAATAAAATCTAGACCCATTGTCTAATTAGTCAATAACTGATTAACTAAATACATATCTGTCATGCAGACTCCACGATTTGTGAGACATCAATCACGTCACAAATGGGGGGGATATCACTTAGGGTTTTGGTATGGCGGTCTACGGCACGTGGATTAATCCACGATGAGAAATGTGCATAAGTCGTGCAAACGGTTGAAGGATTTATAAAAGTAGTGGGTGCACGATCAATTAAGTATCCACAAGACATGTAATTGACTGTACCACGATCTCCCACTTTCCCACTATTTCACTCAAGAAACCGTCACACTTACAAGGATCAATGTATTCACTACTCTAACAATATAAATAAGTCTCTGAATCCATGATTGAAGGACATTCGAACATTCGTCTAACAAGAATTTTACAAATAATCACTCTCAAGAATTCATCAATCCATCAGAGGATTCAGAGCTTATTTAAACACTTCACAGTTTTCCTATTATTGCAGAAACCTTCAATACATCCACAATACTCGATCATCATTGATCCCACACAATTCCTAGCTTCCCTTCTATAGATCAACCCATCTTCCTCTTTGTGACCGAATTGACTCTATAATGGCCATTGTCTTGGTTTAGGACGGAATCCTACAGATTGATCTCTCGAATCTAAGCACTCCCTTTGCAGTGCATCGGTGTGCGGTTCAGCAGTTTGCTTGGTCGAGGAGTCTCGACTGCACGCTCGACTCTTCACTTTCCTAAAAAATCAGCAAGCCGTTTTTCCCCATCCACAGTCTCATCGTTTGTGATTCCACAATATCTATTTTCACTACGTCTATTAAGATTATTGTGAGGTGATTGATAACACTAGGCTGTTCTTCGAAAATATAAGTCAGGTTTATCAATTGGTTCCTGTTCGCCTTGAATTATCAAAAGACTAAACAAAACTCGTAGGTATATTTGTGGGAGACAAATTTATCTATTACCGTAGACTTTTCTGTTTGATACAAATTTGTTTATTCAATTCTTCGACTTTGGGTCGTAGCAACTCTTAGTTGTGGGTGAGATCATCTACGAGAATCAAGTACGCAGTATCTTGTTGGGATCAGAGACGTATGAGCATAATTATACCTTGGATCAGTGTGAGATTGGTTAGGGTTCAACTACAGTCCATACCGAAGTTATTTTGGAGTAGGCTAGTGTCTGTAGCGGTTTAATATAGTGTATGTTCAATCTGGACTAGGTCCTGGGGTTTTTCTGCATTTGCGGTTTCCTCGTTAACAAAATTCTGGTATCTATGTTATTTCTTTTTCGCATTATATTTTGTTATATAATTGAAATATCACAGGTTGTGCATTGTTCAATCAATCAGAATATCCGGCCTTTAGGTTGTTGATTTAAATTGATTGACACTTGGATATTGGTCTTTGGTACCATCCAAGTTTATCTCTCTTGTATTTAATCGAGACTCGCAGTTTTCTTGAGTAAGATTTAAATCAAGAGATTGAGATATACACTCTTTGATGTACTTTTTTATTGATTGAGTCTGACTCTAGTTGATTCTCATAAAAGTATATTGGAGTTTGTCCATACAGATTGGTAAGCAAAATATTGGGTGTGGTTGTTAGACCCTCACTTTTTCAATTGGTATCATAGAAGGCAAACACGTTTAAGACCTTACAGGCCTGTGTTTGTAATGATATGACTCTATCAACAGAGGTGATATCTCTATTAACGTACCACCAGTCTTCGATGACTTTAAATTTTCTTCAAGCGCGTGATTTTCAATCATGGGTATATGTTGTTAATAGTTATGATCCTCCCGTTGTGGCAGTTGGAAATGTAAACTTTCCCAAGAATATTGGTGAATACATCCCTGCTGAGATACTTGTTGTAAAGAAAAATTCTAACGGTTTGAATGTCATCATACATGCCACTACCCCAAATCTTCAGCATCATGTGTCAAATTATAGTAAGTCTAAAGAAGCTTGGGATATCTTAGAAACAATATCCGAAGGAAATACCAGCAAAAAGGAAGCTAGGCTTCAAAACCTTAATTCTGATTGGGAAAACCTTTGTATGACATATGAAGATTCATTTGATGAGTTTAATCACAGAGTGTCTGAAATTGTTAATGCATCTTTTGCATTGGGTAAGACTGTTCCTGAAAAGGACATTGTGATAAAAATTCTCAGATCGTTGCCATCTAGATACGATTATAAGAAGCATGCCATCGTTGAGGGAAATAACCTTGATAATCTATCCAGAAGCTCCCTTACTGGAAAGTTGAAAATTTTCGATCTTGAACTTGAACAAAGAGAGAAACATCATCTGACTAACAATCTTGTTGCTGCATCTGATCGTAAGTCTCGACATTCTAAATTGACTGACAATAAAAATGAGAATTGCTTTAATTCAACCTTGGTATTGTTATACAACTTCTTAAGAAATCTCTTAGACAGAGAAAAAGAAAGTCTCAAAAGAAAGATCAGTCAATCAATAAAAAGGTTCAAAAAAACTATGTCAACAATTCTAGTTTCAAGTGTTATAGAAGTGTCTACAAAGCTTCTATTTGTCTTGATACAAAGAAAAGCGAGATAACTAAAGCATGGATGGCTACTCTTGACTACTGTCATGAGGATGAAATCTATGATGGTTCTCTTAATATTTTTGCTGATAATCATGTGTGTCCTCCTAACAGTCCTATTTATTCCATGATAAACAATCCTACTTCCTCAAAAATGCTTCAACTGGAAAAGGAAGTCTTAGTTAAAAGGATTACAAATCTGAAATGCCAACTGAATAAATTCAAATTGGAGATGAACAACCGTGATTTCTACAAGACATCTTTGTATTGCCAACAAATTTCTCCTAATTCTATAAGTCACCTTGATAACAAGAATCATACAGAAGATCACAAGGATTTATCTAATCTCAAGATTTCCGCATATGATCATCAGGATTATTCAAAAACCTATTTTTTTGGCACCTTAAAACAGGAAAAGTTCTCCTCTGTCAAACGTCGTTTGCAGAAGAAAAAAAATAAATCTCACATAAAACCCTCGTCTTTTGTAAAAGAGATTTCAAATAGAATGCATAGTTTACGAAAACCAATAATCAAGGTATTTAAATCAATGCTAAAATAAAGAAATAATGATGAAGATAACTCTTCTTTCTTAAAAACAAAATAGAAACAAGGCATAACTCTCAGTTTATCTCCTCGAAAGAAGTTACCTACTCCTGCGGAGGATTGGAACAAATACAATTTGTAATATTGTATTGATGATTTTTTTTTATCCCTCTTAGACAAAAATCATGATCTTCAAGAGGGTTGTGTTTGTTGATGTTTTGTCTAGAGCTGTTTTACCTTGTTTTTCAAACGATTTTTCTTCTTAAGACCTATTATGAGGATAATCCTTTTTAGGTTTTGGTCAAAGGTTATTTTGGATATTTATCCTTTATCCTCAGTTTCTCTTTAAATGGAGTTTTTCTCCTTTGCATAAACATTTCATCTATCTCTTTTATCATGTCATCTTCAAGTCTTTCAAGCAAGGAAAGTGGTGTTTGGACTGTTTTCTTTCCATCTAAGAAGATACGGTTTGATTCTTCTGATAATGCAATAAGCCCTGATCTTCACGGCTCCTTTCTAGATGGGAACGTCTCTGTTTCTTATTTTGATAAGTTCTCTTTAACCATGAATCTCGTTTTGTAACAAGTTCATTCCCTAAAAAGTGAACTTGAAACTTCTTCCAAGAAACTTGAAGAAAAGATGGATCATCTGGAGTCTAGAATTGATCTGATCGAAGATGAGCATGATGAATATAGGGAATATGAGAAGAGTATTCAAAGTAAGTGAAATGCTTTATAAGGAGTTTATTTGTCTAGTAAATCTTCTATTTTATGTTTTTGTTTAGAAGAATAACTAGAGTTTGGAATAGCCATTATTGTGATTACACATAGCTATGTCCAATGTTTTCATCTTCTTGTTTTTAGGTTTATTTGTTTAAATTCTAAAACTGTTTGGAAGATGATTTTTGCATTATTAATCTGTATGGTTTTATATATTGCAACATTGTTATGGGATATGTGTGTTTGCGTCTCTAAACTTGATTATCCCATACTTTGTCAAAAGTAAAGTCGTTCATGAGTTGATATGCATGAATTGATAAAAGAATGAATTGACTTTTGAAAAATACAAAAGTTAAGCCAATTATGTCAAGTTTTGATGGAAGATAGGTTAAAATATTTTGTGTTCAAGGATTATGTTTATTGTATGTCATTGTGAAAATGGTGATAGAAAATATAATGAGTCCTTGCTTATTCCACGGTACGAGGTCAATCTCCGATCCATAATTTTTGTGTACATATTGTGTTGTTCCATAAGGTGTTTTATGTTGAGCTCTATCGAATGAGTCATTGTTTTGGCATGGTTGTTGTTCCATGAGATACTTTGTGTCGAGCATGACCAATTAAATTGATTACTTTTGTGATTAGTTTGGTTGTGTATTTCGATTAGATAAATTATGGGTTTTCTTGTGATTAATCTAATTGAGTGTTTTTTAATCTCCATAAGTTTACTTATGCTGAGCATGTTCGATTAAATTATGGTTAATTTAATTAAATATTTTGGATTCAAATTCATACTTGTATGTAATTTGATATGTCCAAAGAAATCCTTCTTTTCTTTTGAAATTAAGGTCTCTCTTGTTGTTCTTTCTGGAATGACATATTATGGGCCGGGGGAGAGTTCTTAATTGAACTTGTGCTTAATTACCAAATCTTGTGGGGAGTGTGGTTGTGGAATATTATAGGGGTTATCTTGTATAATTATAGACTCCTTGATGAATGAATTTAGCTTTGGATTTATGATTGCATCTAAATAAGATGATATATGCTTTCTTTTGGTCATGAAATGTCTCTTTCGGAATTTTCATTAGGATCCCGTTCTTGTACCTTTGCCAATTTTATTGACAAAAAAGGGGAGAATTAATATGTAGTTCACACTACAAATACATATGGTTTTCGGATCATTATGTAAGGGGGAGTGGTTTCCATTTGAGATGGAGTATTGACTAAGGGGGAGTGACATATCACCATAGTATTGTTGTTGAAGTTGTGATACAATTGAACTTTGACACTGTGTAATGATACTATGACACTGTATAACAATGATTGAGAACTCTTGTTTTCTATTTGTTATAGCTACGGATTTTCAACAACGATGATGCTAAACTTACAACCTTTGGGATCATTGGACTCTTGGAAATGACAAAGATTTTGAGTAATGTTGAAGATTAGGCATATGGAATAGGGCCTACAAAAGTTTATTTATATATTTTTTGTATTTCATATGTACTGATAGTTTTGTCACTAACATTGACAAAGGGGGAGATTGTTAGAGCATTGCTCGGTCGAACTCGCATCCGGTGCTATCTCAAGCATGTTTGTCAATGTTAGTAATCAAAACTATAAGTCTTTATTTCTAGTCTACTATAGATAAGGTCTCGAACTAGGATAAAAAATGTGGTTGAGCTCAAGAACTCCATGGAAATCCTCATACAAGATGAAGGACTACTCAAGGAACTGGTGGATCTTCATCGGCTAAAAGGTATGTGGAGACTTGAACTTATCTATCACTCAAAAGTCTATTTATCTCCTATCTTGAGACAAAATTCATTTTGTTATGTGGAGACTTAGATTATACACATATGGTATTTCGAGCCGAGTTTACCTCGCCTATCTATTTCTCGAAATATGTGTTGGTAAAGCTTTCGCTTTAGCCAAGTTCATCTTTGCCTAGTGACGAAAGTCATGTTATGTTTCAATCATTGTAGGACCAGAATATCGCTACAACATTTCTCTGCGAGATTAACAACACTTCCCAGCGAGCATCACCACAAGCTTTTCAACAACACTTTGCGAATGTCACAGAATAGTTTAAAGAACGACGTAATAGTTAACGATTGAAGATACACGGGAAGAGCATGACTAATCCGCGATGACTACAATGCTTGCGAGATTTAACGTTATAGATGTTGCGAGAAGATCGCAGAATAAACCCGAAAAGAAAGGACAGCTTAGCTGTCACCCATTATGTAATTTCCTATATAAAGGATTCCACTAGATTCAGAGAGGTATGATGTATTTTTTGAGAGTTGAGAAAGTCTTGAGAAGAGAGAAACTTCAAGATAAAAGTTATATTCTTGAGTTCTTACGTTTCCTGTAAACATTTCTGAAAATCAAATAATAAAGTGTCGTTTTTAATCTTCAAATTTGAGTTGGTTATTACAAATTCTTAACAAGGGTGTAGTGTAGGATTTCCTGCAACTACATTTTGGCGCCCGAAACAGGGATGAATCGAGGGATATTTGAAGAAAAAAAGTAAAAATTGACATTGTGATTAGAAGGAATTTGGAAAAATTAGTAAAAAGATCTTACGCAATCTTCAACAGTTTAATAAGAATTAATGGCTGGAAGAAGAAGAAATACATCAGAACCACCAACAACCATAAGGAGAAGTAAAATACTTGCAGGAGGAAGAACAAATGAAATGGGAGAATCTTCAAGAGTAAGAACAAGAAGAAATACAATAAGAAATGAAGGGGAAAATCAAATTCAACAGCCGAATCAACAAACAACAATACGAGATAGAGTTGTGTATTATGATAGAGTGAGTGTGCATACTTGGAGATCGGATTCGATGGAAGAAGCAGAAGATCGACAATTAAGAAATGAAGGAGGAGAAGAAAGAAATCAAGAAATAATTGAGGGATTAATTCATGGAGAAGGTGAAAATGAAATAGCAGATGACTTAAGACAAAGAGTATAGGAAGAAAGGAGATTAGAAGCGGAAGAACGTGCAAACTTAACAAGACAAAATCATGATTTAAGAGTGGAAAATTTAAGATTACAAAGAAGAAGATCAAGAAGTACTGTTAGATCAAGTTCAAGGTCATTAAGAGAAGAACAAAGGCGAAATTCCCCAATAATAAATGTTAGAGAAAATATTCGAGAAGGAATGCAAAATCCAAATGAAGAACAACGTCATAGAGAAGAAGAGATAATTGATGATCGCTATAATCCACGTGGCGAAGCTTTGGATAATATACGTAACAATAGAAATCAAGACGGAAGAAACAACCAAAATGGTAAAGAAAATCCAGAAGAAGGTAGGAGGATATTACATGGGCAAGAGATTCAAAGAAATCGAAGAATAATTGAAGAAGAAATTGAGAGACATTATGCTGAACAAGCACATCTAGCATGTGAAAGAGAAATATTAAGAGCAGAAGTATAAGAACAAGAATTCCAAGAAGCAATACGGCAAAATAACCATGAAAATCGAGAAAGGGGACGGACGCAAAATCGCCATAATGATAATATTCAGGAAGAGTATGATAGAATACAAAGGAGAATAGAAAGACATCGAAGAGAAATGAAGAAATTCGCAGAGAAGAAAATAGACAGCGTAATCAACTGCGATTTCAAGAAGAAGATCGCAGATGAAGGAACGAAGATGTAGATGAAGATACACAAAATCTCGCAAGACAATAAGTACATGAACGCAGGAGAGGGGAAGCTGCATTGAAAAGACCGATGGAACCAAATTCAGCTGCGAATGACCAAATTTTAAGAGAATTAGCAGAGCTAAGGGGAATAATAAATAACAAAAGAGAAGGAGGTAGAAGGAAACTTGATGAAGCTATTGAAGAATCTGCGAGAACTCCCTTCACTCAAGAAGTGCAGTTAAGAGGAATACCTCCAAAGTACAACTTACCAGCATTAACCAACATTTTTGATGGAACTACCTGTGTCGTACAACATGTTAAGGCTTATGTTAGATGTATGCTACATTGGGAAAATCATGATATTGTATTATGCAAATATTTTGCATCCAGCTTAACTGGCAAAGCGCTAAAATGGTTTGAGGGATTGCCAAAAAATACTATAACTTATTTTGATCATTTACAAGCTACATTTCTGGGAGCATATATAAGCAATAATTCATCGCGGCCAGGCATTGAAGATGTATTTGGATTAAAACAGAGGATTGGCGAGAGTTTGAAGCACTTAACCATAAGATGGAAGTCAATGTGTAGCGAGATGGCTGGAAGAGTGGATGAAAGATACCTCATTTTATCTTTCATCAATGCAATGTTCGCAACTAATTTACTATACATACAAATTTTCAGAATCAAAAATACAATCACCATGACAGAGCTGCGAGAATTACAAGAAGAATACATTGCTTTGGAGGAGAAACAAAATAAAATGGAATCATATCCAATCGCAAACACCAGCTCAAGTTTTTACTTCCTAAAATGATTAACAATGTGGCGAGCACCTCGCAGGCACAACAAGAGAAAGTGGTGATTGATAACCAACAGAAGTTAGTAGCGATGGGAAGTCGAGATCAAGAAGAGTATGAAAGGGAGAAGAATTTTTACAATCACGGAGGAAATAACAAAATCCAAAGACTTGATCTACCACAGGAAACATATGATGGTCAGAGGCAAAACAATTTCCAAGGTAATCAGAAGATAATATGGGAAGAAATTAAGATGCCACCTCTAAATGCTAGTATAGAAAAGATTTGGGAAGCTATCATTTTGATGGAAAATATACCATCACCATGGAATATAGGAAAAGAGCCACATCCAAATAATCGAAGTCAAGAATTTTGTCCTTACCATCACTTTCGTGGTCAATCAGTAAATGATTGCAGGAATGTAAAGAGGATAATTTTAAGGATGATTGATCAGGGAAAGTTAAATCACTTTCTAGTAGGACATCCACAATCTCAGCAATTACCGCCAGCACTAGAAATTCGCAGAGTGAATGCTATAAAAGGAGCAGAAACATTCTTAATAGAAGTTGGGGCTAAAGCAAAGAATCTGTTTTGTAATTCCATTGTACATTCATACAGAACTATTGAGGATTTCCATGATAATGTTCTAAGCAGAGTCTTCACGAGAGACACAGATGGAAGAGAGATAATGAATATTGCGAGAGCCTCTCCATTAAAATAATGGCAGAAGCAAACTATTACTTTTACTGCACAAGAAGTACCAGAGCCTGGCGAGATGCATGACAACCCATTGGTGGTCAGGTTAGAAATAAATCCAAAGAAGATAGAAGAAGAAGATGAAGAAAATGATGATGAAAATGAAGATTCTTGGGCCATAAACAGAGTTCTAATAGACACAGGGAGTTCAGTTGACATCTTATTCTATCATACCTACAGAACCATGGGTGGAAAAGATGAGGATTTTATACCATCAACATATAAAATTTATGGCTTCAATGGAACAACTAACAAACTAAAAGGGGAAATTGCAATGCGGATTCCATTAAAGGGGATATCTTCAAAGATCTTATTATGTGTTGTGGACATTGAATCACCTTACAATGCCTTGATTGGTCGACCTTGGCTACATGGGATATTGGGTGTAGCATCTACTTTTCACCAGTGTATTAAATTTCCTCATCCTAATGGTGTTGGAGTCATTAAGGGAGATTGGGGAGAAAGCAAGAAATGCTATGAGATTGATATAAAATCTTGCGAGGAAAGAGCTGATAAGAATAGCAATTGGAAGTACAACATCATGCAATGACAGAGATGTGAAAGGTTAATGATTGATACAATAGAGCGGCGAGAGGAAGTTGATGGCGAGCATCTCGCGGATAAATAAAAAATAACAAAACGTAACAGAAAAGCAGAACCAGAAAATAGTAAGTAGAAAGGTAAAATATTGGATTTAAAGAAATTTATGGATTAATTGTTTGAAGAAAGTGTTTTAAATAAAAATATTTTATGAAAAAGATGAAATTGAAAAAGTGTACAAGAAAAGAGAAGATCAGAATAAAGAAATTTTATTAGAGTTCTGATACTCGCAAGAAACGCGAATACAATTTCGCAGAGATAAAAAGAATGGGACAAAACTTTATGGCGTACACCTTAGTTCGCGAAGTACAATCTCGCAAGAGTCAAATGTAAGACCTAATAGTACGTCATATAAGGGGGTATCTCTTTACATGACTCAGGGATAAGGTTATACCGCTGCTGGAACATGAGTTATGCAAATGTTGGGGTTAAAGAAAACCTATCCGGGAGAGAGATCTTGGATTTCCAACTATATAAGGTTATACCCTGGTTGGACGACTGAGAATATCTTCTAAGAAGTGCAGATTATGACCAAGGCACCGAGGTACACGGTTGAGCCAAGGGTGCTCGGGGTGTACGAAACTACCCTGGCCATTCTTGGTAAGTCTTGGATATGATGCACTTGGCCTAAAGAAAACCCTACTTAGGGTGCAGTCTTGTAACTATAAGCCATATAGGCATAATGAACAAGAGGCTGCGAAAACAACTGGTTGTTGGAAAATCTGGATGGGAGGAGCTAGTCTTGTATGGCCGATGTGCCCTCCTTGAAGGGACAACTAGGGGGAAGATAAGGGCGGTACCCTCCATTACGGAGCTGATAAGTGTCTAAAGACGACAATGTCATGGGGCTTTATGATCGCAAGAACATTTAGGCCTGTCATATTATCGTGTGACGAAAATTATACAGAGGCAACAAGCCAAAATATAAAAGTTAAGATGAGATCAATGGGTTTTTACATGAAAGTGTAAAGACGTCCTGCGATTTCATCGCAAGACGGCAATGTCATAAGGTTTAATTCTTGCAAGAGAGTTTATACTTATCATATTGTCGCAGAGATGTTGAAAAAATATGGATAAGACAAGATCAATGGGTCAATACATGCAAATGTAAAGACGTCCTGCGATTTTGTCGCAGAAAGAAAAAAAAATATGGCAAAATAAGACCTTTAATTAGGAAGGCATAATAAGACCATAAGATTATTGCGATAATGCTCGCAGAATTTATGAGATTTGCGATTTTATGCATAGATCATAATGTGATTTCATTTGCTAGAGATAACATCGCCGATTTTGAGGCAAATTTAATTTGATTTACAACTAATATCTAATCTCTACTCAATTTTTTTATATTGCAGATGAATAATAGAGGCAAGTATGAGAATGCATAGAATGATGAAATTATTATTCATCCATCATATGATAGAATTGCATAGATATTATGATACATTTATACAGATAATTAAAGGGTAATAATTATATTGATTGATTAATTTGCAGAAAAAGTATTGTTTTCTGATTCATACAGAAGAAACTCGTAACAGGTTGGACAAAATGTAGCAATATTACAAGAAGAAGGAAATAAGTATACGAAATTTACAAAGAAGATAAAGAGAAGAAACAGAACTAACTAGATCCATCACCACCTTCATCATATTTCTCTTCTTCTTCTTCAGATTTTTCCTCATTACCAGATTTCTCTTCTTCATCATTATCATTATTATCTCTATCTTCGTCATATTTCTCTGCCTCGCCAGATTTTTCTTTATCATTATCATCATTACCTTCATCTTCACCAGAATCTTCAGTCTCACTATCAGAAATAACAAGATTTGGAGTTTTTGCTAGAATCTCCTTTGCAAGATCAGGGTACATAGAGTAAGGAATATCATGATCATCACAAACCAATTTAACGGAATTATTGCGAACAACAACAAGAGAGCTATTAAAATTCGCAGTAGTAATTCTAAATTGTTCTTTCAACCGTGAATACTTCTCATTGCGAGCAGTAAGACTATTTGCGAGTTGATTCTTATCAGCTTCAAGTTCTCCAATTCTTTCAAGATATCTCTTTTCAGCACCAGCGAGTATATAACAACAAGTTGAAAATTTTGCAAGGGAGAACAATAAAAACAAAGAATTAACAAAGAAAAAAGATTAACAACCTTATCTTTCAGAAGTCAGGTCTTTAATTAAAGATGCTTGTTCAACGTGAAGGCTAACATCTACACCTAAATTAATTCTGGCATTATCAGAAACCTTCGCATCCCAAGCAAACTCCTCGTGATTGTTAATAACAAGGCGAGAACGAATTTGGTTTTCTCTTTCAACAAAATCCTCTTTTTTGCGAAGAAGTCTATCCCTTTCAATTTGAACCTCAAGAATGGTATTTTGGAAACTTGCTAAAGCTTCAGCTCCTTGCCTAGATATACGATCTTTGTCTTTTGAAAGATCTTTATTCTTGGCTTTTAAAGTTTTAATCTCTACTTTAGAGTTGTGGTAAAGTTGTTTGAATCTGCGAGTTATATCTACACAAGATTTGTGATCAATTTCTAAGAGGCGAAACTTAGATCTGAGTTCATCTATGGAAAGAGAATTAATGTTGGAAGGGTTATTCAAAGAATTGTTAAGAAGCTCTAGAAGAGTGTCATTATCTACTGGTTTGGGGAAAGAACGAATGGTTAAAGATTCATCAGTGAGACCATAAATGTATGCGAGAATGACACGTCAAGTAAGAAAGAGTAATGAAAAATAAAAATATAAAAGAAAAGAAGAAATTTCTCATACCTAAGAGTTGCTTATTGGCAGTATCAAGGTTGGATACTTTGAGCGATTGATTAGAAAGATTTTTCTCTAATTCTTTATTTTTCTCGCGAAGACTAGCAAGTTCAGATTCAATCTTCTCATTCTTTTCGCGAAGATCAATGTTCTTCTGGTGAGAAAATGCACGTCTCTTATCTAAATCAGAGGCAACAGCAAAGGAAGCTCTTCCAACCTGCGAGAGAATAATATAAGTTAAGACTTGGTGATGGAATAAATACATAAACAGGTTGAAGAAATGAAAACATACTAGGGTACCAAGAGAATTTAAGAGACTGGGAGTCAGCGATCTTGAGATTCCTTGGAGAGAATCATTATCTACCAATATGGGAGCATCGCAGACTTTGGCGAGAGCCTGAGATGTCTTATTAAGAACTTCATCTCCATAATTATTAGCGATACCATGAGTAATATCGCCAAAAATCTTGGATAATTGAGCTATTGAAGATTTAGAAGAGGACGAATCTTTCATGAAAGTAATGTCATTATCATCTTCATTGTTGTCCTTATCAAAATCAACACTTAAATTTTCTGGAGTGGGTTGAGGAGTTGAAGAAGAAGATAGTTGGGTTTTTCTTCTCTTTAAGGAAGGATCATCAGATTCTTCACTGCGAGGAACGGTATGCTTCCCTTTGGGAGGAGCATTAGATTTACTCTTGCGATCATTTGAAGATTTCACCTTGGTTTTTGGTTCCATTGGTTCTAATTCTTCGATTACCTGCGAGCATATATAAAGATAAGAAATAGGGGCAACAATATATTGTTAAGATTTATGAAGAAATATTTCTTACTTCATCTGTGAGTAATTGAAGAGCTGAACGAGTAACAGGCTTCCTAAACTTCTCATAGTTGGTCTTCAATCTCTTAATCTAATAAAAAGGCATAATCAGCGAGAGCCTAAAGATACAAAAATCAAGGAAAAATAATAAAAATAACTTGTTATGCAAAGAACTAAGGAGAACGTACTTCTTTATCTTCCTCGGGCCAATAGAACACCCATGGTTGGTATTTCATGAGATTTGCAGGAAAAGCATGAGTGCCAGAAATATACGGACCCTCTAAAATTAGAGGAAAAATAAACCACTTGTCATCGCTAGAATGGTGAGGACCTTGATTGTTATTTGTATGCCAATCAATATCTAACATAAGAGCTTTATCAGCAGAAATCTTATCTTTCTTTTGCAAGCGGACACCCCAGCAAGTGCGATCTCTCTTCATGGGGATTATTTCATAGTTGGTGAAGAAATTATCCACAGTATACATCGCGGGAATGATTGGAACATCCTTGAATTGAGGATTCTTCGTAGTACCAGGGTAGCGAGATCCTTTATTGGCACCTCGAGAAGCATATTCAAGTAGTAATCGAATACAATCTCCACCCAATTGGTATACTGCTCGCGAGAATTTTTCATGAGAAATTATTTCATAGAATAAGGGAAGATCCGGGTCATAGAGAGGAATGGGAAGACCAGCTTCAAGTTGACCTAGCGATACTATAATTTTCTCACGAGAACATTGATGATCAGAAAATAATTTGATGATTTAGGGCTTTGATTTGGAATTGTAGAAAAAGTAAAACCTTTACTTTTGAGTTTTTCTCGCATTTCACCAAAAGCATCCAAATTTTTAGCACCAGCAGTAACCATGTTTTAAGTACGGGAATGAAGAAAAAGATTGAAAAATAAGAAAGAAATCACAGTGATAACAGACGTGCAATTTACGGAAGAACAGTAAACTTGCAGATAACTTACGGAGAGAAAGAAGAAGAAAGTAAAAGGGGAAAAGGAAAGAATGAAAGGAGTATTTATAGAAGAATAGATTTCTTAAAGAAGATGAATGCAATAAATGCAAAGAAAAGACATGAGTGGTCAGATCTCAGCGGTTAGAGAGGACGTGTCAAAAATTTATTAGAAGAGAGAATACATGAAAACAGCTGGCGAAGGATACAGAAACGTGTCAGAACAAAGAAATCTGAAAAGATAAGTAGTTGTGGCATTCTAAAAGTTCTCATGATCTTCTCTTCTTCGCAGAAAAGACATGAGAAGAGGCAAGATGTAGGACCAGAATATCGCTACAACATTTCTCTGCGAGATTAACAACACTTCCCAGCGAGCATCACCGCAAGCTTTTCAACAACACTTTGCGAATGTCACAGAATAGTTTAAAGAATGACGTAATAGTTGACGATTGAAGAGACACGGGAAGAGCATGACTAATCCGCGATGACTACAATGCTTGCGAGATTTAACGTTATAGCTGTTGCGAGAAGATCGCAGAATAAACCCGAAAAGAAAGGACAGCTTAGTTGTCACCCATTATGTAATTCCCTATATAAAGGATTCCACTAGATTCAGAGAAGGATGATGTATTTTTTGAGAGTTGAGAAAGTCTTGAGGAGAGAGAAACTTCAAGAAAAAAGTTGTATTCTTGAGTTCTTACGTTTCCTGTAAACATTTCTAAAAATCAAATAATAAAGTGTCGTTTTTAATCTTCAAATTTGAGTTGGTTATTACAAATTCTTGACAAGGGTGTAGTGTAGGATTTCCTGCAACTACAATCACTTTGGAAATTGGTCTGACAAAAAATAGTTTGTGAATAACAACTATATAACATCCTCTGAGATTTTTTCAATGATTGAAATGAGAGTTTAGATTATATAACCATTTGAGGATATAAGCATTGTTGTGGAAACACATATATTTATAAGTCCTTATTACTTGAACCGAAGTTTGCGAACTTTGTTGATCAAGTGAGCCGGAGCAATGCGTGAGCTAAATCCGCAAACCTAGTCCGCGAACTGGCGAAGTTCTCAAACCCGAGAATTTCTGCTGGAGTTTCTGAACTCCATCCGGGAACTTAAGTTCGCGAACTTGAGTAGGTTATATCTAAAAAATTATGTATGTAAACTTATCTTTATAAACTAAGGAATGCAATTGCAAACCGTGGATATATCGTTCATGAACCGATTTGAGTGAATCAAATCGTTTTTGCTTCAATTATATCTTGTGTAGTACAAAAAATTTCCTTGTAATTGAACAACTCTCTAACTAGTTCATTTGAGTCATTTGAACTAGTTATGGTGAAGAAGAATATGGTTGATATGAAAGTGATCATATGGCTAACCATTTGGTTAACTATTTTTGAACCAATTAATGTACAAGTTTGGTTACGGTTACACAAGCCTAGAAACGTGCATTTCATTTGTGTATAACAAGCTATGTTTTCGATCTAACGGTTGATAAATATTAGCTTGAATCTAATCAGGTTTTCATATAACGGTGAATATTGAATGCTTTGTTACCAAGCTAACATTGATTGCAAACCCTGATTTGAAATACTATATAACGGAGAACTCTAGCAACTAGGAAACCTAATTCCCACACATTCTGTGTGATACTAGTTGTGCTAATCTAGAGTCGATTCTCCTCTAACCTTTGGTTTCTTCTTTTAAACCAGGTTATCGACTTAAAGACTTCATTGGGATTGTGAAGCTAGACCGATACTACTTTCTTGTAGTTGTGTGATCTGATCTTGATGTTCCATCATACGAGTATAATTGTAATAATTGGCTTGAGATTTCTTTCTTCGATAGGCAAGATAAAAAGTAATCACAAACATCTTCGTCTCATCGTTTGTGACTCCACAATATCTTTTTTCGCTGCGTCGATTAAGACTATTGTGAGGTGATTGATAATATTAGGTTGTTCTTCGGGAATATAAGTATGGTTTATCAATTGGTTCATGTTCACCTTGATTTATCAAAAGACGGAACAAAACTCGTAAGTATATTCATGGGAGACGGATATATCTATTACCGTAGACTTTTCTGTGTGATACAGATTTGTTTATTAAAGTCTTTGACTTTGGGTCTTAGCAACTCTTAGTTGTGGATGAGATCAGCTAAGGGAATCAAGTACGTAATATCTAGCTGGGATCAGAGACGTAGGAGCATAACTGTACCTTGGATCAGTATGAGATTGATTGGGGTTCAATTACAGTCCAGACCGAAGTTAGTTTGGAGTAGGCTAGTGTCTGTAGAGGCTTAATACAATGTGTGTTCAATCTGGACTAGGTCTCGGGGTTTTTCCGCATTTGCGGTTTCCTCGTTAACAAAATTCTGGTGTCTGTTTTATTTCATTTCCGCATTATGTTTTGTTATATAATTGAAATATCACAGGTTGTGCGTTGTTCAATCAATTAGAATATCCGACCTTTCGGTTATTGATTTAAATTGATTGACACTTGGATATTGGTATTTGGTATTGTCCAAGTTATCTCTCTAGTATTTGATAAAGACTCGCAAATTTCTATTTGCTTGAGTATATATATCAAATCGATAGATTGAGATATAAACTCTTTGATATACTTTTTTTATCTAGATTGAGTCTGACTGTCTAGTTGATTCTCTATAAATTATATTGGAGTTTGTCCATATAGGTTGCTAAGCAAAATAATGGATGTGGTTGTTGGACCCCCGCTTTTTCAGTCCTGAAGCAGTCGGCTAAATACATAGCATATCCAATCACAACTTGGAGAAGTATGGAATGTGGCATACTGTCACACCTTCAGCCTTTTAAGTATGCACCAATGCAAACTACCAACTCACTAGTTCTAGAATGGAAGTCTTTAGCCTTCTTTCACTTCTCTAAACTTCTCAAATGCACCCCACAATGCATTCAAACATTGCCATACATCGCCAACAACAATCAGTCAACTAAGAACACTTAGAACATGACACGATCAACTCTTTTTATTGCATAAAATGGAAGGAATACAAAACTTTACCACTTAGGGACTTACACGGACTTGTTCACCTTGAACCAAGCATTAGCTCTCAGTTTGAGTCTCGCACTCTCCTCTATAAGCCTTCCGAATTTCCCATGCCTTAGGACTATTTATACAAAAACTCTACTTGGAAAAAACCGTGCACAACCGTTGCACACGGAAGGGAAAACCATATGTCCCGTAAAGCAGTTCCATAATTGCCTATAACTGTGCTAACTGGACAGTTTCTCTCTAAACTGACGTCATTGTCCAACACCTATTCTCTCGCAGTTAGGAACCCTCTCCCACGCTTATAAACTCCTTTTATAACCATTATATATTGTCTCACATCATTGGCATGCTTGTGAATCCCGTAACCAACTTCTAACCGTCATTTGATCTGTATTGCACAACTTTTGCGCTTTACTGAATTCGTCCTTGATCCAATGCTTAACCATCTTGGACCTACATGATTATTGCTCTAAGATAATGCACGGACAATTCTTGTACTTTAATCATCAAGTCCAACTCCTTAATCTCACTCTAGTTATTCATGTGTCATATGCTTCACTTAGCCAATTTACTTGACAATAACAATGCCACTCTTGCATTGCTAGATTGTTTGTATTACTCAGGATTTGGCCCTGCCTTCAACTAATGCATAAAACAACTCTTGGCCTATTCTATCTTCTTGCATCATCCTTGAATTTGGGCCAACTCAATTCCATGGATATGCCTTAATGCCAACATCGCATGTCGCATATGTCAGTTTGGCTTTGGCTTGCCTTTCCCTCAATGAAGCTTCACTGTGTCGGCCAATAAACTTCATTACTTAGACAAATGTCTTTATAGTGTAGCTCCAATTTTGCGCTTCACTGGCCCTGCGAGGTTATGCCATCCTTAGAACTTAATAGTCTATGTAGTGTCGCGTAATCATTGTCGGACACTGACTTGGCCTGCAATACTGTAATACACAATCATTGTGTGCCACCTACCTGAATCGTCATATACCTCCACCACCTAATCTGTTTAACGCCCTCGTATAACGCAACCTAGTATAAACATTGTACTTGTATAAACTTTGCCATATGCATTTTCAGAACCTTTTCTGAAATTCAGTAACCATTGCTGGCTTTCGCAATATGCTATCGCCAAATTTCATGCCATATACCAACATCACTTAGGTTTACTACCTTGCTATTGATCCTATCTACTTGAGCCACATTTCGGCACCGTGCACTGCGCTTCAACTGATACTCAAATTATGCATCAATTCATATAAATTAATCTTTAATTCCACTTGAATCATTTACGCCTAAGTGTACACACGAAATGATTCTTCTCAAAATGGTCATTATGATCATTGCCATAGTCTTTCTCCTCCCAACTTTTCCTTTTGCATCTAACTCAACATGACAAGGACTTATAAATGACTTGGCCTTCGTTTTCAATCAATTTTGTTGGGATATTCCTTGGAATGTTATCATCCATGCCCTCCGTAAAGCACGTCACAAAGTGAATAGGGGTTTCTTTTGCATAGAATACCTGAATCTACACTTCATGCCTTGCCAAATTCTATTCATGCAAATGCCATTCAAGAACTCATTTTTATGAATGTGGCCACTAAGTATAAACTCTTTATACTTATTCCTTTGTTGCATACCCGAACTAGAATTTCAAGTTTTATTTGCCTAACTCGCTAAAGAAAAACTATTGAGCTGCAAAGCCCATCTACGCAACTGTGACTAACTATCTTTTGGACATAACATAGATAACCCTTTATCTGTCCATACTCTAGGCCTTCAAAGACAATATGTCTCCAATTATTTCTTTGAACTGCGTTGCTATATTTCCTAGAAAGTGTGTGTCTTTCTCTAGGCCATAAGTTCTACCTAACTCATGCTTGCTGATAGAATGATTTTTTTCTTGCTGCATTGCTTGCACTGTCGCTGCCCATTTGCCGCTGTGCCATATTGCAATCCCCAAACAACAAAATCATTTTCGCATCAACTAGGACCTCTTTCCTTTGCTTTGATTATTAGATTTCAACTTGTCTTTCTATTTCATACGTTTAGACAAAGTATGTTATCGCAACATATTCCCATGAACTAGCTTTACATCATAAATAAAGATGCAATAATTTATAAACGAAAACACCTTCATTCATTACTGCTCTTACATAACAAGACCATGTACCATTACATGATTGATCCACCGATCATTTTTGAAATCTAAAATTTCATTAACAAAGCAACTTGCTTACACCAAAGCAAAGTATATAAAACTTGAAGACTCAAAAAAAAGTTAGTACAACCAAACTCTACGCACAGAGTTTGCAACAACCAAAACTCAAGCTACGCATAACAAGATCAGAAAACACCATGTTTTCTGCACTAAGTATTTCCAATGGAAACAACAACACACCTCTTCGTTCTATCTTAGTTTCTGCCTTTATCGAAGTGAGCAACAACTTCGCTGCATGGTCTCTTCCTTGAACCTTCACTTTGACCTTTACGAGTCTTGCTAGAATGACTCCCATAGTAATCCCCAACTGATGCATTGAGTTTCTCCTTGAGTGGACAACTTCTAGCGAAATGTAAATATTTTCAAATGAAGCATCCCCTATACTTATGGCCTAAAGGGAATAATTCATCTTCCTTTGGATTATGCTTGCGCTTACTGCCTACAAATTTTTCCTTTCCTTTGGACTTACCTTCACAACTTTGCATATCTTCAGTAGTTGTGCAACTAGTAAGCTCTCTTACTGCTTGAATATCCATCTGGATACTCTGAATTTTGCGCTTATTGAGTTCGTAAATGACCAACGAACTCGCGCCACTCAGAAATTGGAACCTCTGATATTCTTCACTCATGCCACACATTTCTTGCACCAATGTATTGAAGTTTTCAGTTTATGCATGTGGTTTACTCATCATTGTTAGCCTACGCAAACTCTCTCTTGCATACCAAGCACCATTGCTCGGCAAGAACTGACATGTCAGTCCTTCTTTCATGTCATTTAAAGACATAGGATTGGCATAACCAACATGTTCATATTCTTGAAGCATAGTTCTCCACCAAACATTTGCATTACCACTTTGGTATTTCCTGCGAGAGTTACCTTTTGTCCATCCCCAGCCCCATTCGCCTCAAAGTATGCCTCAACGTCATACAAGAAATTTTTAATTTATCTAGCATTTCTGGAACCAACATAATTTCTTGGCTCAAAGACTCGATTAGAGCTTTCTCTATTCATGTGTTCCCCTGCAAACATGACATTACTGATTAATTTTTGAAGACTTGCCATATCCTCAGACATTTTCTTTGCATGGCTTGTTAGTATGGTATGTATGTCACTGAATTGCCCATTCAATTTAGTCACTTCAGCATTGGTTTTGCAATTTAACAAGATTGCATCAGACACCTTGTCCTCAACTGCACCTACCCTTTTATCAATTTTTTAAACCAATCTGATGTTCTCCCTTCAAGTATATATATCATGTCATTATCTTCAGAACTAATAGGAATATCTAGGCCATCAAAACCCATGTCTATGGTCAGATTTCCAAGATCACCATACTCCTCTAGTTGATCAAACATAACCAGTAATTTTTCGTCGATTATCATGCCATTAGAACCCATTTATAATAAAAACTTTCTGAATACAATGCACCACTTACTTACTCACATGAAAATAGCTTAAGAGATAAAGAATTACTTGTGTATAATCCAAAAAATAAACTAGAATTGTGTACCAAACATAACTATGATACCCGAACTGTCAAACCTTCAAATGCCTCTTATAAATTTCTACGAAAGTATAACCCGGAAGCACAATGGTTCCGTGAATCAAGCTTCACCCACCTTCACTTCAGACATATAAGTTTGCACCAATGCAAACAATCGACTTACCAGTTCTACAGCGGAAGTCTTTAGCCTTCTTTCACTTCTCTGAAATTTTCAAATGCATCCCATAATGCATTCAAACATTGCCAACAACAATCAATCAACCAAGAACACTTAAACATGACATAATCAACTCTTTTTATTGCATCAAATGGAAGATATAAAAAACTTTCCCACTAAGGGACTTACACAGACTTTTTCACCTTGAACCAAGCCGTAGCCTTACTAAAATTCTCTCAATTTGAGTCTCACATTCTCCTGTGTAAGCCTGCTGAATTTTCCATGACTTATTACTATTCATACAATAGATTTACTTGGAAAAAAACTGTGCAAAACCGTTGCACACGCAAGGGACGGCCATCTGTCCCATAAAGTAGTTTCATAACCGCATATAACTGTGCTTACTATCCAGTTTCTCTTTAAACTGGATCCATTTTCCAACACATGTTCTCTAGTAGTTAGGAACCTTCTCACACACTTATAAATTACTTTTATAAAGGTTTTATATTTTCTCATGTTATTGGCATGCTTGTGAAGCTCTTAACAACCTCCTAACCGTCACTTGAGCTGTATTGCACAACTATTGCACTTTACTGAATTCAGCCTTGATCCAATGCGCAGACATCTTGGCCATGCATGATTATTGCTCTAATATAATGCAAGGACAATTCTTGTGCTTCAATCATCAAGGCTAACTCCTTAAGATCACTCTAGTTATTCATGCGTCATATGCTTCACTTAGCCAATTTGTTTGACAATAACAATGCTCTTGCATTGCTAGCTTGTTTGCAGTACTCAGGCTTTGGCCATGCCTTGAACTAATTCATATACCAACTCTTGGCATATTTTACCTTCTTGCATCATCCTTGAGTTTGGGACAACTTAATTCCATGGATATGCCAACATAGCAGGTCATATATGTCACTTTGGGTTTGCCTTGACTTTCCCTCAATGAAGCTTCATTGTGTCGGACAATAAACTTCATTACTTAGCCAAATGTCTTTACAGTGTAGCATTATTTTTGCACTTCACGGGACCCTGTAGGGTTATGCCATCCTTAGCACTTGACAGTCTATGCAGTATTGCGTAATTATTGTCGGACACTGACTTGGCCTGCAACACTGTAACACACAATCATTGTGCGCCACCTGCCTGACCCCTCATACATACCTATTACCGCTCTATAACATAAGCTACACATCATTCCCTATCTTGGTATCTAAAACTAATGCCATGACCTAAATCATGCGTGAATCTCGACCGTGACAGCTATGGCAAGGTCACGCGCGCTATTATTGGCCTAGGCAGCTTTGACCAAGGCCATGTCATGGTCCTGTGTGTCGTTCTCGACCTTGGAAATATGTCCAAGGACATGGCATGATCTCATGTGTTATTCTCGGCCTTGGAAACTATGGCCAAGGACATTTTAGGGTCTAGCACACTATTATCGGCCTTGGCAGTTATGGACAAGGCCACGACATGCTCCTGTGTTATTACCATCCTTGGAAAGAGTGGCCAAAGACATAAAAAGACCATGCACACTATTCACGGTCGGTATGGCCTGCGCGCCACTCATGGCCATCATGGCCGGCGCACCACTCATGGCCATCATGGCATGCGCGATATTCACAGCCATCATGGCATACGCGATTGCATGACACTCATGGACATCATGGATTACACAATATTTTACGACAATCAGGGTCTGCACGATTTCACGCCACTCACGACCATCATAGCCTACGCGATATTCACGACCATTATGGCATGTGCGATTGCGCACCACTCACAGCTATCATGGCCTGTGTGCCAGTCAAGAACATCATGGCATGCAAGATATTCACAACTAACATGGATTATACGATTGCGTGCCACTCACATCCATCAAGGGTGATATGTAAAAACAAAATAAAAAATTACTACTAATAGAGGATATATTTTTTAATTCACCCATGATCGACTTTTCCTCTGGTAAGACATGTTAGAGCACCGCTCGATAGAACTCGCATGCATTGCTATCTCAAGCATGTTTGCCAATGTTAGTGATCAAAACTATAAGTCTTGATTTCTAGTCTACTATAGCTAAGTCTCGGACTAGGATAGAAAGTGTAGTTGAGCTCAAGAACTCCATGGAAATCATCATACAAGGCGAAGAACTACACAAGGAACTGGTGGAACTTTATCGACTAAAAGGTATACGAAGACTTGAAATTATCTATCACTCAAAATTCTATCTACTTGTTTGTGGGAGAAAACTACTTCTGCCGGTTTAGGTAATTTTGGGTGTGTGTGGATGAGAAGTGAGTTTAAACCTTCAACAAATGTGCTGCACGATGAGCACTTTGATTCGAGAGATAATCTATACAATTCTGGCCTAAACCAAAGACACGGCCGTTCCAGATTTGTTTCGATCACAGGTGAAGGATGTGAGGTTGATCTTAGGGAGGGAAGCGAAGAAGGTGTTGAGAGTATGAAGATGAAGGCTATTTGATGACTTGTTAACAGAAGGTTGAACAGGAGAGCAAATGTTCCAGGAAGGCTCTAGGTGTTGAATACGATGGTATTAACACTTGGTGTTCTGTGTTGTTCGAACTTCTGTCTTTGGAAATAGGGAGGAGAACCTATTTATACAAGTCAATAAGCCTTCATTACGTTTCTCGTGGGAAAGTGGAGGAAGTGGAGTTGTGTGTTAGTGCCACACGGTTGCTTGCCCACTTCTCCTATCATCGCTAACCGCCCATGTTTCCCTGACACGATCTTGTGATGGCGTGTTGCACGCTGTAAACCGCCATACCAATACCCCAGTTTTTATCCCCCAGTTGTGACGTGATTAATGTCTCGAGTGTGTGGATCACGGGACCCACAGGAAATAGTGCAGGGTGAACCGTGAACTTGGTATAACATCGCATGCAGCCATCTTCAGTGGACCGTTTGGAGGTTGTATAGACAAGCCATGCCTTGGTCGGTTACCCTATGAATAAGAGTGACGGATGGTGATCATGGTGATACCTTGTTTGATGGTTGATTCGTACCCTAAGTCATTCGTCCAAGCTTACAAAGTTGGACGGACGAGATGGTTTGCAACCCTACCTGCGATCGTTGGATGAGAGGCGCGCATGCTGCCTCTTTCGGCCCAAACGTTTGCATGCTTAGAGAGTTCCAATGGAGGGACCGATCATCCCTGCATGGAGGCGGTACAATGGTGTTCACGCCCATGCCTGCTTGACTCGCAAAGATTTAACCTGAGCCACTCGACTAAGGTGGCAAAGACGAGTGGTCGTGTTAGAACTTATGGAGGGGCCGTGACATGCCACCTTTGGGCGCGCATACCGAGGAGCTTGACCACTGTCGGTATTGGCCGATCAGCTAGACGTGAACTCGGGCCCACGGCGGTCATGCTAACATCCTCGGTTCCTTCTAAGTCTCCATCTTTTCCTTTCATCCAAGCCTGCGAAGATGGACGCTCGAGATGTTTCTGCGCCGCAAACCCTAATTAGGGTTTTGGACCGGCCACTTTGGGCGATCGGTTTTGGGTTGCGTGCGCCTCCTTTGGGGAGACCGACCATGTATGCAATATCTTGGGTCGACAGTGAGCACGTACATGCTTGCTCTATGACCTTGGGCGCAATCTAATCCATCCAACTATGCTTTCGAAGTCGGATGGTCGTGATCGTTTTGGATCTTCTCAACCTGCATAAGGCGTTAATCTAGCCTTGTTTGGGCAACCGTTTCTTGCGCCATGGCTTGCCTATGAGGTAGTCGGTCATGTAGGTAGAAAGTGGGCCCGCCAATGGTGTACCACCACTTCACTACTTGTTTTAGGGTATAATATAAGCCGTCCAACTACGCCTGCGAAGTTGGACGTTCACGATTAAAAGGAACCCTAGCCGTGTGTCATGCTCACTTTGAGCGCACGTTTTGGAAGGACCAACTGTATTTGTCCTTGACCGTTCGGTCATGTATGAAGGTGGGTCCGCGGTGATCATGGTAGCATGCTCAGGACCCCCTGAATCTATATCTACACCCTCCATCTATGCATGCAAAGTTGGACGGATGAGATATATTCCTGAGTTTGTTTTCAACAAGTGAGACTAACATGGGTAGTCTTGCATGCGTTCGACGGGGCTAGTATAACCTGCCGTCAGGTAGCCTACATGTGTTTGCATGTCGAACACAAGGCTTTAATTAAATCATTAATAGTAATGTTGTATACCTACAGAAAACCGGGATGGTTGCCACATGCTCCGTTCTAGGTAGGTTTTAATTCTCAGGGATGGTTGCACATGCTCCAATGAATTAATATGGCGAGAAGTATTCATCGCCTGAAGGCTTTATCCTTTGCAGGACGCCAGCTTACAAAAATTGGCTTTTTTACAATTTTACCCTTTAAATAGAAATCCACCATCAACACTACTCTATCTCATATCTTGAGACAAAAGTAGTTTTGCTATATAGACTTTGATTATACACATTTGCTATTTCGAGCCGAGCTTATCTCGCTTATCTATTTCTCTAAATACGTGTTCGTAAGATTTCGCTTTGGCCAAGTTCATCTTTACCTAGTGACGAAAGTCATGTTATGTTTCAATAACTTTGAAAATGGCTTTGACGAAAAATGGTTTGTGAATAACAACTATATAATGTCCTCTAAGAATGTTTCAATGATTGAAATGAGAGTTTAGATTATATAACCAATGATGGATATAAGGATTGTGTGGTAACACATATATGTATAAGTCCTTATTCCTTGAACCAATGTATGCGTACTTTGTTGATTAGGAAAACCAAAACAAGAGTTGTGAACTCAGTTCGCGAACTTACAGAGGTTCTCATCCCGAGAAAATCTGCTGGAGTTTTATAACTCCTTATGGGAACTTAAGTCCGCGAACTAAGTCCGCGTACTTGAGTTGGTTATATCTAAAGATGATTATTTGTGAACTTATATTTATATTAACTAAGGAATGCGATTTGCAAACCGTGGCTATAAAGTTCATGAATCTATTTGAGTGAATCAAATCATTTTTGCTTCAATTGTGTCTTGTATACTTCTATAAGATTTATACAATTGAACAACTCTCTAACTAGTTCATTTGAGCCATTTGAACTAATTATGTGAAGAAGAATATGGTCGATATGAAAGTGCTCATATGGCTAACCATTTGTTTGTTGAACCAACAAATGTACATGTTTGGGTACGGTTACACAAACCTAAAATCGTGCATTTCATTTGTGTTTAACAAGCTAAGTTTTCGATCCAACGGTTGAAAGATATTATCTTGAATCTAATCAGGTTTTCATCTAATGGTGAATATTGAATAATTTGTTACTAAGATAATATTGATTGCAAACCCTGGTTTGAAAGACTATATAAGGGAGAACTCAAGCAACTGGGAAACCTAATCCTCACACCTCCTGTGTGATACTAGTTTGATAAAGCGGGGGTCTAACAACCACACCCAATATTTTGCTTAGCAATCTATATGGACAAACTCCAATATACTTTTATGGGAATCAACTAGATAGTTAGACTCAACAATGGAAAAGTATATCAAAGAGTTTATATCTCAACATATCGATTTAAATCTTACTCAAGCAAACTGTGAGTCTCGATTAAATACAAGAGAGATAAACTTGGATGGTACCAAAGACCAATATCCAAGTGTCAATCAATTTAAATCAATAACCTAAAGGTCGGATATTCTAATTGATTGAACAACACACAACCTGTGATATTTCAATTATACATCAAAATATAATGCGGAAAAAAAATAACACAGACACCAGAATTTTGTTAACGAGGAAACCGCAAATGCAAAAAAACCTCGGGACCTAGTCCAGATTGAACACACACTGTATTAGGCCTCTACATACACTAGCCTACTCCAAACTAACTTCGGTATGGACTGTAGTTGAACCCCAACCAATCTCACACAAATCCAGGTACAGTTATGCTCTTACGTCTCTAATCCCAGCAGGATACTACGTACTTGATTCCTTTAGCTGATCTCACCCACAACTAAGAGTTGCTACGACCCAAAGTCGAAGACTTTAATAAACAAATCTGTATCACACAGAAAAGTCTATGGTAATAGATAAATCCGTCTCCCACGAATACACCTACGAGTTTTGTTCCATCTTTTGATAAAACAAGGTGAACATGAACCAATTCATAAACCGGACTTATTGTAGTTGTAGGAAATCCTACAACACACCCCTTATCATATCTTGATATTAATTTCTAGATCTACATATAGAAATGGTAGTAAAATTACTAAAATTATAAACGGACACCAAGATTTTTTACATGGTTCGATCAATTTGATCTACATCCATGATTCTTCACTAGGATTTTTAAAATTTACATTTGATTTTACATTGATAATCTCCACTAATGGAGTTCTAAATTTGGTTTTGGGGAAGAAGATGATAAAGAAAAATACATTCTCTCTCTAAAAATCTCTCTGCAAAATATCTCTCTCTCTCCTCAAATTGTGTCCCCCCCTTCTCTCTCTTGCTCTTCTCTTTATATAAGTATCTTCATGGTGGGTGACAGCTCATATTTAACTCATATTTCCCATTTTTTAGGATTTTTGCTATGTTCCTTGCAGGCTCTGCAATGCTCCTCGCGAGATCTTCTATCGTTCTCGCGAGATCTGCTATCGTGCTTGCAGGATCTTCTATCGTGCTCGTGAGACTCATCTATAACCACAAAATCTTCATTTCCTGCCTTGCTCTCGCGAGATCCCGCCTTGTGCTCGCGAGCATTCTCTCTAACTACAAAATCTTCACATCTTTCTCATGTTTTATGATGTCGTTGTCTATTACGTCATTCTTTGAATTATTCTGCGACGCTCGCAGAGTGTTGTTCTTCACGTAAATGTTGTTTAATAATTTCGTAAGAATATTGTTGTGGCGATATTCTGATCCTACATCTTGACTCTTTTTCCTTGAATATTGCTTGAAGAGCGATCTTTAAGGAAAAATCAATTGTTGTAGTAGTCTTTGATCTTTGTTGATGAGGGAACGAGCGAAAGAATACTGAACTTGAAAAGTACGTACTTGCCTCTATTCTTTTGTGAAGTTCCATATCCTTGCTAAGTAAATAAGAAGTATTAACTCTTGAAGTATTCGAAGTATGAAGTATCCTTGAAGAAATATAAGAAGTACTCAATCCTCAAAATATAAGAAGTATCCGTCCTTGAATGAAAATCATAAGTATTGCCTTTGTCCATGCGAAATTATTACTTCATTTTTGGTGAAAATCCCTGTCCATTTTGGAAATGATTCTTGCCGAGAAGATAAAGAACATAAAATGTTTTCTTGGTAATCCATAGTTGCCTCTGTTCTTTATCGATGGAGGTAGAATCCTTGAGAAAATGTTAAATGAACGAATTGTTTCTTTATTCTTATCTTGCCTCTGCCTCATGCGATAAAATAATCATATTATGTGAAATAATCACATTTCCTGCGAAATTATGGAATAGTTTGCGAGGTGTTGAATGAGTTTGCAAGTTTCTGAATGACCTTGCGAAATTATGAATAGTGTTCCTGAAATAGTGTTGTGAATAGTGCTGCAAAATGATGAATAGTGCCGCGAGCTGATGAATAGTGCTACGAGATTGTAGATAATCCGCTTGAGAAACTCTGAATAATACTTCTGAGAAATTCTGAGTAGTATTTCTGAAAGATTCTGAATAGTACTTTCTTTCTCTCTTACGATGAAAAAATCTGTCCTGCATTCTTAAAAGAAAATAATTAATGTTTGAGATTATTCTATTGGTTTTATTTTGCCTTCCTAGTTAAAGGTCTTATTTTGCCAATTTTGCTTTTTGCGACAAAATCGCAGGATGTCTTTACATTTGCATGTATTGACCCATTGATCTTGCCTTATCTTTATTCTTTGATTATATTGTGATAATATGACAAGTCTAAGTTCCCTCGCGAGATCAAAGCCTCATGACATTGCCTTCTTGCGATGAAATCGCAGGACGTCTTTACATTTTCATGTAAAAACCCATTGATCTCATCTTAACTTTTTCTCTTTTTATGGCTTGTTGCCTCTGTATAATATTCGTCACGCGACAATATGACAGGCCTAAATGTTCTTGCGAGCATAAAGTCTCATGACATTGCCGTCTTAAGACACTTATCAGCTCCCTAATGGAGGGTTCCGCCCTTATCTTCCCCCTGGTTGCCCCTTCAAGGAGGGCACATCGGCCATACAAGACTAGCTCCTCCCATCCAGATTTGCCAACAACCATTTGTTTTCGCAGCCTCTTGTCCTTTATGCCTATATGGCTTATAGTTACAAGACTGCACCCTAAATGGGGTTTTCTTCGGGCCAAGTGCATCATAGCCAAGACTTACCAAGAATGTCCAGGGTAGGTTCGTCCGTCCCGGGCACTCTTGGCTCAACCGTGTACCTCGACGCCTTGGTCATACTCTGCACTTCTTAGAAGAGACCCTCGGTCGTCCAACCAAGGTATAACCTTATATAGTTGGAAATCCAAGGTACCTCTCCTGGATAGGTTTTCTTTAACCCCAACATCTCCATGACTCAGGATCCAGCAGCGGTATAACCTTACCCCCGAATCATGTAAAGAGATACCCCCTTATATGATGCACTATTAGGTCTTACATTTTCCTCTTGCGAGATTGTACCCGCGAACTAGGGTGTACGCCATAAAGGTTCGTCCCATTCTATAAATCTCTGCGAAATTTTATTCGCGTTTCTTTATTCTGTCACTTCTTCTTTCATTTCTTTCATTTCTTCTTTCATTTCCGTCATTTCTTCTTTCATTATCATAACATCATATTTGAATTAAATATTCTTTAAAATCTTAGAAATCTTCTTTCAAATCTTGCGATTGTATCGCGTTGTTAATTCAAAAATCTTTTTCTATAAAAGAAATATTCTAAAGAATTATATAAATCAAATTTTTTTGGTTTGTTGAAATTTTGAAATCTTTGAAGTCTTGCGATTGTATTGATTTTTGTAAAATAAATCAAAAATATTTTATTTTTTGTAAAATAAATCAAAAATATTTTATTTTTTGTAAGTAAAATATTCAAGGAAAAATCTTTTTTTTTCTGTAAGTAAAAGATACTTAGCTTTCTTGCGATTTTCTGTTGTTATCGTCTCTTGCGAAGTATTTGACTTGCTTGTCAATTGAGAAGAAATGAGAAATGAACTCTTGATCTGCACCTTTCATATTCTCGCAACATACCAACCGTGCTAACCTCTCTTGCGAAATTAACTTGCGAAATTTTCATCAACTTTCTTTATTTGCAAAATAATCGAAAATCTTGCGAAGTAATGAAACACCAAATTCATTCCTATGACCAACTAATTGTACTTGAAATTTTGTAGCAATGATTCCCGCAACTATACAACTTCTGTGCAAACTTAAACCTTGATATTTTGTTTACTGTTGGGTGAACTTTTAGTAGACTTAGGCGAACCAGGCTTAGTGATACATTTCTTTTCTTGTTCTCGCAAGTATTTGGGAAGAAAGACTCCGCGAAGTGAAAAAGAAAAGAAAAAAGAAAGTCTCTGCAAAGGTAATTAAATCTATGAGTAATCTATGAGTAGTAAAAAGAAGAAATAATAATAAAAAATAAAAAATTCTGCGAGAGGGAGATTCGATCTTAAGTCTTCAAACTCATAGCCTCCTTATCTAACCATCTGTGCCAGCTTCTTTTCTGCAAAATTAAAGTAAGCTTTCTGTATTTTAATGTTTTGTCTTCTTCTTTTCTTCTTCTTCTCCTGTATGATTTTCGCTGGAACTTTATTCTTCACAACCTGATTTCTAATAAAGTTACTAAATGTAAAGTGAATTGGCCTTTGTTCTTGGTTGTTAATAGTCTCCACTTGCATAAGTTCAATCCATGCTTCGTTGGTCTTCATTCTCTTCGCAGGAATCTTTAATCTCGCAAGAGATGTATGATCGATATTGACCTAAATTGAGATGATGAGCTGATTTTGAGTGGCTCTATTCGTTGGTTGTACTTGTTAGTCTTCGCAAGAGTTGATGGCTTAGCTGTTTACTGATGATGGTAGTGGTAACGTAATCTCCTCAACATTCCTCTTCGGCTGTGATGCCTTTCTCGTTGGATGATTGATCTACCAAGGTTGTGGATGTAGTAAACTGGACTATTGTGTTTTTGTTCTTCGCTGATACATAGAACAATGGACGAGCAAATCATGGTTTTATTGGTTGCTGCGAAAATATGGCTAAGAGTAATATCTTTCTGCACATCGTTGACATGAATGATACTTCAGTAATTCTTATTCTTATTCTGATGAAGATTTTGCTTCGTTTCCTGAAGATTTTACTTCTCATCTCTGCGTGATTGTAGCTTAAGATGGATGATACTAATGAAGTGAGAATAATATTGGGTTCTAACTAGTCATTTGCTGATGGTCTTTCAGGTTAGAAGAATCTGCGATTTTTTCATTCAATTCTTCACGCTGCGAATTTGGAGAAGCTATCTCTTCATTCTCATGATGTTTGATAATCACTCTTGAGCTTGTAGATAATTTTTCTTGCTTTTCTTTGTCACGTGAGTGTATTGGTTTCTATTGCTTTCATATTTTCTCTTGAGGTGTTGCGAATGGATAGTGTTTCATTCCTTCGCAAGTGATGTGGTTAATTTTCTACGTTAGTTAACTTAATTTGGTGGAGCAAAGGTCACTGCATTCTTCTCTTCACTGGTAACTACAAGATTCTGTTGGTTATTTCCCTCGGTTCTCTTCGTTGTCTCTTACTCTTTCGTTTCAATCATCACCAGTTTATTAATCTTTGAGGTTTTGTTTTGTTTGATTCTATTTGTGTACCCTTCTTTCATGTTTTTTCAGTGATATATATCGTTTGATGTTGCGTCTCTGCTGGATCTTCAGGCTTGGATTGAACTCGTTCTCCACATGTTTATTAGGTTCCTGATCTGTTGATGCAACCGTGATGCGATACCAATGGACTGGGGATTTGCAAACTATGAGTATGGATATTGGTGAAAAATGATAAAACCCAAACTTCATCATATCTCTCTCTTTCTTCTTGTTTTGTTATCTGATAATTGAGCGGATGGTAAGTTTCGTCTGCTGCTGAGAATGAACTCTTGTTGTTCTTCACGACCATTCTGCTTGCATATCTTTTCTCTTTTCTTTGCGTCATAGTGGATGCTATTTTTGTTGTTGCGGTTCTACTCGCTGTTGTTGTCATTGCAGCTCTACTCGCTGCTATTGTCGTTGCTGTTCTACTCGCTACTGTTGAGTTTTGCCTGAGGTACTCTCTATTTGTGTTTTAATGACTTGATGGACTCAATGCATCTTGATCACTTCCCTTTATTTGTTCTTCGCTGGAATCATTGATGATTCACCTTCGTTCTTAATCGCAAGTTCTCTTTTATTCATTCGCTGCTACTCTTGGTGAGCTTTAAGCTGGTGCTTTTACTTCACATGATATGTTATGCTTCTGGAATTTATTTTTTCGCTGACTTTGCGTATTCTTTCGTACTATAATGATGCTATTTTCTACATGCGGCTCTGAGAAGATCTAAAGCGTGTGCTCCGTCAATTATGAGAAACTAGTTTCTTTCACGTCAATTGTTGGTAATTCGTAATTGTGGCTGTTCTTCTATGTACATGAAAGTCATCGCCGAAAATCCGTGTTGCTTAGATCATATGAAATATTGTTAAATCAGTTGATAATTTTGATAATTTTTTTTTTTTGAAACTGAATTGATGGGTTTATAGAATATGGTTTACTGTTTCTGAATCTACCCTTAAAATTTATTTTGATTTGAAAATTCAAAAGAAATATGAATTTTTCTTAAAACAAAGTTTTAAAAGGGAAAATTATGCTAAGGCCCGACCCATGGATAACCCATAATATGAGGCCCTTAATTAAAAGAAGTTTAAATTGTAGTTGCAGGAATTCCCACACTACACCCAACTCAAGAATTTATGACACAATTTGAAGATTAAGTACCTCTTTATTGATATGATCTTAAAATAATTACAGTAAACAAGAATACAATTCACTTAATAAGATTTTCTCTCACCTAAAAACTTTTTTAGCACTCAAAAATTCATCCTCCTCTCTGGAACTATTCATTTCCTTTATATAGGCATTTACATAATGGATTACAGCTCCCATGACTCATTTACGTTAAGATTCCCTTTAATTTCGGATCGAGTTCTTGTGATAAATCGCAGTTAGCACCGCCTTAATCATTCGCAAGTTTTATTGGTTCGTCGCCCCGAGAAATGTCACACTTTACTCATGTTTCGTCGTTTTCATCCGATATGTCATTCCTTACGTCACTTTGAGACGTGTCGCGAATATCATTGATGTGTCGCAGAACTGTTGTTTATTTCGCAAGAATATTGTTGTGACAATATTCTGATCCTACATCTTGCCTCTTCTCATATCTTTTCTGCGAAGAAGATAAAGATCATGAGAATTTAAGTTTCTTGATTTGCCGCAACTCCTTACTTTTTACCCGACAAAGTTCCTTATTTTACGTTTTACCGTTGGCACGTGTCAATCTTTACTTTTTTACCGATCAACCCGGTTACCCATCCTTCATCTATAAACTGTAGGATCAGAATATTGTCACAACAATATTCTTGCGAAATAAACAACAGTTCTGCGACACATCAATGATATTCTGCGACACGTCTCAAAGTGACGTAAGGAATAACATATCAGATGAAAACGACAGAAACATGAGTAAAGTGTGACATTTCTGCATTTAACCAATAAAACTTGTGAATGATTAAGGTGCTAATCATGATTTATCGCAAGAACTCAGATCCAAAATTAAAGGGAATCTTAACTCGAAATGAGTCTGTCGAGTTGTAGTCCATTATGTAAATGCCTATATAAAGGAAATGAATAGTTCCAGAGAGGAGGATGAATTTTTGAGTGCTAAGAAAGTTTTTAGGAGAGAGAAAATCTTATTAAGTGAATTGTATTCTTGTTTACTGTAATTATTTTAAGATCATATCAATAAAGAGGTACTTAATCTTCAAATTGTGTCATCAATTCTTGAGTTGGGTGTAGTGTGGGAATTCCTGCAACTACATTTTGGCGCCCAGAAACATGGATAAATAATTGAAAATCATAGAAAAAGTTAGGTAAAAGAAAGAAATTATTCAAGAGTTAGAAGAATATCAAGAAAATTGGTGGAAGAAAAGATGGTTGAAGTCAAAGATAATCAAAATAAATTGGAGTGTGATGTAATAACAAAGATGATGATAGATAAGTTCCATGAAGATATTAGAGGAAGGATACACAAGCGAGATTTTGAAGGAAAGAAAATCATGTTGGAAGATGAGGCATCACCGCTAAAATATTGGGAAAAACAGAAGATCACATTCACTACAAAGAGTAAATTCCGAAAGAAAATTTAAGTCATACATCTCCATTGGTGATCACAGTGTTTGTTGTACCAACAAGAAAAGAGAAATCAATAAGATCTACAGAAGAGTGGGTTGTGAATAGGAATCTGTTGGACGCAGGAAGTTCTGTGGATATAATGTTTTACCACACATTCAAGAAAATTGGATACAAAGATAAAGAAATGCTTAGTCCAACATATCATATTCATGGATTTGGAAAATCTCTAACAAAACCTAAAGGTGAAATTATAGTGCGAATTCTGCTGGGGGAAATAGAGACACAGATAACTTTGTGCGTGGTGGACGTGAAATCACCATATAATATGCTGTTAGGAAGACCATGGATACATGCAATCAAGGCTGTATCATCAACTCTACATCAGTGCATAAAATTTCCTATGCCTAGCGGAATTGGAGAGATTAGAGGAGATGCAGATTATGCAGCGTTGTGTTTCCAGAATGAAGTAAAGAATTGTGAAAATCAAATTCAGTTGCGAAAACAGAGCAGAAAAATAAGGAAAGAATAAAGGAAAGAAGAAGAATTCAAGATTTACATGATAAGATCAGAAGAAGGAAAAGGAATATTTAACGATGTATCGCAAGAAAGTGATGAACCAGCGGAGATAATAAAAACACCAACACCAATGGGAGAACATGAAGCCAGTTATATTGCAGCAGAACCCACAAAAGAAGTAAATGTAGGCAGTGAAGAAGACCCAAAAATGCTGAAAATTGGAACTAAGATGGATGTGGAGGAAGAAGAGCAAACTATAAACCTTCTGCGAGAATACAGAGACATTTTTGCGTGGAATATGGACGAGATTCCTGGAATAGATCCATCTGTTGCGTTCCATAGATTGGAGATTAACAAAAATGTCAGACCATTCAAACAAAGAATAAGAAAGATTGCGACCATTTATCATGCCAAGATAGAATAACAATTGCAAAAGATGCTAGACGCAGGAATTATAAGGCAAGCAAAATATCCAGAATGGATCGCCAACATGGTAGTAGTTCCCATGAAAAATAAGGGGATAAGAATTTGCATCGATTTTACTGATCTAAATAAAGCATGTCCCAAAGATAGTTTTCCCTTGCCAGATATTCCGCAGCTGGTGGAATCTGCCGCAGGAAATGATCGAATATCTTCGTTAGATGGATACAAGGGCTATAATCAAATCCCACTTGCGGAAGAAGATCAAGAACATAATGCATTCTTTACTCCCAGAGGATTATATTGCTACACAAAGATGCCTTTTGGGTTACGAAATGCAGGTGCAACTTATCAAAGGATGGTGGAAAAGGTGTTCGCGAAATGGATACATAAAACTTTAGAGGTATATGTAGATGATATGTTGGTAAAAAGCAAAGAAGCTAAGAATCATGTGCAGGATTTAAGGGAAATTTTTGATCATATGCGGCTTTTTAACATCAAGGTAAATCCTGAGAAATGTACTTTCGGAGTATCATCTGGGAAATTCTTGGGATATATTATATCAAAGGAAGGAATACAAGTTGATCCTGAAAAGGTGAAAGAAATTCGAGATATTCCAACTCCAGAAACAATAAAAGATGTGCAAAAATTGAATGTACTTTTAGCCTCATTAGGCAGATTCATTTCTCGGTCATCAGATAAATGCAAGCATTTCTTCAACATACTAAAAAAGGGAACAAAATTTAAATGGACATATGAATGTGAGAAAGCTTTTCAAGGAATTAAGGAATATTTGGTGAATATATCCATTTTACAGAAGGCTGAACCAGGAGAAGAATTGTTGATGTACCTTGCGACAAATCAACATGCTTTAAGCGCAGTACTTTTGCAAAATGACGCAGGAGTTGAAAAACCAATTTACTACATCAGCAAAAACATTCAATGTCTGGAGAAAAACTATTCAAAGATTGAAAAACTAATTTTGGCATTAGTTTATGCGGCATCTAAACTTCGCATATATTTCCAAGCGCATAAAATTAAAGTACTAACAAAAGTACCAATTGAATCAGTAATGAAAAATTCAAAAAGATTAGGCAGAGTTGAAAGATGGAACGCACAAGTGGGGCATTTTGAGATCCAATATGCAATTTTGTCTTCGCCAAAATCTCAAATTGTCGCAGAATTTCTCGCAGAATTTCCTTTGGAGGATGATGAAGTTGTAGAAGACATGATGGATATAGAAGAAGAGTACGGGGATCCAAGAGATCTTTTAACAGAACCAAATAGATGGGAAATATTAGTAGATGGATCATCCAATGGGGAAGGAAATGTAGTGGGAGTCGTTTTTATTTCATCAGAAGGGAAAAAAATGGCATTTTCATTCCGGTTAGAATTTGAATCTACAAATAACGAAACATAATATGAGGCTGTAGTGCATGCTCTAAGATTTGCAATAGAGATGAAGGTAGAGAATGCAAGAATTACCAGTGATTCGCAATTGATTATTCGCCAAATCGAAGGAGAATACGCAACTAATGATATAACTTTGAAAAAGTATAAGAAACTTGTTGAAGAATTATCTGCGAAAATTCCAAAACTCAAGTGGAGGCATATTTCAAGAAGAGATAATAGGCTCATGAGATGCTTTTGCGTTTATATCAAGTATGATGGTAGATCCAACTGCGAGAAATATAAAAATACAAACACTCATAGCACCGTCAATTAATAAAGAATATGAAGAGGAAGCTGAGGCAATGGTAGTAGAAAATAATAGCGAAGAATCAAGTCGAATTATCGCAGATTGGCGTGCGGAAATTCACGCATATCTAGCAAGAGGAGAGGTACCAAGAAACAGATTAGAAGCACACAAATTAAAAGTAGAGCAACAAATTATGAGTTAAGAGATGGGATATTATATCGAAAATCTTTAAATGGGCCTTCCCTCAGATGTCTGACACAAGAGGAAGGAAAACGAATACTAAAAATGTTACATAGTGGGGATGCTAGTAATCACAGCGACGGAAGATCTTTAGCATATAGAACTAAAATGCAAGGTTATTATTGGCCATATATGCATGAAGATGCAAAGAATTTATCAAGAAGTTGCGAGGAATGTCAGCGATTTACAAAAAGAATACATTCACCTTGTGAAACACTAACATCCTCAAAAAATGTTTGGCCATTTGGAAAGTGGGGTTTAGATATTGTGGGCCCATTTGTACCAGAATGTGGCAAAAGAGATTTTTATTTGTCGCAATGTAGATTACTTCACAAAATGGGCAGAAGTTAAAGCAGTACAGCATATTCGTGATAAGGACATTTTTACATTTATATTTGAAAACATCATTTGCAGATTCGGAATTCTTGCACAATTGGTGTCAGATAATGAAAAGAAATTTGAAGGACAAAATATAGAGATGCTACTTAATGCATTCAAGATAAAGTGCGGAAAATCGACTCCTTTATACCCACAAGCTAATGGTCAAGCTGAGGCAACTAACAAAACAATCGCAGATATCCTCAAGAAGAAGTTAGAAGGGCATCATAGAACATGGTGTCAACAAGTCCATAATGCATTTTGGGCTTATAATACTACACATAGAGAAGCAACTGGGGTATCACCTTTTGGTTTAACATATGGAGTTGAGGCAGTATTACCAACAGAAGTTGCTATTCCTACAACAAAAAGAGAAGCTTGGGAAAAGAATCTTAGTGCTGGTATGATTCTAGACAAACTTGATGAAGTAGAAGAGAAGAGAGAAAAAGCATTACAACATATGGAGAACTACCATCGCATATTAGCTCGTGAATATAATAAGCGAGTAAAGAAGCGTGAGTTCCAAGTTGGAGATCTAGTTCTGCGAGAAACACCAGAATATCAGTGATAAAATGGAGGGAAATTAGCGAAAAAATGGGACGGGCCATATATTATCAAAGAAATAATTGGAACTGGAGCATATAAGTTAATGGATCCAGAAGGAAGAGACATGGGTCAAAGACTGGGCAGACCATGGAATAGACAATATATAAGAAAATATTATCAATAAAGGTTTGAAAGACTAAGATGATTGGATTATACGCAAGCAATTGCGAGAGAATAAAAGAAATAATTCGCAAGAACAAAATTGGCAAAATACAAAGCAATTTTTCGCAATAACTTGCGAGATAATTAAGAATTTTAAATGCAAATGCATAAGACGGGCGCAAATCGCCTAAAAACATATGAAAATGGGACAATCCTTTATGGCGTACATCTTAGTTCGCAGATTCTATTCCGTAAGAAGCAACGTCCTTAAAGTACGTCATAAGGGGGGTATCTCTTTGCATTACTATGGGAAAGGCTATACTGCTGCTGGAACCTAGTCATGGAGATTTGGGATTATAGAAAATCCATCCAGGAGGGATAACTTGGATTCCCAACTATATAAGGTTATACCGTGGTTGGGCGCCCGAGAGTTTCTCCTAAGGAATGCAACGTATGATCAAGGCGTCGAGGTACACGGTTGAGTTGTGGGTGCCCGGGACGGATGAACCTACCCAGGCCATCCACGACAAGTCTTGGCTTACGATGTGTTCGACCCGAATAAAACCCCACTAGGGTGTAGTCTCGTAACTATAAGCCATATAGGCATAAAGGATAAGAGGCTACGAAAACAAATGGTTTTTTCTGGAACCGGATGGGAGGAGCTAGTCTTGTATGGCAGAAGTACGTCTCCTTGAAGGGGCAACCAGGGGGAGAGATAAGGGCGATACCCTCCATTAGGGAGTTGTGTATCAAAAAAGACGTCAATGTCATGGGACTTTATATTCGCAAGAGTATTTAGGCCCGTCATATTATCGCGTGACACAGACAACAATGTCATGGGACTTTATATTCGCAAGAATATTTAGGCCCGTCATATTGCCGCATAATAGGCAAAAAATCCAAAAATGAAATGTTAAGATGAGATCAATGGGTTTTTGCGATAAGAACAAAAGACGAGATAAATGAAATCAATGATAAGAGGATATAAATCGCAAAAACGTCCTGCGATTTCATCGAAAAGACGCCAATGTCATGAGTCTTAAAAAGAAAAGAGAAATTAATCTCGAAAGATGGCTTAGACTTGTCATATTGTCGCATAGATCAAAATAAATGATAAGATAAGATCAATGGATTATTACATATGAAAGTAAGAATGTCCTGCGATCTTGTCGCATAAAAGTGGCATAATAAGACCTTTAACTAGGAAGGCGAAATAAGACCACAAGAGAGATTATATTTGCGTATCATATAACAGATTTTTCGTAGCATTATTCGCGACAATTCATTCATCATATTGCAGAATGATAAAAAGAGCCAAGTATAAGGGATTTCTTACAATGGTAACATATTACATACTTCACAAGGAATATTATGAGGGGCAAATATGGGGATTATAAAACAATATTTCATTATCTTCCTTGAGAAGAATCAAGATAGTAAAAATAATTAAGTTATAAGAATCAGCGAAGCTTAGATTCAGATTAATAAAAATATATAATCAGAAGAAGATGATGGAGTTACAAAAACTGAAATGTTTCGTAAAAGAGATTTAGAAATTACAATCATTCGCAGGACAAGGAAAAGAACAAGATATTTCGCAAGAATATAAAACTTCAGAGAATATTCTTTCCTAATTTTATCATTCTTGTTCTCTACTAATATCTTCACCAGCGATATCTTTTTCAGTTTGGGTTTCTCCATCACTAGCGATTGTTTTGTGAGGAGGATTCTGTTCTTCTGCTTCTTTATGAGGATTTTCTTCCTCTTCTCCATCATTAGCGATTTCCTTTTGAGAAGGATTTTGTTCTTCTGCATCATTGAGAGGGTTTTCTTCTTCTTCTTCTATTTCTTTAGGTGGGTTTTGCTCATCCTCAGAAAAATCTTCTTCGTTACTTGAATAATTTAGATCTTCATCTATGAGACGGACTTTGTTATTATCTATCTCCAAGGGTTTGATTTTCATAGGAGGTAAGGAATGAGAGAATAGAACATTGTTTACGAGAACCTCAGCACCTAAATGAGCCTTACGGAGGCAATTCTTTTCCCGATTTCTGATCTCTATATCTTTGAAGTATTCAAGATAGTCAAATCTTCTTAATGCTCTGTTGCGGGAGTTAGAAAGCGCGGTATTATTTTTGCGAAGTTTGGCCAACCTCATAGACAGATTAGAAATTGAAGCTTGAAGATGCTTCTCAGATTCTGCAGAAGAAAAATTGCATATTAGATGGAATTCTCGCAAGAAATAAGATGGGAAAATACAATGAAATAATTAATAAATGAGGCAGTCAAAATGACTACCTTCCTTTTGTGAGGATAAAGTTTGAATTATGTTAAGGAAGCAATTCTTCCATTGATTCATGGTATCATCTAAAGTATCACTAACTTTACCTTTCAAACGAGATTTTATACTTTTTTCTTTATAAAGAAAATGAGTATTTTCTTCTTTTAAGGAGGAATGGGAGTTCTTCAATAGAGCAGAGCATAGTCATCTTTGAGATCGTTGACTTTTACGCTCGTAGCTAATCTACCTTTTATAATTTCTCTTGTTCAAAGGCAGATGATTCGGTTATCTTTTTAAGCTCATCTTTCAATACACGAAGAGATTGCTTTTGGTTGTCACACATCTTTTGAAGATTACTCAATTGCTGCGAATAAACCATTGTTTTACTCACAAAGCTACGTTTCTCTTGAGATAGGGTTTTGTTTTCATCTAAGAAAGATTCCACCCTCAAATTAGTCTGATTTAGCGAATATAAAAGTTGAGTGGCTTCATTACTTAGGCGATCTCGTTCACAAATTAGCTGATTATTCTCATTCTTAAGATTATTTATCTCGTCAATTGAATATGTGTAAAGAGTATTCAATCTATCAAATTGATTCTTCCAAGACTCTTTCCCAATGCGGGCCTCATCAGCGATTGTTTCCCATTCAAGTATCTTCAATAATTGGTTATGTTTTGAAGGTAAATATGCGTCAACAAATAAATAAAGAAAATTGAGTACATAGAAAACAAAGAATTACCTGAGGCAAAAACAGAGGCAAGAAAGTTATACCTTTCAGATCATCATTTCTCGCTACGAAGATTTTCGCATTCTAATTCGAGATCATAAACTTATGATCGAGAAGTTCACATTCTAAAGTTTTTGCTTGAAGATTCTTCTTCAAGGTTTCAATTTCACTTTCTAAAGCAGTTAGCTTAGACGAAGAACCGCAGGATCCAAGATGCTTGCTTAGAATCATACAAATATCCTGTCTCGCAGGGTCTGTAGAAGATTTCATAGCATCATTCAAAACTTCAGATAATATTTGAAAAGCATCTTCAACCCCTGTTGCTATTTCTTGAGAAGAAGGAAGAGAAGTAGAGGAAAAATTTTGGCGACAATAACTTGAAGATTAGAATCATTCGCGGTAGTAGGAGTGGAAGAAGGAACTTGGTTAGTCGCAGTTACAGTCTCATTCACCGCAACATCCTTCATCGCAACTTCATTCACCACGGATTCATTCACCGCAGTTTCATTTACCGTGGTTTCATTCACCACAGTTTCATTAATCATAGGATCATTGGCTGCTGATTTATTCACTTTAGTTCCAGCTATTAAAGATTCATCCATCGCAACTTTTGAAATATTGATGGAAATATTAGCATCAATAGTTTCATTTGGAATTTATGAAGAAGTAGTATTGGTGTTAATATTAGAATTTACGCGAGGATAAGGAGAAGATTTATCTTGCGGTAATGTGGTCCAACGAGCAAGAAATCAAGAATATCCACTTCATCTGGAAGGGCTTTAATTTGACGAGAACGCTTAAGAGGTCTAGAAATATTTTCTTCACCCTGCGAATAATAATGTAGATAAGAAACAGAGGCAACAATATTGTTATTTCAAATAAATAAGTGTTTCTTACTACCTTATCATTCTCAGATCTTTTCGCCTTTCCAACACGCCTTTTTTGAGGAACTTTAGGGTTAGGGTTTTTTACAGTAATCTTAATCTGAGAAGTAGTGTTACTGAAAAGGATAATATAGAATATGGGGATTACAAAGAAAATCAGGCGATAGAAATGCTGAAACATGAAAAAAAATAAGGTTCAAGATAAGAACATACCTTTGAGTCTCCATTAGAGCAGAAGCAGGAAGGATATTAGGAAAGAAAAAGTTGCAGATGAAAAAGAAAGATGTTGAAGAAAAGATAGAAGGTGAAAGAAAATCTTTCCTAGAGTGGGACATCTATTTATAGATGAAGGATGGGTAACCGGGTTAATCGGTAAAAAAGTAAAGATTGACACGTGCCAACGGTAAAACGTAAAATAGGGAACTTTGTCGGGTAAAAAGTAAGAAGTTGCGGAAAATCAAGAAACTTAAATTCTCATGATCTTTATCTTCTTCGCAGAAAAGATATGAGAAGAGGAAAGATGTAGGATCAGAATATTGTCACAACAATATTCTTGGGAAATAAACAACAGTTCTGCGACACATCAATGATATTATGCGACACGTCTCAAAGTCACGTAAGGAATGACATATCAGATGAAAACGACAGAAACATGAGTAAAGTGTGACATTTCTGCGATGAACCAATAAAACTTGCGAATGATTAAGGCGGTGCTAACTGCGATTTATCGCAAGAACTCAGATCCGAAATTAAAGGGAACCTTAACTGTAAATGAGCTGTCAGGAGCTGTAATCCATTATGTACATGCCAATATAAAGGAAATGAATAGTTCCAGAGAGGAGGATGAATTTTGAGTGCTAAGAAAGTTTTTAGGAGAGAGAAAATCTTATTAAGTGAATTGTATTCTTGTTTAATGTAATTCTTTTAAGATCATATCAATAAAGAGGTACTTAATCTTCAAATTGTGTCATAAATTCTTGAGTTGGGTGTAGTGTGGGAATTCCTGCAACTATAGAAATGATGAAACATGAACAAAATAAGGTTCAAGATAAGAACATACCTTTGAGTCTCCATTAGAGCAGCAGCAGGAAGGATATTAGGAAAGAAAAAGTTGCAGACGAAAAAGAAAGATGTTGAAAGAAAATCTTTCACCTTCTCTCTTTTCTTCAACATCTTTCTTTTTCGTCTGCAACTTTTTCTTTCCTAATATCCTTCCTGCTGCTGCTCTAATGGACACTCAAAGGTATGTTCTTATCTTGAACCTTATTTTGTTCATGTTTCATCATTTCTATCGCCTGATTTTCTTTGTAATCCCCATATTCTATATTATCCTTTTCAAGAACACTACTTCTCGGATTAAGATTACCGTCAAAAACCCTAACCCTAAAGTTCCTCAAAAAAGGCGTGTTGGAAAGGCGAAAAGATCTGAGAATGATAAGGTAGTAAGAAACACTTATTTCTTTGAAATAACAATATTGTTGCCTCTATTTCTTATCTACATTATTATTCGCAGGTGAAAAAATATTTCTAGACCTCTTAAGCGTTCTCGTCAAATTAAAGCTCTTCCGGATGAAGTGGATATTCTTGATTTCTTGTCCTGCAGACTCGTTCCGCCGCAAGATAAATCTTCTCCTTCTCCTCGTAAATTCTAATATTAACACCAATACTACTTCTTCATCAATTCCAAATGAAACTATTGATGCTAATATTTCCATCAATATTTCAAAAGTTGCGATGGATGAATCTTTAATAGCTGGAACTAAAGTGAATGAATTAGCAGGAAATGATCATGCGATTAATGAAACTGTGGTGAATGAAACCACGGTAAATGAAACTGCGGTGAATGAAGCCGTGGTGAATGAAGTTGCGATGAAGGATGTTGCGGTGAATGAGACTATAACTGTGACTAACAAACTTCCTTCTTCCACTCCTACTACCGCGAATGATTCTAATCTTTAAGTTATTGTCGCCAAAACATCTTCCTCTACTTCTCTTCCTTCTTCTTAAGAAATATCAATAGGGGTTGAATCTGCTTTTCAAATATTATCTGAAGTTTTGAATGATGCTATGAAATCTTCTACAGACCCTGCGAGACAGGATATTTGTATGATTCTAAGCAAGCATCTTGGATCTTGCGGTTCTTCGTCTAAGCTAACTGCTTTAGAAAGTGAATTTGAAACCTTGAAGAAGAATCTTCAAGCAAAAACTTTAGAATGTGAACTTCTCGATCATAAGTTTCGCAATTTTGAATTAGACTGCGAAAATCTTCGCAGCAGAAATGATGATATGAAAGGTATAACTTTCTTGCCTCTGTTTTTGCCTCAGTAATTCTTTGTTTTCTATGTACTCAATTTTTCTTTATTTATTTGTTGGCGCATATTTATCTTCAAAACATAACCAATTATTGAAGATACTTGAATGGGAAATAATCGCTGATGAGGCCCGCATTGGGAAAGAGTCTTGGAAGAATCAATTTGATAGATTGAATACTATTTACACATATTCAATTCACGAGATAAATAATCTTAAGAATGAGAATAATCAGCTAATTTGTGAACGAGATCGCCTAAGTAATGAAGCCACTCAACTTTTATATTCGCTAAATCAGACTAATTTGAGGGTGGAATCTTTATTAGATGAAAACAAAACCCTATCTCAAGAGAAACGTAGCTTTGTGAGTAAAACAATGGTTTATTCGCAGCAATTGAGTAATCTTCAAAAGATGTGTGACAACCAAAAGAAATCTCTTCGTGTATTGAAAGATGAGCTTAAAAAGATAACCGAATCATCTGCCGCTGAACAAGAGAAACTTATAAAAGGTAGATTAACTTTGAGCGTAAAAGTCAACAGTCTCAAAGATGACTATGCTCTACTGAAGAACTCCCATTCCTCCTTAAAAGAAGAAAATACTCATCTTCTTCTAAAGAAAAAAGTATAAAATCTCGTTTGAAAGGTAAAGTTGGTGATACTTTCGATGATACCATGAATCAATGGAAGAATTGCTTCCTTAACATAATTCAAACTTTATCCTCGCAAAAGGAAGGTAGTCATTTTGACTGCCTCATTTATTAATTATTTGATTGTATTTTCCCATCTTATTTCTTGTGAGAATTCCATCTAATATGCAATTTTTCTTCTGCAGAATCTGAGAAGCATCTTCAAGCTTCAATTTCTGATCTGTCTATGAGGTTGGCCAAACTTCGCAAAAATAATACCGCGCTTTCTAACTCCCGCAACATAGCATTAAGAAGATTTGACTATCTTGAATACTTCAAAGATATAGAGATCATAAATCGGGAAAAGAATTGCCTCCGTAAGGCTCATTTAGGTGCTGAGGTTCTCGTAAACAATGTTCTATTCTCTCATTCCTTACCTCCTATGAAGATCAAACCCTTGGAGATAGATAATAACGAAGTCCCTCGTCTCATAGATGAAGATCTAAATTATTCAAGTAACGAAGAAGATTTTTCTTAGGATGAGCAAAACCCACCTAAAGAAATAGAAGAAGAAGAAAACCCTCTCAATGATGCAGAAGAACAAAATCCTTCTCAAAAGGCAATCGCCAATGATGGAGAAGAGGAAGAAAATCCTCATAAAGAAGCAGAAGAACAGAATCCTCCTCACAAAACAATCGCTAGTGATGGAGAAACCCAAACTGAAAAAGATATCGCTGGTGAAGATAATAGTAACGAACAAGAATGATAAAATTAGGGAAGAATATTCTCTGATGTTTTATATTCTTGCGAAATATCTTGTTCTTTTCCTTGTCCTGCGAATGATTGTAATTTCTAAATCTCTTTTACGAAACATTTCAGTTTTTGTAACTCCATCATCTTCTTCTGATTATATATTTTTATTAATCTGAATCTATGCTTCGCTGATTCTTGTAACTTGATTATTTTTACTATCTTGATTCTTCTCAAGGAAGATAATGAAATATTGTTTTATAATCCCCATATTTGCCCCTCATAATCTTCCTTGTGAAGTATGTAATATGTTACCATTGTAAGAAATCCCTTATACTTGGCTCTTTTTATCATTCTGCAATATGATGAATGAATTGTCGCTAATAATGCTACGAAAAATCTGTTATATGATTCGAAAATATAATCTCTCTTGTGGTCTTATTTCGCCTTCCTAGTTAAAGGTCTTATTATTCCACTTTTATGCGACAAGATCGCAGGACATTCTTACTTTCATATGTAATAATCCATTGATCTTATCTTATCATTTATTTTGATCTATGCGACAATATGACAGGTCTAAGCCATCTTTCGAGATTAATTTCTCTTTGCTTTTTAAGACTCATGACATTGGCGTCTTTTCGATGAAATCGCAGGACGTTTTTGCGATTTATATCCTCTTATCATTGATTTCATTTATCTCGTCTTTTGTTCTTATCGCAAAAACCCATTGATCTCATCTTAACATTTCTTTTTTGGCTTTTTTGCCTATTATGCGGCAATATGACGGGCCTAAATATTCTTGCGAATATAAAGTCCCATGACATTGCTGTCTGTGTCACGGGATAATATGACGGGCCTAAATACTCTTGCGAATATAAATTCCCATGACATTGCCGTCGTTTTTGATACACAGCTCCCTAATGGAGGGTATCGCCCTTATCTCTCCCCCTGGTTACCCCTTCAAGGAGACGTACTTCTTCCATACAAGACTAGCTCCTCCCATCCAGTTCTAGAAATAACCAGTTGTTTTCGTAGCCTCTTATCCTTTATGCCTATATGGCTTATAATTACGAGACTACACCCTAGTGGGGTTTTCTTCGGGCCGAACACATCGTAATCCAAGACTTGCCGTGGATGGCCAGGGTAGGTTCATCCGTCCCGGGCACCCACAGCTTAACCGTGTACCTCGGCACCTTGATCATACGTTGCATTCCTTAGGAGAAACTCTCGGGCGCCCAACCAGGGTATAACCTTATATAGTTGGGAATCCAAGTTATCCCTCCTGGATGGATTTTCTATAATCCCAAATCTCTATGACTAGGTTCCAGCAGCAGTATAGCCTTTCCCATAGTCATGCAAAGAGATACCCCCCTTATGACATACTTTAAGGACGTTGCCTCTTACGGAATAGAATCCGCGAACTAAGATGTACGCCATAAAGGATCGTCCCATTTTCATATGTTTTTAGGCGATTTGCGCCCGTCTTATGCATTTGCATTTAAAATTCTTAATTATCTCGCAAGTTATTGCGAAAAATTGCTTTGTATTTTGCCAATTTTGTTCTTGCGAATTATTTATTTTATTCTCTCGCAATTGCTTGCGTATAATCCAATCATCTTAGTCTTTCAAACCTTTATTGATAATATTTTCTTAGATATTGTCTATTCCATGGTATGCCCAGTCTTTGACCCATGTCTCTTCCTTCTGGATCCATTAACTTATATGCTCCAGTTCGAATTATTTCTTTGATAATATATGGCCCGTCCCATTTTTTCGCTAATTTCCCTCCATTTTCTCGCTGATATTCTGGTGTTTCTCGCAGAACTAGATCTCCAACTTGGAACTCACGCTTCTTTACTCTCTTATTATATTCACGAGCTAATCTGCGATGGTAGTTCTCCATATGTTGTAATGCTTTTTCTCTCTTCTCTTCTACTTCATCAAGTTTGTCTAGAATCATACCAGCACTAAGATTATTTTCCCAAGCTTCTCTTTTTGTTGTAGGAATAACAACTTCTGTTGGTAATACTGCCTCAACTCCATATGTTAAAAAAAAGGTGATACCCCAGTTGCTTCTCTTCATGTAGTATTATAAGCCCAAACTGCATTATGGACTTGTTGACACCATGTTCTATGATGCCCTTCTAACTTCTTCTTGAGGATATCTGCGATTGTTTTGTTAGTTGCCTCAGCTTGAACATTATCTTGTGGGTATAAAGGAGTCGATTTTCCGCACTTTATCTTGAATTCATTAAGTAGCATCTCTATATTTTGTCCTTCAAATTGCTTTCCATTATCTGACACCAATTGTGCAGGAATTCCTAATCTGCAAATGATGTTTTCAAATATAAATGTAAAAATGTCCTTATCACGAATATGCTGTACTGCTTTAACTTCTGCCCATTTTGTGAAGTAATCTAGTGCGACAATTAAATATCTCTTTTGCCCTGTTCCTGGTACAAATGGGCCCATAATATCTAAACCCCACTTTCCAAATGGCCAAACATTTTTTGAGGATGTTAGTGTTTCACCAGGTGCATGTATTCTTTTTGCAAATCGCTGACATTCCTCGTAACTTCTTGATAAATTCTTTCCATCTTCATGCATATATGGCCAATAATAACCTTGCATTTTAGTTCTATATGCTAAAGATCTTCCTCCGCTGTGATTACCAGCATCCCCACTATGTAACATTTTTAGTATTTGTTTTCCTTCCTCTTGTGTCAGACATCTGAGGGAAGGCCTATTTAAAGATTTTAGATATAATATCCCATCTCTTAACTCATAATTTGTTGCTCTACTTTTTAATTTGTGTGCTTCTAATATGTTTCTTGGTACCTCTCCTATTGCTAGATATGCGTGAATTTCCGCACGCCAATATGCGATAATTCGACTTGATTCTTCGCCATTATTTTCTACTACCATTGCCTCAGCTTCCTCTTCATCTTCTTTATTAATTGACGGTGCTATGAGTGTTTGTATTTTTATATTTCTCGCAGTTGGATCTACCATCATACTTGATATAAACGCAAAAGCATCTGCGAGCCTATTATCTCTTCTTGAAATATGCCTCCACTTGAGTTTTGGAATTTTCGCAGATAATTCTTCAACAAGTTTCTTATACTTTTTCAAAGTTATATCATTAGTTGCGTATTCTCCTTCGATTTGGCGAATAATCAATTGCGAATCACTGGTAATTCTTGCATTCTCTACCTTCATCTCTATTGCAAATCTTAGAGCATGCACTACAAATTCATATTCTCGCTTTTCGTTATTTGTAGATTCAAATTCTAACCAGAATGCAAATGCCATTTTTGCCCCTTCTGGTGAAACAAAAACGACTCCCACTACATTTCCTTCCCCATTGGATGATCCATCTACTAATATTTCCCATCTATTTGGTTCTGTTAAAAGATCTCTTGGATCCCCGAACTCTTCTTCTATATCCATCATGTCTTCTACAGCTTCATCATCCTCCAGAGGAAATTCTGCGAGAAATTCGGCGACAATTTGAGATTTTGGCGAGGAAAAAATTGCATATTGGATCTCAAAATGCCCCACTTGTGCGTTCCATCTTTCAACTCTGCCTGATCTTTTTGAATTTTTCATTACTGATTCAATTGGTACTTTTGTTAGTACTTTAATTTTATGCGCTTGGAAATATATGCGAAGTTTAGATGCCGCATAAACTAATGCCAGAATTAGTTTTTCAATCTTTGAATAGTTTTTCTCCGCAGCATTGAATGTTTTGTTGATGTAGTAAATTGGTTTTTCAACTCCTGCGTCATTTCGCAAAAGTACTGCGCTTAAAGCATGTTGAGTTGTCGCAAGGTACATCAACAATTCTTCTCCTGGTTTAGCCTTCTGTAAAATGGATATATTCACCAAATATTCCTTAATTCCTTGAAAAGCTTTCTCACATTCATTTTTCCATTTAAATTTTGTTCCCTTTTTTAGTATGTTGAAGAAATGCTTGCATTTATCTAATGACCGTGAAATGAATCGGCCTAATGAGGCTAAAAGTCCATTCAATTTTTGCACATCTTTTATTATTGCTGGAGTTGGCATATCTCGAATTGCTTGCACCTTTTCAGGATCAACTTGTATTCCTTCCTTTGATACAATGTATCCCAAGAATTTCCCAGATGATACTCCGAAAGTACATTTCTCAGGATTTACCTTGATATTAAAAAGCCGATCTGATCAAAAATTTCCCTTAAATCCTGCACATGATTCTTAGCTTCTTTGCTTTTTACCAACATATCATCTACATATACCTCTAAAGTTTTATGTATCCATTTCGCGAACACCTTTTCCACCATCCTTTGATAAGTTTCTCCTGCATTTCGTAACCCAAAAGGCATCTTTGTGTAGCAATATAATCCTCTGGGAGCAAAGAATGCAGTATGTTCTTGATCTTCTTATGCAAGTGGGATTTGATTATAGCCCTTGTATCCATCTAACGAAGATATTCGATCATTTCTCTCGCTGCATTCCACCAAATTGCGGAATATCCGCAAGGGAAAACTATCTTTGGGACATGCTTTATTTAGATCAGTAAAAAATCGATGCAAATTCTTATCCCCTTATTTTTCATGGAAACTACTACCATGTTGGCGATCCATTCTGGATATTTTGCTTGCCTTATAATTCCTGCGTCTAGCATCTTCTGCAATTCTTCTTCTATCTTGGCATGATAAGTGGTCGCAATCTTTCTTATTCTTTGTTTGAATGGTCTAACATTTTTGTTAATCTCCAATCTATGGCACGCAACAAATGGATCTATTCCAGGCATCTCGTCCATATTCCACGCAAAATGTCTCTATATTCTCGTGAAGGTTTACGCTTGCTCTTCTTCCTCCACATCCATCTTAGTTCCAATTTTCAGCATTTTTGGGTCTTCTTCACTGCCAACATTTACTTTTTTTGCGGGTTCTGCTGCAATATAACTGGATTCATGTTCTCTCATTGGTGTTGGTGTTTTTATTATCTCCGCCGGTTCATCACTTTCTTGTGATACATCGTTAAATATTCCTTTTCCTTCTTCTGATCTTATCATGTAAATCTTGAATTCTTCTTCTTTCCTTTCTTCTTTCCTCATTTTTCTGCGTTGTTTTCGCAACTGAATTTGATTTTCACAATTATTTACTTCATTCTGGAAACACAGCGCTGCATAATCTGCATCTCCTCTAATCTCGCCAATTCCGCTAGGCATAGGAAATTTTATGCACTGATGTAGAGTTGATGATACAACCTTGATTAATGTATCCATGGTCTTCCCAACAACATATTATATGGTGATTTCACGTCCACCACGCACAAAGTTATCTGCGTCTCTATTTCCCCCAGCAGAATTCGCACTATAATTTCACCTTTAGGTTTTGTTAGAGATTTTCCAAATCCATGAATATGATATGTTGGACTAAGCATTTCTTCATCTTTGTATCCCATTTTCTTGAATGTGTGGTAAAACATTATATCCACAGAACTTCATGCGTCCACCAGAGTCCTATTCACAAATTTCACTCTTCTCAGATCTTATTGATTTCTCTTTTCTTGTTGGTACAATGACATTGTGATCACCAATGGAGATGTATGACTTAAATTTTCTTTCGAATTTCTTCTGTGTGAATGTGATCTTCTGTTTTTCCCAATCTTTTAGCGGTGATGCCTCATCTTCCAACATGATTTTCTTTCCTTCAAAATCTCGCTTGTGTATCCTTCCTCTAATATCTTCATGGAACTTATCTATCATCATCTTTGTTATTACATCACACTCCAATTTCTTTTGATTATCTTTGACTTCAACCATCTTTTCTTCCACCAATTTTCTTGATATTCTTCTAACTCTTGAATAATTTATTTCTTTTACCTAACTTTTGCTATGATTTTCAACTATTCATCCCCATGTTTCGGCGCCAAAATGTAGTTGCAGGAATTCCCACACTACACCCAACTCAAGAATTTATGACACAATTTGTAGATTAAGTACCTCTTTATTGATATGATCTTAAAAGAATTATAGTAAACAAGAATACAATTCACTTAATAAGATTTTCTCTCTCCTAAAAACTTTCTTAGCACTCAAAAATTCATCCTCCTCTCTGGAACTATTCATTTCCTTTATATAGGCATTTACATAATGGATTACAGCTCCTGACAGCTCATTTACTGTTAAGATTCCCTTTAATTTCGGATCTGAGTTCTTGCGATAAATCGCAGTTAGCACCGCCTTAATCATTCGCAAGTTTTATTGGTTCGTCGCAGAAATGTCACACTTTACTCATGTTTCTGTCGTTTTCATCTGATATGTCATTCCTTACGTCACTTTGAGACGTGTCGCAAAATATCATTGATGTGTCGCAGAACTGTTGTTTATTTCGCAAGAATATTTTTGTGACAATATTCTGATCCTACTAAATCTAGGCCCCGAATTATTAAAAGACATTCATACCCTTACATATATTGTCAAGCCCCAAATTAAATAAAAATTTAAAACTAAGCCCAAAATTATTAAAATATCGCGGGAATGTGTAAACAGAAGTTACACATGCATATGTCATGTGTAACCAGAAGTTACACATCGTTATGACATGTGTAATGCAAAGTTACATATCAAAAAGAATGCATACAAAAAATACATGTATTTATAATAGTAATTTTTTAGCATGTGTAACTAAAAGTTACACACGCATATGTATAGTGTAATTGAGAGTTACATATGCATCTTTCTTGTGTAATTGAGAGTTACATGCATCTTTCTAGGCCCAACAACCGCTGCTAGCCACCACCACTGCATCCTCATCCTCCTCCAAAACCTGCACCTCCACCACCACAAATAATCCACCAGCTTTTATGAAGTTATCTGCAACCTGAAGAACAACAAACAAACATATTTTATGAGATTAAAAGAAAGACATACAAAACAATGCATAATCACTTTCAAATGCATGTGACTATTATAATTAGGAGTGACACATACATATAAGGTTAAATGTACTTAGATTCAGAGATGCAAAAAACAATTTTGTTATTAATTTTTAGCATGTGTAACTAGGACTTACACATGAATATGCGTAGTGTAACTGAGAGTTACACATGCTTGTTGTATGTGTAATTAGGAGTTACACATGCATAGTGGCAGGTGTAACCAATAGTTACACATATACAGTGGCATGTAAACATGAAATCTCTTTGTACATATAAAGCAAAAACACTAAATATGTAACTTAATGATGGTTTCAGCATCGAGATACCGTCTTTGAGATGATAAAATCCGAGTCAACAAAATCCATCCTCAAACATTGGACCCAACCTCCAATTTCAGCAATTGAGTCGCATAATGTAAAGTAACATCCATCTTTCTCCGTCTCGGAATTTTCTAGACTAAGATGGTAGATAATGTCAGGGCATATATCTTTCATGGTTCTCTCAGCATTTTGTAATGCTTCCAGCGATTCAGACTGTTTTCTAACCCTCTAGGAGTCAGTCATCACAGATCGTGCTTCAGCTGACAATGAAACACCTAGAAAGTTATGTGCATAACTAGCCATCTGATCACATCTTCGTGATAGCATATACAACCCATGATAGCTAACCAAGTTCCTAGATACAGGCTGTGAAACATATCCATACAACATCTAAAGATACTAGTCAATAACTGAATCCATTGTAATCATGAGAGTTCATCATTTTTAGCTGATTGAATTCAACTAGTATTACCAAAAAATTGAACCTAAAACAACAACATCAACAGTAATAATGGCAATCTAAACGTACCTAGATTCAAAACTCATTAATTACACATGTAACTTGTGTAACAGTAAGTTACACATGCATCCGACTAGTGCAAAAGTAATTCAATCACTAAAACTAGAAGTTACATATTCAATCAGTATGTATAAGTAAAAGTTACACATCTAAATAGCATGTGTAACTAGAAATTACACATCTATTTAGCTTGTGTAACTAGAAGTTACACATCTAATTAGCATGTCTAACTAGAAATTACACATCTATTTAGCTTGTGTAACTAGAAATTACACATTTATTTACCTAACATATAGGTTAAACAATTTAAACAAGAATGGAAAGGCACAAAAACAAAATGAAAGCAACTATTTCATTTCAAAAAAAATGAAAACAACTAAGCTAAGTGTCTGGAAGTGCACTGACGTTGAAAAGATAAAATACTATATCATGATAATTGCCAACGTTCAACCCTTTCATGTCCTTTATCCAAGCAAGTTTGGAATTGCATAATCCTTTTCTCAACCTCGACAACAAGCAGTTTCCTTTGAAGGCGAGCAATCTCTACCTTCAGCTCGTTTGTCCTAAAAATATATTAGATAAAATGAGAAAATGAGAAAATGCATACCACACCAAAACAATGCAATGATAGCAGTCCAAATCAATTAGTGCATGTCATCTGAATGAAAACAATAGACTTGACAGTGTAAAAATCATGTGCTGCATTAAAAGATAACCATGATACATTAAAAAAAAAACTACTAAGAATAACTTATACTAATTGCTATAGCACAATAACCAGTTTAAGGATCCTTATCATTTTTGGTCATATTCCTCATGATTTTGCATTGTACCTTTGGAAAACAATGATACACATACAGTACCACACTTGAAGTGTCGTTTTGTTACTAGTACACAAAAAGGAAAAAAAAAAAGGAAAATAGATAAAAAAATTAAACTAGTTGTTAAAATTGATAAGAATTGCCAAGGAAGGAGACAAACAATCATACCAATTTGTAAGAGTTAACAAAGATGCAGAAGTCATAATCCTGTGTATGTTGGGATCTCAACCAAATAACTGTCCATAATATTCTCCACCTGCAGGAAGTCAATGTTCCCAATCATCTTCATCAAAAAATTTGTAGTTTCATTACACACCGAGAATTACAACTGATCTTATTTGTCACAACATTTGCTTCAGCAACATTCCATAATCATCAATTGAAGTTCTGGTACAGGATCTTTGAGAACTCATTTTGAAAAAGCCAAGCAAGTTTTTACTTTATCAGTTATCGAAAATCATAGGCTAAAACCTTATTTCTCCATATAAATTACAGGAACAAACAAGATTCAATAATTCCAATAAAGCTATAACAATCATTTTGGAATAATGGAAGTTCCAGATTAGAGCGAAACATGAAAAGTAAATCAAACTCTAAAAATTTAGAGAGATAATAAAGATTAAGATGCACCGATTACTAATTTGAATTTAGATTTGCAATCAGGAAAACGAATTGAAAGATCAATAAAATCTCAATCACGAACTCTACAAATTATTTGTGATTTTTTTTATCTCAAATCGAAGATAAAGATGAGATGATTACAAATACAGACTCCAATTACAAATCGAATTAAAAAATTGATCAAAAATAATTGTTCTTATTGATTTTTCAAAACAAAATTAAAACTGAATCTAAAGACAAATATAGTTTAGGAGCAAAACTTATCTGATTTGTTAGATTTATTGATGAAATTAATTTGAAATTGTTGAGATTTGATATTAATCTTCCAATTTTCCTCTCCGATTTGATTTTCTTCGTTTTTTCTTTCATTCATATTTCTTCTTCGTTTCGGCAGAGCTGTAGGGAGAAACGAAACCGAATAAAAATGAAATCTAATGAAATTAAAAGAACCGTGAAGAAGATGAAAGAAGAAATTGATGGGATGAAACAATAACTAGTTATAGAATACAGAGAATCGATTGTAACTAATAGGGAAGAAAGAAAACCTAAGAGAATCGTTGCAGCTCTGATCTGAGATTCAATGTAAAACAAAAAATGATTGACTGATTTCGTTCTTCTGTAATAAGTAAACGTCATCAGTGGAGATCGATGAAGCGAGAATCGTTCCCTTGCGCTCTGGAATCGTTTTCTTCGGTTTGATGGAAAAACCCTAATTTTCTTCATAGCAGAGACGAAAGAGAAGTGAGAGAAAGTGAAAATGAAAATGAATCTGGAAATGAAACTTGTAGCCAATTTCATTAGGTATATATAGTAAAGGGCGTTTTTGGTATTACAAAATTTCCCCAAATCCTAAACTTTATTACCAAGCCCTGAAATCTAAAGTTTTGGGCCTAGAAATATTAAAAAGTGAAAGTATGGAGTTGATAGGGGAGGATCCATTTAGTGGGGCTTCTATATGTTGAACCCATATAGTAGAGGGGTTCTAGTATTTTTCACGTTTTAAAATATATTAAATTTTGCTTAAATTTTATTGTAAATCATCAAATCTAATTATTAAAAGCAAAATTAGAGAGATAAGAGAAGAATTTGTCCTTCTGATGATAAATGTCGACGAAGATTCTGTTATTTCATGGGAGGGGTAATCTTCCAATCTACTCACATTTGCCTTCTTTTAGTTATTGGTACTATTCGTAGTCTGAAAGTGTACGAAAATCACTAGAACTCTCATATTTTCCCTTGTATATCATTGGTGATCCTGATGTTAATTTTCATTCTCTCCTTGGGATTTCTGTCTTCGCCCTTGTAGCTTAAAGATCCGGTTTAACTCATCATCACCCTTAGCTAATTTCTTTGAATCTTCCTCTATCCCTGTTTCTAACGCCAAAATGTAGTTGCAGGAAATCATACAACACACCCCTTATCATATCTTGATATTAATTTCTAGATCTACATATAGAAATGGTAGTAAAATTATTAAAATTATAAACGGACACCAAGATTTTTTACATGGTTCAATCAATTTGATCTACATCCATGATTCTTCACTAGGATTGTTAAAATTTACATTTGATTTTACATTGATAATCTCCACTAATGGAGTTCTAAATTTGGTTTTGGGGAAGAAGATGATAAAGAAAAATACATTCTCTCTCTAAAAATATCTCTCTCTCTCCTCAAATTGTGTCCCCCCCCCTTCTCTCTCTTGCTCTTCTCTTTATATAGGTATCTTCACGGTGGGTGACCGCTCATATTCAACTCATATTTCCCATTTTTTAGGATTTTTGCTATGTTCCTTTCAGGTAGGGGTGGCAACGGATAGATATCCGGCGGATATTGGCAAATCCGATAAGGTTAAGGTTAAGGATTATCGGATATCCGGTATCCGATAATATCCGGCGGATACCAAAAATTCCAATCCGATAAGGTTAAGGTTAAGCTATCGGATATCGGATTTTTATCCGTTAATATCCGTTAATATATGACCATATCATTATGGACGTTTCTTCAGTTTTTTGACCATAAACGTAACACCATTTTAACTTGAACCTTGCTACTACTCTAATGCTAAAGACAATGTGACGACTAAACATTGTTTATTGCCCAATAACCTTCCATTGCAACATTGTTTCAATTGTCACTACTAGTAAACCGTTAATGTATGACCTTATCCTATAGGATTTTTATCCGTTAACCCCTACCTTATCGGATATCGGATATTAACCAATCGGATAGAGCCCAATCCGATTCCGATAGGTTAAGAGGAAATATCCGATAAGTTATCGGATCCGGATATCCGGTATCCGATATAACGGATAAAATCATATAGGATTTCTAATAATCGGAAATGGATACCGGATATCGGTTATCCATTGCCAGCCCTACTTGCAGGCTCTGCTATGCTCCTCGCGAGATCTGCTATCGTGCTCGCGAGACTCATCTATAACCACAAAATCTTCATTTCCTGCCTTGCTCTCGCGAGATCCCGCCTTGTGCTCACGAGCATTCTCTCTAACTACAAAATCTTCACATCTTTCTCATGTTTTATGATGTCGTTGTCTATTACGTCATTCTTTGAATTATTCTGCGACGCTCGCAAAGTGTTGTTGAAAAACTCACATAAATGTTGTTTAATAATTTCGTAAGAATATTGTTGTGGAGATATTATGATCCTACACTTATATTCCCGAAGAACAGCCTAGTGTTATCAATCACCTCACAATAGTCTTAATTGACGCAGCGAAGAAAAAAAAATGTGGAATCACAAACGATGAGATGAAGATGTTCGTGATTACTTTTTATCTTGCCTATCGGAGATAAAAATCTCAAGCCAATTGTTACAATTGTACTCGTATGATAGAAACATCAAGATCAGATCACACAACTACAAGAAAGTAGTATCGATCTGGCTTCACAATCCCAATGAAGTCTTTAAGTCGTTAACCTGGTTTAGAAGAAGAAACCAAAGGTTAAAGGAGAATTGACTCTAGCTTAGCACAACTAGTATCACCCATAATGTGTGGGGATTAGGTTTCCTAGTTGCTAGAGTTCCCACTTATATAGTCTTTCAAATTAGGGTTTGTAATCAATGTTATCTTAGTGACAAAGCATTCAATATTCACCGTTAGATGAAAACCTGATTAGATTCAATCTAATATTTATCAACCGTTAGATCGAAAACATAGCTTGTTATACACAAATGAAATGCACGTTTCTAGGCTTGTGTAACAGTACCCAAACTTGTACATTAATTGGTTCAACAATAGTTAACCAAATGGTTAGCCATACGATCACTTTCATATCAACCATATTCTTTTTCACCATAACTAGTTCAAATGAACTACTTAGAGAGTTGTTCAATTGCAAGGAAATCTTATGTACTACACAAGACACAATTGAAGCAAAAATAATTTGATTCACTCGAATCGGTTCATGAACTATATAGCCACGGTTTGCAATTGCATTCCTTAATTTATAAAGATAAGTTCACAAATATCGTTTTTAGATATAACCTACTCAAGTTCGCGGATTGGATTCACGAACTTAAGTTCAAGGATAGAGTTCACAAACTCCAGCAGAAATTCTCGGGTTTGAGAACTTCGCCAGTTCGCGGACTTAGCTCACGTACTACTCCGGTTCACTTGATCAACAAAGTTCGCAAACTTCGGTTCAAGGAATAAGGACTTATACATATATGTGTTTCCACAACAATGTTTATATCATCCAATGGTTATATAATCTAAACTCTCATAGTCTCATTTCAATCATTGAAACATTCTCAGAGGACGTTATATAGTTGTTCTTCACAAACCATTTTTTGTCAGAACAATTTTCAAAGTGATTGAAACATAACATGACTTTCGTCACTAGGAAAAGATGAACTTGGCTAAAGCAAAAGCTTTACCAACACATATTTCGAGAAATAGATAGGCGAGGTAAACCCGGCTCGAAATACCAAATGTGTATAATCTAAGTCTATATAGCAAAACGACTTTTATCTCAAGATAGGAGATAAATAGACTTTTGAGTGATAGATAAGTTCAAATATCCACATACCTTTTAGTCGATGAAGATCCACCAGTTCCTTGAGTAGTCCTTCGTCTTATATGATGATTTCCATGGAGTTCTTGAGATCAACTACACTTTCTATCCTAGTCCGAGACCTTAGCTATAGTAAACTAGAAATCAAGACTTATAGTTTTGATCACTAACATTGACAAACATGCTTGAGATAGCAACGCATGCAAGTTCGACCGAGCAATGCTCTAACAATCTCCCCCTTTGTTAATTTTAGTGACAAAACTATCAATACATATGGAATACAAAAATTATATTAATAAACTTTTGTAGCTCCTATTCCATATGCCTAATCTGTAAAATTACTCGAAATCTTTGTCACTTCCAAGTAGTCCAATGATCCCAAAGGTTGTAAGTTTAGCATCATCGTTGTTGAAAATCCGTAGCTATAGCAACGAGAAAACAAGAGTTCTGTTATATAGTGTCATAGTTGTTAGAGTATTGCTCGGTCAAACTCGCATGCATTGCTATCTCAAGCATGTTTGTCAATATTAGTGATCAAAACTATAAAGTCTTGATTTCTAATCTACTATATCTAAGGTCTCGGACTAGGATAGAAAGTGTAGTTGAGCTCAAGAACTCCATGGCGATCATCATACAAGACGAAGGACTACTCGAGGAACCAGTGGATCTTCATCGACTAAAAGGTATGTAGAGACTTGAACTTATCTATCACTCAAAAGTCTATCTAATCTATCCTATCTTGAGACAAAAGTCGTTTTACTATATAGACTAAGAATATGCACATGTGACATTTCGAGCTTAGTATATCTCGCTTATCTATTTCTCGAAATATGTGTTGGTAAAGCTTTCACTTTATCCAAGTTCATCCTTGCCTAGTGACGAAAGTCATGTTATGTTTCAATCACTTTAAAAATTAATCTAACGAAAACTAGTTCGTGAATAATAACTATATGACGTCCTCTGAGAATATTTGAATGATTGAAATAAGAGCTTAGACTATATAACCATTGGGGGATATAAACATTGTTATGGAAACATATATATATATATATATAAGTCCTTAGCACTTGAACCGAAGTTTGCGAACTTTGTTGATCAAGTGAAAACCAGAACATGAACTGGAAACTCAGTCCGCGAACTGGCGTAGTTCTTGAACCCAAGAATATCTGCTGGAGTTGAATCTCAGGTGCAGTCCGCGAACTAACGGAATTTCTTGAACCGAGAATTTCTGCTGGAGTTTATTAACTTCAACCAGTTAGCTTAAGTCCGCGAACTCTGTCCGCGAACTCAAGAGGTTATGTCTGAAAACGTTGTTCGTGAACTTATCTAAATTACTAAGGAATGCTTTTACAAACCGTTTCTTTATAATTCATGAAATAATTCGAGTGAATCACATCGTTTTGGATTTAATTGTATCTTGTGTAGTGCATGAGATCTCATAGCAATTGAACAACTCTTTAACTAGTTCATTTGAGTCATTTGGACTAGTTATGGTGAAGAAGAATATGGTTGATATAAAAGTTATCATTTGGATAACCATTTGGTTGACTAATATTGAACCAACCATTGTACACGTTTGGGTACGGTTACACAAACCCAAAACTTCAAGTACATGTGTGTATGGCAAGCTAAGTTTTCAATCTAACGGTTGAGAGATATTAGCTTGTATCTAATCAGGTTTTTATCTAACGGTGAATATTGAATTCTTTGTTAGCAAGCTAACATTGATTGCGAACCCTGATTTGAAAGACTATATAAGGGAGAACTCTATCAACTGGGAAACCTAATCCCCACACATTCTGTGTGATACTAGTTTGCTAAATCTAGAGTCAATTCTCCTTTAACCTTTGGTTTTCTTCTTCTAAAACCTGGTTAACGACTTAAAGACTTCATTGGGATTATGAATCCAGACCGATACTACTTTTCTTGTAGTTGTGTGATATGATCTTGCTGTTTCTATCGTACGAGTACAATTGTAATAATTATCTTTAGATTTCTATCTCCGATAGGCAAGATAAAAGTAGTCACTAACATCTTCGTCTCATTGTTTGTGATTCCTCAATAATTTGATTTGCTGCGTCGATTAAGTTTATTGTGAGGTGATTGATTAAACTGAGTTGTTCTTCGGTAATATAAGTCTGGTTTTATCGATTGGTTCCTGTTCACCTTGATTTATCAAAAGACGGAACAAAACTCATAGGTTTATTCGTGGGAGACGAATTTATCTATTATATGTAGACTTTTCTGTGTGAGATAGATTTGTTTGCTAAAGTCTTCGACTTTGGGTCGTATCAACACTTAGTTGTGGGTGAGATCAGCTAAGGGAATCAAGTGCGCAGTATCCTGCTGGGATCATAGGCGTAGGAGCATAAATATACCTTGGATCAGTGTGATATTGGTTGGGGTTCAACTACAGTCCAGACCAAAGTTAATTTGGAGTAGGCTAGTGTCTGTAGCGGCTTAATACAGTGTATGTTTAATCTGGACTAGGTCCCGGGGTTTTTCTGCATTTGCGGTTTCCTCGTTAACAAAATTTTGGTGTCTGTGTTATTTCTTTTCCGCATTATATTTTTATATAATTAAAATAATACAGGTTGTGTGTTGTTCAATCGATTAGAATATCCGACCTATTGGTTGTTGATTTAAATGGATTGACACTTATATATTGGTCTTTGGTACCATCCAAGTTATCTCTCTTTGATTAGACTCGTGAATCATATTTGCTTGAGTAAATCAAATTGAGAGATTGAGATAATAACTACTTGAGTATTTTATATTGATTGAGTCTAGTTGATTCTCTAGAAAACAACTCGGAGTTGTCCATACAGATTGCTAATTGAAATATTGGGTGAGGTTGTTAAACCCCCGCTTTTTAAATTGGTATCAGAGCATGCAAACACAATAAACCTGATAAGTTTGTGTTTGTTCGGTCCTTGAAATTTGTCTCATGGGAAATTTCTTTGGAAAATTTTCTCTTGGAATCTTTAACGCACACCAGAAATTCTTAAAGATTGATCAAGATCTATTATGGTCAAAACCTCTAATCTCTCATGATAATTTCATTTCATCTGAGAAGGAAGTTTTAGATGATATGTGTCAATCTAAAAAAGAAAATAAAAAGGAGGGGAGATTAAAGAAACGTTCATGGCGCTCAATGATATGGAATCTCACGAGAACAACTACCGATCTATATGAGGAGTACTATCATAATGGATCAGCTGATAAATATCTTTTCAAAGCGTTCGAAGACGTTTTTAGATCCTTAGAGAAACTTAATTTTGTTAAGTCTAAGAATCACTCCAAAAATGGCTATGTACATATTAAACCTCTAAATAATATTATACAACCTGGAAAATGGAAGAATCCTCCTTTGAGGCATATCAAGCAAAGGAATGGAAGCTCAGACTCCCATGCTTATTATCATTATGTTACGGGGACTGTTCACACTGATCAACCAAAAATGTTGCATGAGAATTTCTCTGCACATTATGCCTCTTGGTAACAAGACTGGCACTACCCCATATATATATCTTGAAATGGGGCAAGAGATGGTTGAATCGTGTATACGTTTCAATTTAATCTTTCTAGTGCATCCTTATTGTTGTGAAATGCATAATTCTTGATATGAAATTGTCTAAAAAAAAGCTTCTTTTAGTTCTTTGTGGGTTTAAGTTCGCAAACGGGTCCAAGCCCATGTTTGGTCTTATTAAAAGGAAGTTCGCATACTCCCTTCTTCCTCTCACCCGTCCGCATACGTGAACTTCTAGGTTTTTATGTGTTATCTCCATTAAATACTTTTTGGAGAAACTAAGAGAAAGGGTGTTGAATATTCACTCCAAGTAAGTAAATTCCTCTTGTTCCTTTCAATTTCTTGGTTCTCATGATGAATTCTAATGGCTCAAAAAGGATTCCCAAAGTTTCAAATAGCTCTAGTATGGATCCTCCTTATGGCCAAAATTCTCTTAGGATTAGTTTTGTGGATGATTCATGTGCTAGAATTTTTGATAAGATTTCATCTAAAGGTTTTATTTTAGAAAAGAAATTGGATTTTTCTAGTGGACATGATGAGGATTTAACTTGTTTCAAAAAGTTCAATCTTGGAAATATCTTTGATGGTCTTGGTCAAGGTTTTGATTCTCTAACAAGAATTTTCTATGCCAACATCCATGATGTTGATCTTGATAAGATGGAATTCAAATCCATGGTAAATAGAAAAAGTCTTCTTGTTAATAGAGAGTTAATTTCAAAGATTATCAACATACCGTTGGGAAACGTGCATCTCCCTAGACCAAGTGATAAACGTCCCTCATGTGATGATATCTCTATGGGGCTTTGTGGTAAGAAGGTATCTTGGAATCAAGGGAAGTTTCCTACTAATGATCTTAGTATTGCATTAATGGCATTTGGAAAACTTGGTATTCCCAATCTTTATCCGTCCACAATTGAGAATTCTTGGTGGAACCATGAGTTTGCTAAATTAGTCTATTATCTTGATTCGGGTGTTCAAAATCTTGATATTTGTGGATTCATTATACATAAAATGGTTACAATGACTTCTCCATCAAGATATTAGGCTATCCTTGTTTGATTAGTCAAATCTGCCATGATTTCGGTGTCGACACAATTGGCAACTCTCTTGGGGTACCCAAACAGGTTCGTTCTTGTACCTTCAAGCGCATAAGGGAAAATGTGTGCAAAAGACAAAGAGATGCTTCTTTGAATGAGTGTGACCCTACCACCTTGAGCTTACTTCAAAAAATTCACAAGGGAGTGTGTAAAGTCAATTCAAGGGTCAAATGCGTTCAAGAACAATTGACGGTGGTTGCAACTAAGTTTCCCGAGCTCAATGATGAGTTGAACACAATTCAAGCTTCTTGGAGTATCTCCGATGAAGATGATGAGTAATGCATTGATATCTAGTAAATCTTCTATGTTTTATGTTTTATTTAGAAGAACAACTAGTGTTTTGGAATAGCCATTATTGTGGTTATACATAGCTATCCAATGTTTTCATCTTCTTGTTTTTAGATTTATTGGTTTAAATTATAAAGTTGTTTGGAAGATGATATTATTAAACAACGTTAAAGTCCAATTGCATCACAACTTCAACAACAATACTATGGTGATACTTCACTCCCCCTTAGTCAATACTCCATCTCACATGAAAACCACTCCCCCTTACATAATGATCCGAAAACCATATGTATTTGTAGTGTGAACTACAATTAATTCTCCCCCTTTTTGTCAATAAAATTGGCAAAGGTACAAGAACGTGATCCTAATGAAATTTCCGTAAGAGACATTTCATGACCAAAGGAAAGTGTTCTATAATCTTATTTAGATGCAATCATAAATCCTAAGCTAAATGCATTCATCAAGAAGTTTATAAAGACGCAAGATAACCCCTATAATATTTCACAGCCGCACTCCCCACAAAGATTTGGCAATTAAGCACAAGTTCAAAAGAACTCTTCCCCATAATATGTCATTACCAAGGGAACAACAAGAGCGACCTTAATTTCAAGAGAAAATAAGGATTTCTTTAGACTCAACAAATTACATACAAGTATGAATTTGGAATCCAACAAGAAATATTCAATCAAATTAACCAAAGCGAACCAAGATTAATTTGACTAAATATGCTCAACATAAGAAAACTTATGGAGACTTAATACATCGATTAGATTACTCATGAGTAAACCCATAATTAATCTAACCTAATTACACAATTAAACTAATCACAAGAGTAATCAATTAAATTGGCCACACTCGACATACTAATATCTATGAAACAATGAATAAGTTAATCATAAAAATAACCATCCTAGTCAATTATGCTCAACAAGAGAAGAACTTATGGAGTGCTAACTAAATAACCATACTAGATGATTGATTTAGTTCATTTGGGCTCAACACAAGAAATTATGGAACCCCGACTAAGATTATCATAGGAAATGACAACCTTAACCGTACATGTACTCAACATGATAGAACTCATGGAATACAAACTAAATAACCACACAAGTTGATTAATTTAGTTCTTAATGCTCAACATATAGCATCTTATGGAACAACCAACCATGCCAACAAGGAATCGACTTAGTTGTATCGTGCTCAACATAAGATACGCAATGGATCCTTCACGGTAATACATAATAATATGGATCAATAAAGCTCTATACCGTGGATAACAAAACAAGGACCTATTCTATTTTTCCATCAAAAAGTGACATAATAGACTTTATCCTTGAATCACAAAAGATTTTAACCTATCTTACATCAGTAATTGACAATATAGGCTTAACTTTTGTGTTTTGCCAAAAGTCCATTCATTCCTTTATAAATATTTGCATACCAATACGTGAACAACTTTACTTTTGACAAAATATGGGACAATCAAGTTCACGGACGTAAACACACATATCCCATCAAAATATTGCAATATATGAAATCAAAAAGATTAATACTATAAAGTCTTGATTTCTAGTCTACTATAGCTAAGGTCTCGGACTAGGATAAAAAGTGTAGTTGAGCTCAAGAATTCCATGGACTACTCAAGGTGTAATGACCCGTCCTTCCAACGATACTGTCCCCACTTATCCACTGCGGATATCCGGAAGTGTGGGGTTTTCAACGGGCATCCCTGCGGTTATCCAGCAGTAACTTCCCGGGAGGTCATCCATCCCTGGATTGATCCCGCCCGAGCACACTTAACTGAAGAGTTTTCTGCCAACTCTTAATCCAATTGTGCTGAAAAGGCCTCGGTATAATGTAGACGTTCCTTGTCTCATATGAGAGCAGTATCTGGCATAATCCCCCAGCATACTCCCCCACCCGAGCATAAGAGAACGACCCCTAGTTGTATCCCAACTAACACCGATATTGTTCCCACTTACCCACTGCGTTTATCCAACATCGTGGGATTTTAAACGGCACTACTGCGGACATCCAGCAGCAGCTTCCCGAGAGGTCACCCATCCTGTGACTACTCCCATCCGAGCACTCTTAATTGAGAAGTTTTTTTCCCACAACTCAATCAAGTGTACTCATCAGGCCTCTGTGTTAGGGAAGGACAAATCATTACTTATATTCCATTCGGCCAACCACTGCCGAATATCTGGGTATTACAATACCACCACCTTAAATTGGAGTCGTCCTCGACTCCAGAATATATTCGCAAGCCCAGATCTCCGACGTTCCCTGTCCCTCATGAGAAGTACCTGAACCAACCCTGTCCAGCGTACCTTCCCACCCTCGGCAGGTGACCCGTCGTCGGCTCTGATACCATTTGTAATGACCCGTCCTTCCACAAATATTGTCCCCACTTAGCCACTTCGGATATCAGGCAGTGTGGGGTTTTCAACGGGCATCCATGCGGTTATCCAGCAGCAACTTCCCGGGAGGTCACCCATCCCTGGATTGCTCCCACTTGAGCATACTTAACTGAAGAGTTTTCTGCCAACTCTTAAGTCAATTGTGCTGAAAAGGCCTCGGTATAATGTAGACGTTCCTTGTCTCATATGAGAGCAGTATCTGGCATAATCCCCCAGCATACTCCCCCACCCGAGCACAAGAGAACGACCCCTAGTTGTATTCCAACTAACACCGATATTGTTCCCACTTACCCACTGCGGTTATCCAGCAGTGTGGGATTTTAAACGGCACTACTGCGGACATCCAGCAGCAGCTTCCCGAGAGGTCACCCATCCCGTGACTACTCCCGGCCGAGCACGCTTAACTGAGAAGTTTTTTTCCCACAACTCACTCAAGTGTACTCATCAGGCCTCTGTGTTAGGGAACAAATCATTACTTATATTCCATTCGGCCAACCACTGACGAATATCGGGGTATTACACAAGGAACCAGTGGATCTTCATCAACTAAAAGTTATGTGGAGACTTGAACTTATCTATCACTCAAAAGTCTATCTACTCTATCTCCTATCTTGAGACAAAAGTCGTTTTACTATATAGACTAAGAATATGCACATATGACATTTCGAGTTGAGTATATCTCGCTTATCTATTTCTCGAAATGTGTGTTGGTAAAGCTTTCGCTTTATCCAAGTTCATCTTTGCCTAGTGACGAAAGTCATGTTATGTTTCAATCACTTTGAAAATTGCTCTGACGAAAAATAGTTTGTGAATAACAACTATATGACGTCCTCTGAGAATATTTGAATGATTGAAATGAGAGTTTAGACTATATAACCATTGGGGGATATAAACATTGTTGTGGAAACACATATATGTATAAGTCCTTAGCCCTTGAACCGAAGTTTGCGAACTTTGTAGATCAAGTGAAAATCGGAACATGAGTGTAGGACCAGAATATCGCTACAACGCTATTCTTGCGATATTAACAACACTTCTGCGAGCGACACCACAAGCTCTTTAACAACATTTCGCGAGCATCACATAATATCCAAAAGAATGACGTAAAAGATGACGATGGAAGAAGCACAAGAAGAATATGTTTATCCCGCGATGACTATCAATTTTGCGAAATAGAATATTATAGCGATCGCGATAAGAACGCAGAAGTAAATCCGAAATAGGAGGAAAGCTTAGCTGTCATCCACTATGTAAATTCCTATATAAAGGACTCGAGAGATCCAGAAAAGGATGATGTATTTTTGAGAGTTGATAAAGTCTTGAGGAGAGAGAAACTTCAAGAAAAGAATTGTATTCTTGAGTTCTTACATTTCCTATAAACATTTCTGAAAATAAAATAATAAAGTGTCGTTTTTAATCTTCAAATTTGAGTTGGTTATTACAAATTCTTAACGAGGGTGTAGTGTAGGATTTCTTGCAACTACATTTTGGCGCCCGAAACAGGGACTGAATTAGCAAAATCAAAGAAAAAGGTAAAAAATAAGATAAGAATTGTTCAAGATTAAAAAAATCATAAAACAAATTAGTGAGACATTTAAAGAAAGGATGATTAGAATCAAAAAGGATTGTAGAAAATTGGAGTGTGATATGGTAACAAGAGCAATGATTGATAGATTTCATGAAAATATTAAGGGGAAGATATATAAACGGGATTTTGAAGGAAGAAAGATTATGACGGTGGATAAAATATCGTCATTGAAAGATTGGGAAAAGCAGGAGATCATGTTTACAGCAGCAGAAATACCGGAAGAAAATCTATGTCATACATCTTCTGTGATAATCACGGTATCCACTATACCAGTGAGAAAAGGAGAATCAATAAAATATGAAGAAGAGTGGGCTATGAATAGAACTTTGATGGATGCAGGAAGTTCTGTGGATATAATATTTTATCATACTTTTAAGAAAATGGGATATAAGGATGAAGATATGTCTGGTTCAGCATATCATATTCAGGGCTTTGGAAAATCTTTAACAAAACCGAAAGGCGAAATAGTGGTACGAATTCCGCTAGGAGAAATTGAAACACAAGTAACATTATGCGTGGTAGACATGGAATCGCCGTACAATATGATATTGGGAATACCATGGATACATTCAATCAAGGCTGTAGCATCAACATTGCATCAGTGCATCAAATTTCCTATGCCTAGTGGAGTTGGAGAAATTAAAGGAGATACAGATTTTGCAAAACTATGTTACCAAATTGAAGTGAGAAATTGTGAAGACCGTCCAAAGTTGCGAAAATCTCGCAGAAAATTGGTGAGAGAAACAAAGAAGGAAGAAGAGTTTAAAATTTACATGATAAGATCAAAAGAGGGAAAAGGAATGCCCAGTGAAATCTCACGAGAGGGAGATGAACTCGCGAGAGTTACGAAAACACCAACACCAATGGGAGAACCTGAAGCCAGTTACACTGCAGCAGAACCGAAAAAAGAAGTAAATATTGGGAGTTAAGAAGAGCCTAAAATACTGAAAATTGGGACTAGAATGGAAGTAGACGAGGAAGAAAGATCTATAAATCTCTTGTGAGAATATAAAGATATCTTCGCGTGGAGCATGGATGAGATGCCGGGAATAGACCCATCAATAGCATGTCATAAATTAGAAATCAACAAAAATGTGAGACCATTTAAGCAAAGAATAAGAAAAATCGCAACAACATACCATTCTCAAATAGAGGAAGAATTACAGAAAATTCTCGACGCAGGAATTATAAGGCAAGCAAGATATCAAGAATGGATTGCAAATATGGTGGTGGTCCCAAAGAAGAACAAAGGAATAAGAATTTGTATAGATTTTACTGATTTAAACAAGGCTTGTCCTAAAGACAGTTTTCCATTACCATATATCCCACAAATGGTTGAATCAGCAGCGGGAAATTTAAGAATATCTTCACTGGATGGATACAAAGGATATAACCAAATTCCTCTCGCTGAAGAAGATCAAGAACATACCGCATTTTTTTGCCCCAAGAGGATTGTACTGTTATACAAAGATGCCATTTGGTTTGCGAAATGCTAGAGAAACATATCAAAGAATGGTGGAGAAGGTGTTTGCAAAATGGATTCACAAAACATTAGAAGTGTATGTATATGATATGCTAATCAAAAGTAAATAAGCTGAGAATCACGTTCGAGATTTGAAAGAAATTTTTGATCAAATGCGACAATTTAATATCAAAGTGAACCCTGATAAATGTACCTTTGGAGTAACTTCAGGAAAATTTTTGGGGTACATTGTATCAAAATAAGGAATACAAGTTGATCCAGAAAAATTGCAAGCAATCAGCGATATGCCAACGCCTGCGACAGTAAAAGATGTGCAAAAATTGAATGGACTCTTAGCCTCGCTAGGGAGATTCATTTCGCGATCCTCAGACAAGTGCAAATATTTTTTTCGACCTATTAAAGAAGGGAACAAAATTCAAATGGACTGATGAATGTGAAAAGGCTTTTCAAGGAATTAAAGAAAATTTAATGAACATATTTATTTTACAAAAAGTTGAACCAGGAGAAGAACTATTGATCTATCTAACGACAACCACACACGCGCTAAGTGCAGTATTACTACGAGTAGATGCGGGAGTAGAAAAGCCAATTTATTATATCAGTAAAACATTCAATTCTGCAGAGAGAAATTATTCCAAGATTGAGAAATTAATTCTAGCCTTGGTGTATGAAACTTTCAAACTCCGCATCTATTTTCAAGCACATAAGATCAAAATATTAACAAAAGTACCAATTGAGTCAGTAATGAAAAATTCAAAAAGATCAGGCAGAGTTGAGAGATGGAATGCACAAGTAGGACACTTTGATATCCAATATGAAATTCTATCCTCGCCAAAGTCACAAGTCATCGCAGATTTCTTAGCTGAATTTCCGCTAGAAGATGATGAAGCTGTGGAAGAAATGATGGATATAGAAGAGGAATGTAGAGATCCAAAAGAGCTATTAACAGAACCAAACAAATGGGAAATATTAGTGGATGGATCATCCAATGGAGAATGAAATGGAATTGGAATTATTTTTATCTCGCCAGAAGGAGAAAAAACAGCTTTTTCATTTAGGTTAGAATTTGCATCCACCAATAATGAGACAGAATATGAGGCTGTAATCCATGCTTTAAAATTTGCGATAGAAATAAAGTTGGAAAATGCAAGAATTACCAGCGATTCACAATTGGTTATTCGTCAGATAAAAGGAGAATACACAACAAATGAACCATCCATGAAAAAATACCAAAGACTTGTTGAAGAATTGTCTGCGAGAATTCCAAAAATAAAATGGAGACACATATCAAGGAATGATAATAGGATCGCAGATGCTTTTGCTTTCATATCTAGTATGATGACAAATCCATTGGCAAGGAGCATAAAAATTCAAGCACTTTCATTTCCATCGATAAACAAGGAAGAAGAAGAGACAAATATAATGATGGTAGAAGCTAGCGAGGAAGAACCAAAGAGTAACATTACAGATTGGCGAGCAGATCTTCATCCATACTTGTCAAGAGGGGAAATTACAAGAAATCGATTAGAAGCACATAAGTTAAAAAGTAGGGCAACCAATTATGAGCTAAGAGATGGAGTGTTATATCGCAGATCCTTTAGTGGACCATCGTTAAGATGTTTGACGAGGGAAAAAGGACAAAAGGTACTAAAGATGTTACATAGTGGTGATGCTGGTAATCACAGTGGAGGAAGATCTTTGGCATATAGAATAGAAATGCAAGGTTATTACTGGCCGTATATGCATGAGGATGCAAAGCAACTCTCAAGGCGTTGCGAAGATTACCAGCTATACGGAAAAAAGATACATGCACCAGGGGAACCATTATCATCCTCAACAAGTGTATAGCCTTTTGGGAAATGGGGATTAGATATTGTGGGACCATTTGTACCTGGTTCTGGACAAAGAAGATATTTAATTGTCGCAACAGATTATTTCACAAAGTGGGGAGAAGTAAAGGCAATACAACATATCCGCGATAAAGACATTTTTACATTCATATTTGAGAATATAATTTGCAGATTTGGGATTCCAACACAATTGGTATCTGACAATGGAAAGAAATTTGAAGGCCATAACATAGAATTGTTACTCAATGCATTCAAGATAAAATGTGGAAAATCTACTCCTTTATACCCACAAGCAAATGGTCAGGCTGAGGCAACTAATAAAGCAATCGCAGACATCTTGAAAAAGAAGTTAGAAGGATACCACAGAGCATGGTGCGAGAAAGTGTATAATGCAATATGGGCTTACAACAAAACTAGACGAGAAGCAACTGGAATGTCACCATTTTGTTTAACATATGGAGTGGAAGCTGTATTACCAACAGAAGTTGTTATTCCTACAACAAAAAGAGAAGAATGGTAAAGAAATTTAAGTGCTGGCATGATATTGAATAAATTGGATGAATTAGAAGAAAAAAGAGAACAAACTCTACAACATATGGAGAATTACCAGCGCAGATTAGCTCGCGAGTACAACAAACATGTTAAGAAACGTGAATTCCAGACTGGCGATTTAGTATTGCGAGAAACACCTAGTTATCAGCGAGAAAACGGTGGAAAATTGGTGAGAAAATGGGATGGACCATACATCATTAAAGAGATAATTGGAACCGGGGCATACAAACTAATGGATCCTGGAGGGAGATATGTTGGCCAAAGACTTGATAGACCATGGAATAGATTATTCCTGAATAAGTGTTATCAGTGACACCTTCTGCAAGAATAAATTCCTGAAGCAAATAATAAATTCTTCTTTCTCTATTACAACTGAAAGGTTCCTCTGATAACAAAACAAGAACATCGAGCATCATCGCAAGAATAGCGATTAAAAATTTCGCAGAGATTAATAGAATGGGATGAACCTTTATGGCGTGCACCCTAGTTCGCGAATAAAATTTCCCAAGAGGCAAATGTAAGACCTAATAGCGCGTCATATGAGGGGGTATCTCTTGACATGAATCAGTGATAAGGTTATACCGCTACTGGAACCCGAGTTATGCAGATGTTGGGGTTAAAGAAAACCTATCCAGGAGAGGGATCTTGGATTTCCAACTATATAAGGTTATACCCTGGTTGGACGACTAAGGACCTCTTCTAAGGAGTGCAGAGTATGACCAAGGCACCGAGGTACATGGTTGAGTCAAGGGTGCCCGGGGCGTACGAAACTACCCTATCCATCCTTGGCAAGTCTTGGCTATGATGCACTCGGCCCGAAGAAAACCCCACTTAGGGTGCAGTCTTGTAACTATAAGCCATATAGACATAAAGGACAAGAGGCTGCGAAAAACAACTGGTTGTTGGCAAATATGGATGGGAGGAGCTGGTCTTGTATGGCCGATGTGCCCTCCTTGAAGGGGCAACCAGGAGGAAGATAAGGGCGACACCCTCCATTAGGGAGCTGATAAGTGTCTTAAGACGGCAATGTCATGGGGCTTTATGATCACAAGAACATTTAGGCCTATGACGTAAATTATACAAAGGCAACAAGCCAAAAGAGAAAAGTTAAGATGAGATCAATGGGATTTTACATGAAAGTGTAAAGACGTCCTGCGATTTCATCGCAAGATGGCAATGTCATAAGGTTTAATTCTTGCAAAAGAGTTTACACTTATCATATTGTCGCAAAGATGTTGAAAAAGTATTGATAAGACAAGATCAATGGGTCAATACATGCAAATATAAAGACGTCCTGCGATTTTTTCGCAAAAAGAAAAAAAAATTGGCAAAATAAGACCTTTAACTAGGAAGGCAAAATAAGACCAATAGAATAATCTTAAATAATTAACTATTATATTTTAAGATGCATGAATGATTTGTTCATCGCAGGAGAATATATAAGAAGGCAGATTCGTAACATCGTAAACTCTTTCAGAATTTTTCGGAATATCGCAATTTCAAGAAAGATAATGAAGGGCAAGTAGGGGAGTGGAGAAATAATATTTCATTATCTTCCTTGAGGATATTCAAAGTAAACAAAATCAAAAGTTGAATTCTCAAAATTTCAAAAGTTACATTATTCGCAAGAAAGAAGAATAAAAAGAAAAGCAAAAGTGAAATTTAAAATTTGACGATTGTCTCGCCAGATTCACTGTTCTTGCTCGCCAGATTCGTTATTATTGCCAGAGTTATCAGCTTCATCAGTATTCTTATCACCGCTTGCAGTTACTTCTTTAGGATGACTTCTCTCTTATTCATCATCTTCTTGAGTGGTATTCTCTTCATCGTTACTGAATTCTAATTCTTTATCCATGGGAAGAGGAATTTCATCATCATCAACTTTTAAAGGAGGAACAGATACAGGAGGGAGAGAATGGGAGAGCAGAATCTCGTTCATAAGAACTTCAGCACTAAGGTGAACCTTGCGAAGGAAACCTCTATCACTGTAGGAGCAGAATCTCGCAACAACAATGCTCTTGCAAAGATTTCTGCCACACATGGCAAGTGTCGCAAATATTTAAAAGAAATGACGAAATATGTGAAGATTTTATCATTACTCGCAAGAAATGTAGCAGAAACCTGAGGGAAATGTAGCAGGAACCTGAGGGAAATGTAGCAGAAACATGAGGGAAATGTAGCAGAAACCTGAGGGAAATGTAGCAGGAGCTCGAGAGAAATGAAGAAAGCCTGCGAAAGATACTACCGCAGAACTCATATCCGAAATTAAGGGAAAGTTTAGATGTAAATGAGCTATCATCCACTATGTAACTACCTATATAAAGAAGAGAGCAGGAGAGAGAAAAGGGGGGATAATTTTAGGAAGAGAGAGAAAGATATTTTGCAGAGAGAGATTTTAGAGAGAGAAAATATATTTTCTTTATCATCTTCCTCCCCAAAACTAGATCTAGAATTATTCCAAGAAATCCATTAATGGAGATTGTAGATGTAAATTAATGTAGTTACAAATTATTATAGTGAAGATCCGTGGATGTAGATCACATTGATCGAACCACGTAAAAATCTTGGTGTTTATTTATAATTTTAGTATTTTTATCACCATTTTTATATTTAGATCTAGGAATTGTTATCAAGATTTGATAAGGGGTGTGTTGTAGGTTTTCCTGCAATTACATTTTGGCGCTAGAAACACTACCTGCTATTTGATTAATTGAGGAAGATTCAAAGAAATTGGCTACAGGAAGAGTTAGAATTTGTGAGATTTAAAAAATTTGAGAGGAAATTCGACAATGGAGAAGTTGTGTCTTCAAACAAACACCGAAAACACAGTGAAAGAGCATAAAACAAAAAGACGAAGATGCAAAGTTACGTCAAAAGGATGAGATTCTACATCAACAGAATCTACATCAACTATGAGTCAAAAAAAAAAATTCTCTTTTCACTTTTCTTATTCTTTGTTTCATTTTTTGGATCTGTGAATTCCAAAACAAAAATTGGAAAACCTAAAAATGAATTTTTATAAAAACTAAAAAGATGAATTTTTATAAAACCTATGTAGATGGTGGATTTTCGACAAAGGCTAAAATCGTAAACCCATAATTATATGAACCTCTAATTCATCAATCAGACGTGAATATTGAGACACGGGTCTCTCATCGAATCCTATGATGGAGAATACTTTATCTCTGAGTGCATATAGATATGTAGTCTCACAGCTGGACAACGGCATATCTCATGAGTACTGAATAATTCAGTCATAATTTCTATTACGGGATGAACAACTCCCGAACAACTTGCTCTTCTAGTACAAAGTCATAAATTAATCATTCCTAAATTCTTGGATTCATCCGTTAATTTCAAAATATTCAAATATTTTCGCAGATATCTCATTACGCAAACCATGTTTCTTCCCAGTACATGGATTAGTAATATTGGACGCACGGGCATCAGTGCTACCGCTTAGCGAGCCTTGTCTCAAACCTAAATTCTTGGATTCATCCGCGAATTTCGAAAATATTCAAATATTTTTGCAAATATTTCATTACGCAAACCATGGTTCCCCCCAACAGAAGTCCATGGATTAGTAATAAATATTGGACGCACGGGCATCAGGGCTACCGCCTGAGCAAGCCCTGTCTTAAACTTAAATTCTCGAGTTCATCCGCAGAATTGCTGAAAATCATAGTTATAAAAAGACATGCACTTTGTCTCCTTGATCAAAAAGCTAAGTGGTGGACATGATCTGCCGAAAAATTCTATCCGGCGGTCGGGAAGCTCCGGATCGAGATTTCAAGTGGACGGCTGGGAATGATAGGGGCCACACTTATTAAACTTGAATTTTACCATATTGCGTCTCAATCATCAGAGATATTCACGATATTTCCAATATTTCAGACCTAAACATAAAAGAGACTTGCGTCTCAATCATTAGAGATAATTTTCTCTCTGCCACTAAACCCTAATCTCAAATGGTCCATCTATTGTTTGTTTACACTAAAGAAAATATGGTAATACCTATAGCATAATCTCTCGAACCCTAATTTTATTTTGTGGATTTCTTCTGCCTCTCTTCTCTTGGGTTCTTTCTACGATTTTATCTTCGATCTTCTGTGGTATGTATATGTCTTCAATTCATATTTTCTACTTATATTTCTACGATTTTATCTTCGATCTTCTGTGGTATATATCTCTTCAATTCGTCTTTTCTACTTATGATTATTTTAGTAACAGCGGATAATGCAGGCGAAGAAAGAACAAGACAAGATAATATGGTTGAGATCGATAATAAAAAAAGAGAATAATCTTTACGGAAGAAGAGAATGAAAGGTATGAAATTATCCTCTACGATTTCCCATTTTCATCAGCGAAATCAGTCTTTCTCACTTTGTTTAATTCATTTATCTCTGTTAAATTTGAGTTAATTATTACTATAATTTGATCTCGATAACATACTGTAAACCCTTTCTCCTCAGCCGCCTATTTTCTCCTCTCTATATTTCGCAGGCGCAATTTTGGCTAATCAAGAAAAATTGGTAAACTGTAGCCTTTTTCTTTTGTTCCTGTTCTCATTTTCTGTATTTTTATTACTCTTAGATGCGGGCCACAAGATTCTTTTTATTGTTTCTTCACTTGGAGCCCTATATAGGTGCACTAAAGCAATTTGACATATCTTGCAATCTCAATACAGTGAGCAGAACCCAGTATTTTTTGTGTATTCAATAAATTTTAGCTTTGATTCAAACTATTGACGCATATGTTTTCTTTAAGCGTTTTCCTAGCTTATTTTCTTGAGAAAGAGTCATCTGATCCAAATAATATGTTTGCAAAATCCTAATCATTTTTGGATGCTCGATGCATTTTAGCTTTAATCCAAATTATTGATGTATTTATCTGTTTTGTGGATTTTAATTTTAGAATTTTCTACATTGAGTTGATTTTAGAATTTCCAATTTCTGATTTTCTATTAATGTCATTTGTCATTCTAAGTTTTGCAAAGATTAAATACATCGTATACGTTCATAATTCGAAATACAACCGTGATTCCTTGATTAGCGTATTAAAAGGTTAAATTTTGTTGTTGTAGTGAGTCCTAAGCAGTCTCTGGTTATGAGAACAATTGGTAGTCCTAAATTATCTCAAGTTAGTCCACCAGTGGAGTATGGATTAGTCTATTTTAGTGAGACCATATATAGATGCCATAATGTTCTACACCCTTATCATGCATCATGCACAAACGATCAATTTGATCAATTTTTCATGGCTACTGTTGCTTCAGGCATATGCATTGGACAAGCAAAAACATGTATTGAGACTATTTTTTTGTTTGTTATTCAAGCAAGGACGTTGCTTGCTTACCAAAAAAGGATTTGGTTAATTAACCAATTTATCGTGCTGAACTGCTAAAAGGGAATGCAATTATTTGATTTTGTTTTATGTTGCTATATCTTACTGTTTTAATTATATGTACTTTGATTGAGAGGATGCCTAACTTTTGTTGATGTTGTTATATACCACAACAACAACAAATGCACTCTTTGCTCCAAGTCTGTTTGTGATATCAAGTATAGGAAAATCTTGACATGGACATTGCAGACACACCTATGTCAAAATCATTTCACAATAAAATGATTAGCCTCTTACTCTTTTCTTTCCCAAGGTTTACAAGTTTTTACAAATACAAAAATTCTGCACTAGATGAAATTTTTAAAGAACGACATTGGATTTCTTAATTTATCCTATTTTCTGTTTTACAGTTATTGTAAAGGGAGAAATGGGGTCGACACTCCCTGATCGTTCATTCTCTTTTGTGAAGATTTGAACTACCATTGTCAGCTTTGTCATTTGTTATGATCCTCCAGTGTTGATACCATGACATATTTGGCTGATAGCTCACTAAGCGTGCAAGTTTTGTTCATCAATATTTGTTATTTAACAGTTCTAGGCCATCTACTACCAATCTATAATTTGTATTAACGGCGTTCATTTAAATGTAGTTTTGATAAAGTTTCCAAGATAAAGATGCTTACAACAAGAATGAAAAATCCGGGCTCTTTTACTTTCATGTACATTTTTTTTATTGGTGGTGACATGGAACATCCGTTGGTGTGGTGTCGAGGAATTTGTTGTTGTGATGGTGATAACAATAATGGTAGTACAAGTAGCAGTAGAAGTAGCTACTGTTATTGTTGTTTGGCAGTTTAATATGATTTTTCCATGTATGGTTTGTATTAATTGTTGATTAGTTCTATTTTGGATGGGTTTAGATTGCAATAGATAAATCCTATCACATTTTTTGCATTTAGCAGTAGTTATGGGATTCAATTTTGCAGTTAACTAAATGAGGTAACTAAAGCTAAATAATAACAAGTGCGAGCTACTAAGAATTTTTTTTTAGATTGAAGATGGGAGCTACTAAGGTAAGAGATGTCCACTCAGAACTCAATGAGTTTTGATATCCTCTAATGGAGTTTTTCTCAGAACTCAAGACATGTGCAGTCACGGGCACACTATGTATTCTGATAGGGTCAATCAATGCCATTGATAGTCAGAGACGAAAAAATCATATTATCTTATAGGAAATTATTCCAAAAACTCTAGAAGAAAAGAAAGACAACGAAGTGACAGCTATGCTAATTCGAAATACAAAAATTTCCTGGATTATAGTGAAATATTTTCATATGTACTTTTAACATTTTCAATTTTAGTATTTTGTTATTTTTATTGCCTATTTTTCTTTCTGAAGGTACTTTCAGTTTTCTATCAAAAATATCTAGGCCCGTGCAACACACGGGCACAACAACTATCGTAATAATGGCGAGAAAGGCGTCTTTTTCTTTTCCCGTTTAGTTCTTCATTACTTCGTATAGGGGTTCTTCTATTCAGTACATGAATTGTGGATGATTAATTTTCAGTGTAAATAAAAATCAATTTCTTTTATTAGATTTAGCATTCTAAATTTTGATTTTGGTCGTTGATCACAGATTTCCTTTCCGAACCCTAATTTTGGGTTTAATTATTTTCAGATTAATGATTGACTCTGGTAATTGTTTATCTTTATCGACGATTCGTTATTTTACTTGATTTTGAATCCGATGAAAATTGGATATTTGGGTGATTTTTTATTTGCAATTCTGAGTTACTGATGCCCCATATTTAATTTTGTACCTTCATGTTTTTCGTATTGATAATGATTCAATGGTGGTCAATGTTTTCAGGAAATTTAGGAGGTAAAATTATTCAAACCCTAGAATTTTTAAATATGTATTTCTTGATTTTTGTATCAGATTGAATAGGAAAGCAAGACTGGCGTCATTGTGCAACTTAAGGTATTATTTTTGACAACAACCTTGGGAAAACATGGGAGAAGCTGGGAGTTTACTACGAAGACTACTAATGGTTTTTACTGTTGCCTTTAAGAACCCTGAACATCATTGTTTATTCTGCTTGGCCATATAGACATATATAGTGGTGCTATTATGGTATTGAATAATCAAAGGGGTGCTCAATGGTCTATTGTTGTTTAAGCCATTGCAGCGGGTACAAATTGGACAAGTGCAGGTAAGCGTTTTGTACAATAATTTATTGCACACTCATTCCTCATTGATTTCAGGTGAATACAAGAGTCAGCTATTAATATTTTGCTGATAAGATTTTCTAATTTAAAATCAAATCTTTCTTTGGCTGTTGGTTTCTGTACATTTTACTTGTTGTCTGTGGTCTATAATGGTACACTATGCACTACCTATTATTAACACATGCTTGTCCGCCTAATTATATAATTCAGAGAATTCATGAGAATGTGTAATCACAAGGTAGTGACTATTTCTGTTTCCCTTGATTGCAGTTATCAGATGGCCAATCTAAGCCATGAAGTAGGTGGTGAGGTTGTTATATATCGTTAATGACATAGTGATGCAGTTACGATCCCAAATGGTGTAGGATGTAGATATATTCTAACATTGGTAAAGCACAAAGATAGGAACATCATTTATATAAGATTTCCAAGGTTGATATGCGATGGATCTTCATGAGTTTCTTATTTATGGTTGGGACGTTTGCAATCCCGTGTGCTTTAGGTGGTGTTCTTAACGTACTTTTTCAAGGGATAATGTTGGATATGTCAAAATGTGCAGAACTTAGTTTCACTAATTTAGTTTGGCTAAGCATTTTTAAATGAAAAATTTAGAGGTTGTGGGAGTTTTTAGATGAACTAAACACAAACATGTTTGATCAGATTGTAGCATACATGTCAGGTAATAATTCATGGATGGAACAACCGAACTGGAAACAATGAACAAAATACTGCATGGTATCCTTGATGATCTGTGCACTCTTGAAGGTTAGAGGGGTGTTTATTGGCCTAAAAGATCCTTCAAATCCTGAAATTACATGTAACCAGCAGACAATATTAAGTTTGAATTTTATTAGCGAATCAACACTGTTTTTCTTATTAAGAAATAAGAGAGAAAAAAAATGTTCATTACGGCAGTCTACTAGCCATCTAATGGGTGCAGGAAAATACTCAAAAATATGCATGCTGATAAGCATGAATCTCCTTGGAATCTATAGCATAATTATGTGCTGACATGAGAAATTGAGCGTTATTTTCTTCTTTCAGTAATTTAATTTTTACTCTTTCATATTTGTGCAGAGTTTATGTTTGCTAAAAGTGTGTATGGTTTTCTGCATCATAAAAGGTGTCTTTAAACTTCCATCTTTGCTCAAAGTCTCGATGGATATTTCCAAGGAAATGAATTATTTGTATCAAAACAATGTAATCCAGTGTGATTGAAGGCTGTTAATCTTCGAATGGATGAGAAGGAGGTGAAGGAGACCTGAATGACAATATTTATTCCGTTTTTGTGTATCAAGCTATTGAGGCTGCTGATTTTGGAGTTGGCAGAGTGCAAGTTCAACTGGAACATAACAATGGATGGCTACAAGGGTAAGAATTTAAACTTTTTTTTTTTATATTCGGTTCGACTTAGCACAGATTCGTTAATTCACCCACTTCCCATTTTGCATGTTATTCCGTTCGACTTAGCATATATTCGTTGATTCACCTACTTCGCATTTTGCATGTTAAGGTCATATGGTATAATACAAATGATTATCAAACCACACCTGTAGTTTCGAATGTGTTGCGGAAGCTTTTAACATTGCGATTTTGTTGTGGAATCACTAATTGCTTAAAAATACAATAATATCGTGACAAGTGTCCTTATATTTAACGTTAGGTGATGTGCAATATCCCGTGAAATCTCTTTTGTTCTATATCCATATTGTGACGAAATGTGCATATTGCCCCAATCATATTTAGGACCCTTCCCTTCCGTTTTGATTTTTTTTTTTTTTTGTATCTTTCTCTGCAATAATGACACTAGATAAGGAAGAAGGGTGTATCCTAAATTCTCAATTGCCTATAAAGCTATTATGGGTTTGTTTTGGGATCAAATTTTTGTAGGGAAATCAATTCGGAGCAAGAAATCAAGTTATAAGAATTCTGGGTTATTGTTTGGCGCAGAGAATAGGGAAGAAATATGATCTTGCTGCCATCTTTTCAAGTGATTTTAATGGATAAAATATCGAGTATTCATATATACGATCAAGAGATATGGGGTTTGCTTTGGATTCGAATTCTATGCAGGGAAATCAATTTGAAGTAACTAATTGAGACATGAAGATAAAAATAATACACCAGTTGAAAGACACAAAGTGTTCGAAAGAAAGCCTGAACCATTACCATCTTAGTTACATTACGTCGTTGCCTTGGGTACGAGGTGGAATTTGAAGTGGATATGGAACTGAATGTTGGGTAGGTATTTACTTTGGTGTTCTAACAACTTTAATTTGCTTGAATATTTGAATATTGTTGCATTGTGATGTACGCGTTTCCTTCTCAACTTTAGAATCTTTTTCTTTGAACCGAAATATTAAGTTTCAATTGGTCCCAGTAGATTATGAGAGATGCCAGTATTTATCTTATTCTGGAGGACGACATTAGTATCCTCTGATGTTTTCTTTTTTGACATGTTCTACTCAGGGGAATACATTAGTATCCTCTGATGTTATTTTATTATTCATTCCCCTGAGGCTCTCTTTCTTCCACGTAAGAGAACTCCATCAGCAACAACTGCATCCGTTCGTAATTAAAATTCCTACACCATTTTTATGTGTTTTCTTTAATCCCTTAATTATGATTTTCAACTTTCATAATATGGGTATCTTAGTTAAGATGAATAGGGTCATCTATGTTATATAATATATCAACATAACACGGGCAGAAACAAGTATTTGTTGTTTCTGAATTCTTTGAGTTTCGTGTTTGCAACTGTTTAAATAATGTATTTTAAATGTTATTGGCAGGGTAAATGGTTCGATGTAGAGGACGATATCAATCATGCTCTTGAGAAAGGTATCTATCTTTTTTAATGGTCAATGGTTCTATTTGTTGTTGTTGTTTCTGTAGTGGATTTGCCAGACTTTTGTATGCCCTACTTGAAGAAGAATTTGGATGGATATCATTGTTTTGGGTATCACATTGTTTGTTGGTTAGATATTTGAAATATGAATTAAGGATTCTCTCAATATGTTTGGAAGAAGGTTTAAATCATACTCCTTAGTGAACTAGGGTTCTATTATTAGTTGAATGTGATATTTGGTCCGCACTTTTGTGATTTTTAAATTTTGGTTTTTGTAGGTTTGATTTTCAGGATATATATAATTCATGAGACTGAATTAGGAATTCGATGTATAGATTGATACATGAGTTGATATATTGTGGGTTAATTGCAATTCAGGTTGCGGGAAATTATCAAAGGTATGGACAAGGTTACCCCCAGTTAATATCATGGCTAACAGTGGATGGTTATGATGGGGATTGCATTACGAATCTGATCATATGGGGAGGTAAATCTTGCTTCTGTCATATACTAAGTCAAGTATTTTCAATCATGGACTTGTGGCGCAATGATAGCGCATCTGACTCCAGGTCAGAAGGTTATGTGTTCGATTCACGTCAGGTCTAACTGTCGATATTTAAAAGTGTTATTCAAATAATTTGAGTGTTGTTTTCTATTTTAGTTGAGATTCTTACAGTTTAGACTATTATCTTGGTTTTTGTATATAAGTTGTACTGAGCAGGCAGGAAACTTATGCTCTGTATGTAATGCATATTTTACGCGTGTGATGTAAGTCAGTTTGTTATGCCGTGAATTCATTAGTTTTGTTGGTCGTAATGTTGTTGAACACTTTGTTACAGACTCTTCGAATATGTTCTTACTATATCAACTAAATTGTGGAGGTTACTGCATATTTCCCAATTCTAGAGTCGAGGCATATTTATATTAAGTTTGAGATGCATCAGTGGTATTTGTTAAACTTCTGATGAAGTCTTGATTCACTTTGAAAATCTCTACTCATTAGGTTCATAATTCTAAATTTAAGTTTATGTATATGTTGTAGTTCTATTCAAAAAATTCTTACCTGCAATCAATACCACTTAATCTAATGATATTTCCAATAATACACATGATGATTGATTTGGATAGATTCATATTGGAAAACCCCATATTTATTAAAAACATTCTCAATAAACTGAAATTTTCTATATGCCTTTTCAGATTATTTTACATTGATGTTTCACTTTTGAATTGACTGAAATCAAGATTCGGATTCGATAACCTTATACGAATAGTGTATCATTTAGACTTCGTGAAGAGTGTGTTATCAATATTGAGGGGATTTTGCGGGTTAAGATCTGAGAATAGAGCTATGTAAAACTATATATTGAGTTCTCCTCCTGTGGATTATCGCAGTGAAGTTTGTAGATGGTCTTTGTTGGATAATTATTCTACATATTTTCTACCTTATTGGAGGGTTCATGGAAAGACACAAATAGTGTCGAGCAACCCTAGGTGAAGTTCGAGGTGGTAGTCCCAGGTGAGATATGCTTTGAAAGATTTGTAGGACTTCATTTGCGTCTTTTTATCGGTATCATTTTCTTGAATATAGGTGTACGTCATCATCTATGGTGCAAACCATATTTAGGAAGACTCATATATAAGCACATCACCACTAACTAGAGGTATAATTTCATGGCCACACACTTTTTTCCCTTATGGATCATAATATTGGTTGAAATGAATGATAAGATATACTCATAAAATAACTTTGATATCATAGTATATCTCAGATATACACATAAGCTACTCCCCCAATCAAGAACCTCTTTTGTTATTGCTGCGAGGTCTTGCAGCACCATGCCTAAGTTTGCAACAACGTGTTTGTGTATTTTTCGTCTAACATTACTTCATAAGTTTTCGTAGATGTGTCGTGTATAAAACTATTCCTGAAGTTGGGGGTGACATCCCATTATGTTTTGAGTTTATCACCTAACTTTGGGTATCAGTATTCTCAATAATTATATTGCTCTATTACAGGATTGCGTAGGTTCTTTAAAGGGGACAAAACCATCTACGACGACAAAGAAACAAGACAAACAAGACATAATAGAGGTGACTGTTTCAATAAAGATCCATCCATAATTTGTAAAGTATATCAAGTGTTTTTTGAATAATTTTTGAGTCATTTTAATACATTAAGTTGATGGTTACACCTTCTGTCAAAACATTAAACACTAGACCAGTTAAAGTTTCGCAGGATTTTTGTTACAATCTTAAATCCATGTAGTCAATTGAGATAACTAGGAGAGATGTCGAGATACGATTGAACATAGTTGAGTCGCGGCATGCATATTTAAACTTGGATTTTGGTGTCGGGTTCATATAACCTATGCTCTCCAACAATTTTATTTTTTCTCAACATTGAGTGATGTAATTCTTGGTGAGAAACTATAAGCAACCAAGCCAAAAAAAAAAAAAACTGCAAGTCAAGTTTATTAGAAAATCTCAAACTTTGATTGCAGAAGAAACTTTATATTGGTTTGGTGATTTATTCTTCAATTGGAGGCATCTTTTTAGCGGTTTCTTTTCCATTTATTTACGCATGTTTTTAACACCCAGGTCCAGGTACGCGGTAGAGTTTCACTGAAAAATCACTTTTTATTGTGAACTTGAAAGGTTTAGAAATAAGCATTCAGGTATACTTTCCAGTGGTAGTAGCATAATGTATTGTATTGCGGAGTTACAACTAATTCCCAGCTTTTTATCCAATAAGTGGTGTCTTCATTGTATTGTGTATTTACAACTAATTCCCGGCTTTTGATCCCATAAGTGGAGTCTCCATAATAAGGCGCCTCACCGTATCCCGCTTGCCAATTTATTATCATAAAGGTGACATGGGAATTTTTATAATTTGTATAGATGAACCCGGAGATACATCGTTTTAGAAATGGTTCAGGGACGCTTCACCACTTCATTATGCTATATAGAACTTATGAGATTGCAATTGCTTCAATATCCAAATCCAAATGAAATAAATGCATTTCATCCATCATGAAGAAAGCTTATAATTACATATTTGTAGTTTTGAGGTTACTACGTTTGCTTGCAAAACTCACATGATACTAAAATTTTGACATTTTTAAAGCCCGTTATCTTTTTCTTCTTGCCAATATTGACGTACTTGGTGCGAAAACCCACATGGTTCGAAATGTGATTTATAACCGCATGTAATTCTGTCCAGAATAGGGATACAATTCTGAAAGTGACGCATCTTTAATTCGTGCAAGTGGGGAAACAACTTGCTTAAATACCATGTAGTGATGAATTATTTTAAAACCGCGTCTCCCAGATTTTCTTAGAAATTATATATATATATATAACCGTAAGATTTGTTTATATATGTTGCTAAAAGTATATGCAAATCCAAGTCTCATGGCAAACTCAAGTGGAACATTTGTCTTTCCACTAGGTTCTCCGCAACTCCAAAGACTAACAAAATTAAAAACGCATCGCTGGATTTTCAACAAATGAAATGGAAAGGGAGGAATGGAAAAAAGATTGTTACCATTAATGCCTCATGGAAAGGGAGGAATGTTATGGGGTTAAACTTACACACACTACTAATGAAAAAAAAAAAAATTACGCACAACATTAATTTGTTACAATGCAAAAATTTAATTTTATACAAAAAGAATATCTGAGTATTATTTAATAAACTGCATCCTACCTAACCTATATGCTCAACCCCTGTAATCGGGCATATTTTCCAATAAAGTATGATTCTTAGCAAAATAAATAAATAAATAATAATAATAATAATAAAGGAAAAAATAGGTATATTATGGTCAAGTTTATTATTGTTCATGTAAGCCTTAACGTGTGCTACATGAGCAAGGGATTTCTATTTTTCTTGGACATGCCACACGGATTAGATAGACGTTGTTGATTTGACGCAGCCACTTCGTTAACAGGTGAAAAACAAGCAAGGGAATATGAGAAATCGAATCAATACATTTGCATTACTTCTCATCTGTATTATAACAGTAAGGATTTTATTATTTAGGAAGACTGGGATTATTGTCACGCCCTGGGATTATTATCACTACTTCTAGCTTATTCTAGCTAATCTTAAATTTGTCATAACTAAATTTGTTAAATACCTCCCCAATCATTACCGGACCACTAAAATTTTGTATGAGGATACTGAGCAGTTGTGTGACCAAATTTGATCATGCCAGCAAGACATCGGGATCTTCCTTATAGGTTTGACGACCCTATAACTTTCAACCTAAACACGACTAATTTTAAAGTGGGAGCTATATTCGACTCTAGAAATTATAATCCATATTCCGATTAACCGAGTACACAAACATTTCGCTATTAGAAAGTACTGAAAATAAACATGCATTGTCCTTGAGACCATTGTTTTTCTATTAGTGTTATCTTATTCTGCAAGCTGATAGCCGGATACTGTACACTAAACAATTTAATGTGTTATTGTAGTACACATTAAATCATAAACTACAAAGCGATCCATCTACTGAAGATGATGAGGAGGGATATAATGGTGGTGGTACTGAAGTTACTAAGTCTGTTACTATTCTTAGTAATCGAGTTTTATGGACACCTATCCAAGCACCAACAACTTGGTTAGGAACTAGATCGAAGACCTTGAGATTCACTTACTCTGAAACATTAGGGAAATGTTCTATTATTTACTTGGCATTTTAGTATCGACTTTCTATTAAAGAGGCATGTACGAACTCATATAATTTTTCCATTAGGTGTTTACTAATGTTATAAATTTATAAGTATCCTAGATTGAGAAATAAATAAATTATGTAAACTGACGCTAACATGGGAGGTTGAGCCGGGGTCGTAAGGCCCCGGTAATACCTAGTATTCAAATATTTTCGCAAATATTTCATTACGCAAACCATGGTTCTTCCCAGCAGAATTCCATGGATTAGTAATAAATATTGGACGCACGGGCATCAGGGCTACCGCCTGAGCAATCCCTGTCTCATATGGTGCAATTGTATTCAACAATGATACATTAACAACCACCGCACGAGCAAGTATTTCAAAATACGACGAAACGATGAACCTATGCAAAATAGGACGAAAAATAACAAATAAATAAAAATTGACCAAGGCGCTGGGAGCATGGACCCACTGACCGACCGATCGTGTCGTGGTCAATCCCACACCAGTCTCATATTTTTATCATATTTTTGTTGTTTTCTCTGAGTTCATGAAAAACCTTTCGCTTGAACAAATATCCTTTGTTTTGAGGAAACTCTTCAACTTCATGGTGCTTCCTCCGCGCGGAGAAAATAATATAAAATCAAGGAGAGCATGAGGGGGGCGTGACCATTGGCCAACCGGCCATGCCTGGTCCAGACGGCCCCACACCTCATATTTCCTCATTATTTTATTAATTTCTCTAATTTCATGAAAACTCCTTAATCTCATGATATTTCCTTCGTCCCATGAAAAATAATAAAACTTAGGAAACACGTGTGCACAGTCATGGCCGGTTGGCCAAACCCTGGATGGCTCACACGTCCCACTCTTTTATTAGCATATTTTCATGTTTTCATAATCCCATGAAAATTCCCTGATTTCATGATATTTCCTTCAAATTATGAAAATTCCTTCAAATCATGAAATAATGCATAAAATAGGGAAAACGCACGGGACCGGGACTGGGTCGGCCAGTCATGCTCCAAGCCGGTCCCACACGCTCACACGTCCCTTATTTTATTATTTATGATTTTTGATGTTTCCTTCGTCTCATGGAAACTCATTTATTTCAGAAAAACTCCTTCGTTTTATCATATTAGGAAAAATGTTAAGGAACCGACCCCTTTGATTTTTCCTGAGTTTTACTCTCTGGATGTTTTCACCTCCCGAAAGAGCTTAAAACCTAAATATTCCCGCGCTGGGAGATAGGAAATTATTTTCCGTACGTAATGGAGGCGCGGACCAGCAAAATCCGAGTCCGTATGAGAAATCTATGTTGATTCTACCAAAGGACGCTGATTAGGGTTTCAACCAGTCTGGGAGTGCTCAAACGATCAACATTTGATCCCGTGACCACCCAGGGCCGGTTTCATGACCTCTTGGTCGGTCCCTCACCTCTTCATAATTCCTTCACTTTTCATTATTTTCCTTCATCCGATGAAGTTTTGACGGTTTTATCAAAAAAACCTTAATTTTGTCATATTTTCTCAAATGGTCGCTCAAACGAGCACCAGAAAATATCAAAATTCTCAGAACTGAGACACGGATGTCTCGACGATGAAAGAATGTTACCTTGACCGACCAGGGTTTGCTTTGTGGCTCGCAATGAGCCAGTCCCACGTGTTTCTCACAATCTGACCTAATTTGCACAATTGCACGTATTAGGTCCAAAACTCTCCGAACAATTTCAGAATTTGACAGAGCGATCGTCATTTGATCCCGTGACCACCCAGGGCTGGTTTCACAACCCCTTGGTCGGTCCCTCATATTTTAATAATAATTAATTAGGTTATGTCACCTAATGCTGAACCCAACAGTAATTCAGTAAATGATTAAACCAGCATTTAATCATTCTTTCAACAACTCACCAACTCTTCAAAGAGGTCTTGGATTTTGCTCAGTGAGCATATGAGAATTTCATGGTCGATCCATGGTCCCATGAAGCCGGTTCTCCTTCATTCTATGGTTAATTTCAAATAAATCATCAATTGATCAAATTAGGGTTTCTGAATCCAAGAATCCTGATTCCAGATTCAAACACTAATAATTTCACATTGATCTCATGATCAATATTCTTATTAATTATGCTCGGTTCAACTACCAGCACTTTAATTAATATTTTATTTTGGTCACGCTACCAATATTTCATCAGACGAGCAACACTTGCTCAGATGAGCAATATTTACTCAAATTGAACTACCAATATTAAATTAGCGAGCAACACTTGCTCTGCTCTACGTGAGGATCCTATCACTGTCTCAGCAGACACGTTCGATTCATGAGTTGCAGAACATTCTACAAAATCATGTTTAACTCAACAAATATGTGGACTCATCGTCCCACGAAGTCATAAAATCAGAATCGACTTAATTAACCACGAGACATCAATCGTGTCACTTGGGGGGATATCAACTAGGGTTTTGGTTTGGCGGTCTACGACACGTGTGTTCAAACACAAGATGAAATGTGAGCAAGTCGTGCAATCAGTTGAGGAAGTTAGCGAAGTAGTGGGTGGAAAATCAACCAAGTCTCTGCACGATGAGCGCAACTGGTTTCAAGCATTATTTCCATCTCTCCAATCCTTCACTCCATCAACTGTCACACTTCATGGGATCATGGTGTTTTCAACTCCGACATTATATAATGTCTCTGAATCCTGATTGAAAGGACAACATTCGAAGAGTTCTCAAACATTCGAAAAACAATCGTCTGAACGAGCAATTTCTCACCAAAGTTCATACGGATGCTCATTCGTCTACATGAACTCACAGAAATCACTCTCAATCAGGCAATATTCAATCATTCAGAGCATTTCACGCGAAATCATAACACACCCACGCTTCTCGGATCACCATTGATCTCACACATTTCTCACCTTTCCCTCCCACATATCAACCCATCCTCTCTTGTGACCGAATTTACTCTGGAACGGCCATTGTCTTGGTTTAGGCCGGAGTACTACAAATTGGTCTCTCGAACTTAAAGCACCCCCTTCATAGCGGTGCATCTGTGTGAGGTTAAACACTTCACTCGGTTCAAGGAATTTCCTCCGCACGGTCGTCCTCAATTCCGCAAAAAACCAGCAGATCGTTTTCCCCCATCTACAACCTAAAAATTATTTTCTGAAGAAACTTGATTTATTACGGAAGTCTCGAATTTAAATTTTTTTTTTTTACGAATTTGTATTAACCAAACCTCGTTTTACGAATTTGTTTGATAAATCTCTGAAAATGTCAAATTTCAAGATTTTCTGTTGGTTAGAGATTTAGAGATTTACATTTCGCAAGAACAAAAACAAATAGAATATATAGAAAGTTTTCATTCTTCGCAGGCAAACATTACTCATCTTAATGATCTATAAATAGCTAACCAAATTTACTGATCGTTTGCAGCATATATAACTGAAATATTCTCTAAACACCAACATGTATGGAAAAATAGTGAAACCATTTGCGAGAGTTAGACGGAGGGATAGTCATAATCGCAGCTCCATGGGTGCATAGATCTCACGTGCTTGAGGCAACGGCTAAGATATATTACACAGTAGCAAAGTTTTTTGCCAAGAGTCATTCCGTTAAAGCGCAAGGAATCATCATCAATATAACGCAAAAGGCATAAAAATTTGATGAGTCACAACTTAATTTGTTGTAAAGGACTTCAGCTAACAGCGAAGTATACTATTGACTAAAAAGGGACGCAGCGTTGAAGCTTCGCTGGACAAGGAAGTTAGTGGCAAGAAAAACACGCAGCAAAATAAATCGAAATGACCAATGATGCACAAGAGCAATAACGTATAGGAGAGAAATAGAAAAGAAGGAAATCAGCGAAGGAGGAAAAGATATAGCGCTCATGAAACGGAAAGCAAAGGTTTTCTTCATGCAAAATGCAAATGACGGAATCTACTGGTGCATAAAGAATAAAGTTACAAAGTGCATGAGGAGTCAGCGATATTATACTTGATAAAATAATCAAAGCTTATTTCTTACGAGATTATACTTGATAAATTTTTTAAGAGAACTTTTACTACTGCTATGACTCCAGCTACAAAGAAAAGGAGTTAATTAATGATTCGCAGAAAATTACTTCGTCAAACATATGTGCACATACAACTCCAATGAAGACAAATGATAAAAAACAAATGAAGAAAGAACAGGAGCCCCAGCGAATAGAGCAGCATGAATCTCTATAATGAATAAGCAAAAAGAAAAAGTTATACAAAGCTAGCGAAGCAACTTGCGAATTAATTACTTTAGTCACACAGCAGGTACGAAGAGAAAGTTGGTACAAAGGAAGAGAATTTCCACGATTCACCGCATCATTTTTGCTTGCAAAATGATAACATGAAGGAAAGAGAGAGTAAAATATGAAACTAAGAAACGAGAGAAGAAAGACGCAGAGAAGAAGGAAAAGATAAATAGATTAATTTTTCAGTTCAGTGGATCGAGGTGAACTCAGCAATTAAGACCGTCAACAACAAATTTACTTCGTAGAACGTTACAGTAGATAAGGGAACAGTTTCTACAAAGTCTATTTCGCAGAAAGGAAAAAATTTCTCCCAAGATTACTTCGCAGAACTTCAACAACAACTCATATATATTAAAAGCAGAATCAACACACCAAGTTCTGCTTGGATTATCTCGCAGACATTAGAAAAGATAGTTAAAGATATAGTTGTTATCTCCAAGTCAAATAGCTATGCAAGCTGCATAGGTGAAAGAAAATATCAAAGCTTCACAAACATTATCAAGGGTAGACGCAATCAAATCTTCGCAGAGCAAACCTTCGCATAAAGGAATAGAAACACGCAGAAAATAAAAAGAAGGGTAGACGGGTTTACTTTGTCATTTCATGGGAGTGAAATCAACCTAGCAGTTGAATAAGGGTATTTTAAAATCCCTCATGAGTGAAAAATTTAAAACCAGAGAATCATACAACAAGCACATCCTATGAAATACGAACTCATCATCAGCACACATTACCGCTCCAGTCTCATGATTCACAAAGAATTATGAGGAACAATTATAGTACTCGTCCAAGACCGCAACATACTTCATCATCAGCTCTAGTAAAGAAATCAAAGGGGCCAACCATTAACTGTGGATAGAGGCAAATGGGAGAAAATGCAGCTTTAATATAAAATGCTTTTGAGATGGAGAAAATGGGAGAGCTAGATACGTGTTGATGTATATTAATGGATTGACAGAGGCAAATAAATGTTGGTGCCGTGACAGTGAACAAAGGCTTGCTGCTATGCACTACATGAAAAATCTCATTAGTTGTTGCGAGAAATCAAGAGAGGAAAGAAGAAGAAAGAATGAAGAGAAAAGAATATACCAAAGACATTAAAATAAGAGTAAATATATTTAATCATGTTTTTTCAACGCAAATAGAAGCTAGTACAATTGGTTGGGTCTGTTGAGTTGACGCAAGAAGGCACAAGATCGATCCCCATTTCTCGACTAAATTTTTTGTTGTTGCGAAGGATTCCCAAAGTTAACCAGTTCATGTTTAGGCCCAACATTTTAAAAGGCCCACTAAAAGCAAACCAAACTATTTCACGCAGGATTAAAATATACCAAGCCATTTCACGCAGAAAAATGAGCAGTGAGCAAGTGAAGTCCAATTTCCGCAGGATGCATTTATTTCACAAAAGAGAATTCATTACTTAGCAAGATCTTCGGTAACTTTGCAAGAAGAAAATGGGAGATTATTTTGCAGACATATTTCGCAAGAAATGGTTAGACCAGTTGATACGGCGGAACATTATACAAGAGGCAGATCAAGAGTTAATTTTGCAAAACTTCATTTATCGCTTCTTCTCAATTTTCAAGAAAATCATATACTTCGCAAGAGACAACAGCAAGCCGCAACAGATAAGTATCATTTCCTTGAATATTTTATTTACAAAAAAAAAAAAAAAAAAATTTATTTTCTTTATCAACAACGATATAATCGCAAGATTTCTAAAATTTCTAAGATTTCAAAACATTTCAAAGATTTTTTTATTAGATTGGCAAAAAGATTTCAATAGTTTTTAAAGACTTCTATAGAACATTTCTGATTTAAAGACGCGATATAATCGCAAGATTTTAAAGAAGATTTCTAAGATTTCAAAAGATTTTACAGAAATTTTATTTTATAAATGATATTATGAGAATGAAAACAGAAAAGAAAGAATATAGAAATGTGAAATTATCGCAAAAGACGCAAATAAAATTTCGCAAGAGAGAAATGCAATTGCATAAGATGGCGGAATTATCGCAAGAAATGAAAGAATACATAAATGTGAAATTATCGCAAAAGACGCGAATAAAATTTCGCAAGAGAGAAATGCCAATGCATAAGACGGGCGCAAATCGCCTAAAAACATATAAGAATGGGACGAACCTTTATGGCGTGCACCTTAGTTCGCGGATTCTATTCCGTAAGAGGCAATGTCCTTAAAGTGCGTCATAAGGGGGGTATCTCTTTGCATGACTAAGGGAAAGGCTATACTGCTGCTGGAACCTAGTCATGGAGATTTGGGATTATAGAAAATCCATCCAGGAGAGATAACTTGGATTCCCAACTTTATAAGGTTATACCCTGGTTGGGCGCCCGAGAGTTTCTCATAAGGAATGCAAAGTATGATCAAGGCGCCGAGGTACACGATTGAGATGTGGGTTCCCGGGATGGATGAACCTACCCTGGCCATCCATGGAAAGTCTTGGCTACGATGTGTTCGGCCCGAAGAAAACCCCACTAGGGTGCAGTCTTGTAACTATAAGCCATATAGGCATAAAGGACAAGGCTCCGAAAACAACTGGTTGTTGGCAGAACCGGATGGGAAAGTGATAGTCTTGTATGGCCGATGTATAATCCTTGAAGGGGCAACCGGGGGGAAGATAAGGGCGATGCCCTCCATTAGGGAGTTGTGTATCAACAAAGATGGCAATGTCATGGGACTTTATATTCGCAAGAATATTTAGGCCCGTCATATTGTCGCGTGACACATACAGCAATGTCATGGGACTTTATATTCGCAAGAATATTTAGGCCGGTCATATTGTCGCGTAACAGGCCAAAAAGCCTCATGAGAAATGTTAAGATGAGATCAATGGGTTTTTGCGATAAGATCAAAGGATGAAATAAATAAAATCAATGATAAAAGGATATAAATCGCAAAGACGTCCTGCGATTTCATCGCAAAGACGGCAATGTCATAAGTCTTAAAAAGCAAAGAAAGATTAATCTCACAAGATGGCTTAGACTTATCATATTGTCGCAGAGATCAAAATAAATGATAAGACAAGATCAATGGATTATTACATATAAAAGTAAGAATGTCCTGCGATCTTGTCGCAAACAAGTGGCATAATAAGACCTTTAACTAGGAAGGCAAAATAAGACCACAAGAGAGGTTATACCTACAAGCGTATAACAGATTGCTAACGACTTTATATTAGTCTTATTTCATTTATCATATTGCAGATCAATAACAAGAGGCAAGTATGGGAATGCATAGAATGGAAATTACAATTTGTCGCAGAAAATAGTCGCAAGAAAGAAAGAAAGAAATTCACAACACTATTTGCGGCACTATTCGCGAGACTGTTCATAATTCGCAACACTATTTGCGACACTATTCATAATTCGCTACACTATTTGCGGCACTATTCGCATGCCTATTCATAATTCGCAGTACTATTTGAACAATATTCACAATTCGCAAAAATGTTTAGAAATTCACAGAAACATTTAGAAATTAGCAGGATTATTCATAATCACGAAGACACATTCATAAACTCGCAGATTTATCCAGAATTTCGTAGGAATTGTGATTATTTCGCAGAATGTGATTATTTTCTTAAAAGTGATTACCACTTGAGGCAGGGGCAAGATAAGAATAGAGACGCAATTTAATCATTCAACATTTTCTCAAGGATTCTTCTTCATAGATAAAGAACAGAGGCAACTATGGATTACCAAGAAAATATTTTATGTTTTTTATCTTCTCGACAAGAATCATTTCCAAAATGGGCAAGAATTCTCACCAAAAATGAAGAAATAATTTCGCATGAATAGAGGCAATATTTTTCATTCAAGAGCGGATACTTCTTATATTTCGAGGATTGAGTACTTCTTATTCTTCTTTAAGGATACTTCGCATACTTCATACTTTATACTTCGCATACTTCAAAAGATGATACTTCTAATTATTTCTCAAAGCTTCAGAACTTCGCAAAAGAATAGAGGCAAGTATATACTTTTTAAGTTTGGTATTATTTCGCTAGTTCTTTCGTCAACAAAGATCAGAGACTACTACAACAATGAATTTTTTCTTAAAGATTGCTCTTCAAGCAATATTCAAGAAAAAAGAGGCAAAATGTAGGAGCAGAATCTCGCAACAACAATGCTCTTGCAAAGATTTCTGCCACACATGGCAAGTGTCGCAAATAGTTAAAAGAAATGACGAAATATGTGAAGATTTTATCATTACTCACAAGAAATGTAGCAGAAACCTGAGGGAAATGTAGCAGGAACCTGAGGGAAATGTAGCAGAAACCTGAGGGAAATGTAGCAGAAACCTGAGGGAAATGTAGCAGGATCTCGAGAGAAATGAAGAAAGCCTGCGAAAGATATTACCGCAGAACTCAGATCCAAAATTAAGGGAAAGTTTAGTTGTAAATGAGCTGTCATCCACTATGTAACTACCTATATAAAGAAGAGAGCAGGAGAGAGAAAAGGGGGGATAATTTTAGGAAGAGATAGAAAGATATTTTGCAGAGAGAGATTTTAGAGAGAGAAAATGTATTTTCTTTATCATCTTCTTCCCCAAAACTAGATCTAGAATTCTTCCAAGAACTCCATTAATGGAGATTGTAGATGTAAATTAATGTAGTTACAAATTATTATAGTGAAGATCCGTGGATGTAGATCACATTGATCGAACCACGTAAAAATCTTGGTGTTTATTTATAATTTTAGTATTTTTATCACCATTTTTATATTTAGATCTAGGAATTGTTATCAAGATTTGATAAGGGGTGTGTTGTAGGTCTTCCTGCAATTACAATCATGATTCCTAATCTCTATATTTTTGAAGTACTCGAGATAATCAAGTCTTCTTTCTGCTTTATCGCGGGCTTCAAGATAATTGGAAAGAAGAGACTTGTTCTCTTTGCGAACTTTATCCAATTTGTTGGTAAGATCAGCGATGGTAGAATGAAGACTTCTTTCAGATTCTGCGAGTGACAAAAGTGATAAAAGATCATTCAGTCAAAGACTTTGCAAGAAATATAACACAAAATTTGATAGGAAGGTCAACAAAAGAGGCATTCAATTGACTACCTTCTTTCTGCGAGGTTAAATTTTAAATTAATGAAAAGAAACAGTTCTCCCATTGATTCATGGCGTCATCAAATTTGTCGCCAACCACACCCTTCAGACGAGATTTCATGTTTTCTTCTTTGGTACGTAGATATAAGTTTTCCTTCGCTAGTAAAGAATGTGACTTTTCCAATTGAGAGTATTGGTCTTGAAGCTCGATGTTCTTTAAACTAAGAGTTAACCTACCCTTGATAAGCTTTTCCTTCTCAGCAGCAGATGATTCAGTTACTTCCTTGAGTTCATTTTTGAGAGAACGAAGAGATTGCTCTTGATTATCACATATCCTTTGTAGATTACTCAATTGCTGCGAAGAAATCACCATCAAGCTTGAAAATCTATGTTTCTCTTGGGATAAAGTTTTATTTTCATCTTATAAAGATTCTACCACCAAATTAGACTTGGTTAACAAATATGAGAGGCGAGTAATCTCGTTATTTAATAAATTTTGACTTTGCGATAGTTGATTATTCTCATTAGTAAGATTATCTATTTGATCGATTGAATAAGTGCAGAGATTATCTAATCTATTATACTGGTCCATCCAAGAATCCCTTTCAATACGAGCTTCGTCAGCAATAGATTCAAATTTAAGTCTCTTGATGAAATGAGTCCGATTTGAAACTAATATATGAATCAAGAATTTAATGAGGAGACTTGAGTACAAGGGATATGAAAGCAAAACATAAAAACAAGAGGATAGATGATCAGAGCCTAAAATACATCTTTTGAATATCGATTTCCTATGCTTTTCTTTACAATTTCTCAAGTATTTTTGGTATATTACGCTTTGTTTTCATTTTGCAGGTTTTTTGGAGTCATTGGAGCAAACGAAGAAGAAATAGGTGAAAAGGAGCAAAATTGTCACTTCAGAGGAAGAGCACTAAAGACAGTACAACTGAGGATTAAGGGGATGTCAATGAGGTGGCCCTTACCCATAAGATGGGTGTGCTGTTAGCACCCAGAGCCAACCTTACCCCAAATCGAGAGGAATTTTCTTACAGTCATCTCAATCATTTATACATCTGAAATTGAGGAAAAAGAAAAAGAAAGGAAAAATGGAGGCGCAGCCATGAAGTAACTCTAAAATTGAATCTGAGTTTAGTAACTAGTAGCGGCTACTGTTGATTCTAAGAACAGTCATGGCTCAGATCAAAATGAGTTACAGAAGTTAGGGTTCTTAAACAGAGTCAGAAATTACAGATTAAAGGTTCAACTGTGGGTTTGAGTCAAGCTTGAATCTGGCAGAATGGAGCCACAGATGGAAGATGGATTTGGTGAGATTTGGTGATGTTTATGGATGAGTACCAGGGGTTCAAAGGAGATTTCAAATTACTAATCAAGAACTCAGTTGAAGAATGAAAGATGATTCAGAGTAGGATAAGGGTTTAGAAAGAATCAAAGAAGGAATACATCTGGTGGTGGATTTAGGGTTCTTGATGGTTTTGAAATAGGATAGAAATTGGACTCAAGGAGAAAAAGGGTTTTGGTTCTGTGATGAATTTGAGCAGAAGCTGATGATGATTACCTTATGGAGGTTGAAGATGGGTTGTATGGTTTAAGGGTTTGAGAGGTTCATGAAGTATATGTGCTTGAATGAAAAGAATTAATGGGTCTTGCTTGTGGTTTGCTAAGGAATGGAGAATTGCCTTGGTGCTGGATATTCGGAGCTGTGAGTTGCTGGTGTTGTTCATGAGGAAAGGCAGAGGTTGCAGGTGATAGGGAGTTAGTGGTACTGCTGTGTGCCAGGAAATGGTGGTGTTGATGTGTGTATGAGTAGCAGCTGGGAGGTGAATCTGACTTGGAAATGGATGAGATAGAATGAGAAGTGAAACTGAGGTGCTTCTATGGAGTTGGTTGATGCAGGGGAATGCGGTGCAGGATGGAACAGCAGAGCAAAATTGGAATGCAGAGAATTAGGAGGAGCTGAGTTCTTGACTGATATAAAAGGGTTATGTTGCTGTGACATCAATAAAGGGGCAGAGAAGAAATGTTGCATGTGTTGTGGTTCATGTGGCAGTGAGAATGAATTTGTGTTACTGTTGCTGCAGTTTGCTATGCAAGGAATGAACTGAAATGGGTATACGGAACTGGAGATGTTGTTGTGTACATTGGGTGATTTTCAAGGGTTACTGAGATTGGAAGAGTGATTGAAGCAATGATGCAGATGCTAGTGAATGGCAGTCCATTGATGTGTATTGGTGGTTATGAAATGATGTTGTTTGTATTGCAGTGAAGAATGGATTGGATTGCAGGAATCAATTTAGATGAATGTTAGGATATGTATGAATGATTATCACAGGATGAAGTGATGATGGTGGCAAGTGATGGCGGAAGCTAGAGCTAATGTATGTTGCAGGTTGATATTCATGGTGCTTGCTGGTGGTGGAATGGAGAAGCTACAACTGTTGTGGTGTTACATTACAGGGGCTGTGCTGCAGTTGTGGCTGTGCGTGAAGGGTTGAAGTCAGATTTGCAGTTGATGCAGATATGCCGTTGAAGACGAAGGCAGGAAGAGGAAATGGCTCTGAAATTGAAGGTGATAACTGAACTGCAAGTTGTTGCAGGGTATGTTGGCAGTTGAGCATGGGCAGGTGATTGGATGATTCTCCATGGGTCAGTGGTGCGAAAGGTTAGCCGTGGCCATGATGGTTGTCTGCTTTAGTGGCTGTGAAGATCAGGTGGAGGTTGTGGAGCTGTTAACCATGGCTCAATGGTCAAATGGGGTTTGTTTGATAGCAGTAAGAGGAGTTGAAGCTCAGCTGGGGACTGGTTGGCAATGCAGGTTATGGACTGAAGAAGGGTACAGCCAAGATGGCTAGACTGCACTGGTGATGATGGTGTAGCACAGTTCTGGCTTGGCAAGATGGCCTGCAAAATGCAAGACTATGACTAGTTAGGCCAGTCAGTGAGCTGACTCGGTTCTGACTCGGTGAGCTTTGACCCGGTTGACTAATGATGACCGTTAGGTCAACGGTTAACCTTGACGGTGGACTGACGGAATATTCCATCGACAGAGAAGATTTTCAGGCGACCGGTTTCCGGCCATCTTCCGGCGGTATACCCATTTTCCCGTCGACCACTTTTGGGGCAGATTTTCTACACGGGTTTTCTCACACATGGCCTTGAGGACTTCTATCTATTGGATTTTTGGAACAAGAAGAGCTATAAAAGAGAAGACTTTTCTCAAAACCTAATTTTTTTTATCATATCTTTTATCTTATATCTTTTCTTCTACTTTTGTTCTAGGGTTTAGAAACATGATAGGGTTTCTCTTTCTTCTTGTTATGATTTCCATGAACATGAGCTAGAGTTTTATTATTGGTTATGGAATAGTTGGATTTCACAAAGCATGATTCTTTGATATGATAAATTAGTTTTGTCTCGTATTTATCGTTTACGATTATCTGAAAATATAGTTACATGATTTGATTGATTGTTTTGTCGAGTTGCAAATTGGTAGAACTTCTAATCACATCTATTGCTAGTTTAGGGTTTATTATACGTAAAAGTGATATTCCTTGAATACAAGTAGCATAAATATGATTATAGTTTGTAGTGATATATTCTTATGATCATATGTGAATCGTAACCTTTGTTAAATTGAATTAGTGCGCTTTCCACGTTCGATTGCTTTGATTGGCCTGATTTCATAGAACTTAATGCATCTAGGGAATTAAACTTGATTAGTGTTTTTACACGTTAGGTTGTTCTTTTAGATAGAACTCATACTCGCATCTTTTAATGTGTTTGTTGATGACAAAAGGAGATTAGCGGAATATTCTTGCGATCAAGATATTCTAGGGCTTTTGATAAAAGTTGAGATTAAATATCAATTCTAGTTATTGTGAAGAAACCATATTTGTGAATGAAGATGAATCCTTAACCAATATTCTCACTACCTTGATTTGTGTGCTTTACTTTTTATTGTTTTGCTTTTATTTTATTTTAGTAGATAAAAATCAGAAAAATACCTGGTGTTTTATATAAAGAACCGAAAATATATTGACAACTTAGACCTCTCCGTGGGATCGATCCTTTCTTGCCCTTGCTATATTTATATTTTGAGTAGTAAGAAAGTGTAAATTATTTTTGACGCACACGACAGCGATCAAATTTTGGCGTCGTTGCCTGGGAGGCAACGGTTGTCACTTGTTTTTGGTTTCTTATTTTTGTTTTTAGTTTTGTTTCTTATTTTTGTTGTTCTTATTTTCTGGTTTTAACCTTGGATGGAGCATATTGGAACAATGGATACGGTTTCCAACAACCTCAATAATATGACAACTACCAATTCCAGGGGTATAATCAAAACCAATTTATTGGTTATGACCAATATTCCATGAAACCTTATGGTTTTCCTCAACAACCTTATGGAGGGTATGTGTGTGAACAACCACAAGGATTGGAGGATTCTTATGCTCGTGAACAACAAGTCTCTAACTTGTTAGACAACTTTTCCAACTTTGTACGACAAGAGTTTCAAAAAGCTAAAGAGACTAGAGACGAGCAACTCCAAGAACTTCGTGAAGGTATTGCTAACTTGCGAAGAAGCACTGATCAATGTAAGGAAGGTATGAATAATTCTAATGTGCATATGGTTTGTGATGAATATTTGATTGATGCTAATGTTGAAAAAGGCCAATCCTTGGGCACTTCCGTTGATAATTGTGTAGCTAACTCAACTCTTGATCTTAATAATGATCATTCTCCTATTCAAAAGGATGAGTTAGAGTTTAGCGACGAAGAACCTTATGTTAACTATGAAAGTGACGGTGATTATGATACATTGCTTGAAACAACTCATGGTGACAACAACGAGGAGTGTACAATAGAATCTCTTTGGGATCAAGGTGAAGTTGAAAAGGAATATGATGACACTAGTGCAGCTTTCTCAAGCATTGATCTTAATAATGATCAAGAGCCTATTCAAAGGGTGGAGCTTGAGGATGAAGCATTTTTGAGTGTTCTAAAAAAGTTCCTCATAGTGAAATTTGGATCCGCAGTGGAGTATGTGCCTTACAACAAATAGGAGTATGTTGAGAATGTGACCGCTATGACCAATATTGTGGAAGACCCAATTGAGCTTGCAAATGATTGTAATGATGATGTTTATGTCAAGACTCCGATTAAGGAAGAAACGGATGAAGAATGGTTGCAAGGTTTGATAGAGGACCATGATATACAAGAGGTGAATAATTCACTTGAGTTTTTCAAGGATGAAGAGGATTCCGTGCTACAAGAGATTGTGCGAGGTTTGTCTAACCCTTTGCATATTAATTCTTCCCCTTTACCTCTTATTGGTTTGAATATTTGTTCTTCGAGAACATTGTTGAATGACTTTGTTTCTCGATATCCTCCATTAGAGAAACTTGATTCTCATACTATGTAGGTTTGTGAACGAGAAACCGTGGAAGTACCCGACTCCTATATTCTTTATGCACTTCCAAGTGTGGACAAGAATAAGTGTGGGGGAAGCTTTTATCGGTTAATAGCTTCGTTTCTGTTTTATATTACTAATATTTGTGTGAAGCTAGTGTTTGCAAAACAGGTGCTATGGGTGGATCCCCAACTTTTCCGATTATTGGTGTATGGGGAATTCGTCTTGCAAGTCGGGCTGACGACTTTAAACCAAGCGTTAATGGGAGGCAACCCACCGGTTTTGTGTATCTATCTCTATCTTTTCTTTTAAGTCTTTTATCTTTATTTTCTTTTTTTCTTATTTTGTATATTTGCATATCAAAACTCCAACTTTTAGAGATTTTTGAACAATTTAGAATAAACACTAGCCTTTCTAAGTAGATGGAATTTTTTCTTGGCGGTGAGGTGTATATTGGCTGAGTTGGGATTAGATACCAACTAAATAGCTTGTTTAGTGTTTATTCTCTATTGTTCAGAAATAGCTATGAGTTGGAGTAATGAGTTTTTATCATGCATTTTATTTTCGTATTGTATATATATATCATTTTATGAATTTCCCACCTTGACTTTACTTTGAATGACTAAATTTTACATTGAGGACAATGTAAAGTTTAAGTGTGGGGGAGTGTTCTCATATAGAGTTTTTAGCCTTGTTAGTTTCCCTTGTTTAAAAAAAAAAAAAATCAGAAAAATAGAAAAACCAAGAAAAAATTGTGTTTTTTGAACTCCGAAATCTAGAAACTTGTGCCTTTAGGATGACACAATTAGTGGATGGAACCATTTTGATTGCAGGAGTTGAGGAACCAATTAACTATAAAGCGGACGAACATAGCTCAGAAATCACAATTAATATGATAGTTGTTACCATATCTCGGAATATCACCATATCACGTTCTATTTTTATTTTTCCATATTTTTTCTATTGTTCTCTAAGTGTTTTGGTGGGTCACTAAACATCGACTTGTTATTACTTCTAGGATGAAATAGAGTGACTGAGTTGCTAAAAAAAAAAAGTGAAAAAGGAAAAAAAAAACCGACCAATTAGACCAAACGGAATAAAAATGACACTTGGATAGCAGTATGTGTGAAACGTTGTCCCTGTATCCGTCGCCTAAACAAGCGTGGAATGCAGGATCCAAGGCAACTATCACGTAATTGCTGACAAGAATCATGTGCTTGGATCCAAAAGATCTAATCATGTTGTCTAAAAAAAAAGAAAAAAAAAAGTGAAAAGAAAAGAAAAAGAAAAAGAAAAGAAAGTATTATATTGGTTGAATAAAGTCACTCCTGGTTCCCTTGTATATGCAAGTGAGTTGATGTAGAATTCAAACCAGTAGCCCAATCCAATAGGATGCATAGGTTCATCTTGGTAGTAACCTTAAGACAGATATGGGAAACATCGATCACTTGTCAACATTCGCTAACATCTAAATCTATATCCATCTTCTTAATCTTTTCATTGTGATTGTGGTTGTTAGTTTCCGAGTATTGTGGCTTGTTCGACTATCTAATTAGAGATTTATTTTACTTAAATATGAATTGAATTTGCGCAAGGTACCTCCTCCTGTAGTTATTTTGGATTCGTTCATTGATTTGTCACAAATAGACGGAATTGGAAATATAGGGTTTGTAGGCAGACCTCTTGTAAACCTTCACGAGACTATAACTCATCCACTAGGGACACCTAAGGGTTCAAAGTCTTGTTATTTATACTAAAAGTAATCGTAGCCTCGACGACACGGAGTTGTTGTATTTTTGTTTTGTTTTGTTTGCTCGAGGACTAGCAAAGACTAAGTGTGGGGGAATTTGATCGGAGCCTAAAATACATCTTTTGAATATCGATTCCTATGCTTTTCTTTACTATTTCTCAAGTATTTTTGGTATATTACGCTTTGTTTTCATTTTGCAGGTTTTTTGGAGTCATTGGAGCAAACGAAGAAGAAATAGGTGAAAAGGAGCAAAATTATCACTTCAGAGGAAGAGCACTAAAGACAGTACATCTGAGGATTAAGGGGATTTCAATGAGGTGGCCCTTACCCAGAAGATGGGTGTGATGTTAGCACCCAGAGCCAACCTTACCCCAAATCGAGAGGAATTTTCTTACAGTCATCTCAATCATTTCTACATCTGAAATTGAGGAAAGAGAGAAAGAAAGGAAAAATGGAGGCGCAGCCATGAAGTAACTCTGAAATTGAATCCGAGTTTAGTAACTAGTAGTGGATACTGTTGATTCTAAGAACAGTCATGGCTCAGATCAAGATGAGTTACAGAAGTTAGGGTTCTTAAATAGAGTCAGAAATTACAGATTAAAGGTTCAACTGTGATGATGAGTTCGTGATGCTATCTGAGATCGATTGAGCAAATGGGTTTGTCGGAAATTAGGGTTTGAGTCAAGCTTGAATCTGGCAGAATGGAGCCACAGATGGAAGATGGATTTGGTGAGATTTGGTGATGTTTATGGCTGAGTACCAGGGGTTCAAAGGAGATTTCAAATTACTAATCAAGAACTCAGTTGAAGAATGGAAGATGATTCAGAGTAGGATAAGGGTTTAGAAAGAATCAAAGAAGGAATACATCTGGTGGTGGATTTAGGGTTCTTGATGGTTTTGAAATAGGATAGAAATTGGACTCAAGGAGAAAAAGGGTTTTGGTTCTGTGATGAATTTGAGCAGAAGCTGATGATGATTACCTTATGGAGGTTGAAGATGGGTTGTATGGTTTAAGGGTTTGAGAGGTTCATGAAGTCTCTGTGCTTGAATGAAAAGAATTAATGGGTCTTGCTTGTGGTTTGCTAAGGAATGGCGAATTGCCTTGGTGCTGGAGATTCGGAGCTGTGAGTTGCTGGTGTTGTTCATGAGGAAAGGCAGAGGTTGCAGGTGATAGGGAGTTAGTGGTACTGCTGTGTGCCAGGAAATGGTGGTGTTGATGTGTGTATGAGTAGTAGCTGGGAGGTGAATCTGACTTGGAAATGGATGAGATAGAATGAGAAGTGAAACTGAGGTGCTTCTATGGAGCTGGTTGATGCAGGGGAATGCGGTGCAGGATGGAACAGCAGAGCAGAACTGGAATGCAGAGAATTAGGAGGAACTGAGTTCTTGACTGATATAGCAGGGTTATGTTGATGTGAGATCAAAAAAGGGGCAGAGAAGAAATGTTGCATGTGATGTGGTTCATGTGGCAGTGAGAATGAATTTGTGTTACTGTTGCTGCAGTTTGCTATGCAAGGAATGAACTGAAATGGGTATGCGGAACTGGAGCTGTTGTTGTGTACATTGAGTGATTTTCAAGGGTTACTGAGATTGGAAGGGTGATTGAAGCAATGATGCAGATGCTAGTGAATGGCAGTCCATTGATGTGTATTGGTGGTTATGAAATGATGCTGTTTTTATTGCAGTGAAGAATGGATTGGATTGCAGGAATCAATTTAGATTAATGTTAGGATATGTATGAATGATTGTCACAGGATGAAGTGATGATGGTGGCAAGTTATGGCGGAAGCTAGAGCTAATGTATGTTGCAGGTTGATGTTCATGGTGCTTGCTGGTGGTGGAATGGAGAAGCTACAACTTTTGTGGTGTCACATTACAGGGGCTGTACTACAGTTGTGGCTGTGCGTGAAGGGTTGAAGTCAGATTTCCAGTTGATGCAGTGATATGCCGTTGAAGATGATGTGTGTATGAGTAGCAGCTGGGAGGTGAATCTGACTTGGAAATGGATGAGATAGAATGAGAAGTGAAACTGAGGTGCTTCTATGGAGCTGGTTGATGCAGGGGAATGCGGTGCAGGATGGAACAGCAGAGCAGAACTGGAATGCAGAGAATTAGGAGGATCTGAGTTCTTGACTGATATAGCAGGGTTATGTTGATGTGAGATCAAAAAAGGGGCAGAGAAGAAATGTTGCATGTGATGTGGTTCATATGGCAGTGAGAATGAATTTGTGTTACTGTTGCTGTAGTTTGCTATGCAAGGAATGAACTGAAATGGGTATGCGGAACTGGAGCTGTTGTTGTGTACATTGAGTGATTTTCAAGGGTTACTGAGATTGGAAGGGTGATTGAAGCAATGATGCAGATGCTAGTGAATGGCAGTCCATTGATGTGTATTGGTGGTTATGAAATGATGCTGTTTTTATTGCAGTGAAGAATGGATTGGATTGCAGGAATCAATTTAGATTAATGTTAGGATATGTATGAATGATTGTCACAGGATGAAGTGATGATGGTGGCAAGTTATGGCGGAAGCTAGAGCTAATGTATGTTGCATGATGTGTGTATGAGTAGCAGCTGGGAGGTGAATCTGACTTGGAAATGGATGAGATAGAATGAGAAGTGAAACTGAGGTGCTTCTATGGAGCTGGTTGATGCAGGGGAATGCGGTGCAGGATGGAACAGCAGAGCAGAACTGGAATGCAGAGAATTAGGAGGATCTGAGTTCTTGACTGATATAGCAGGGTTATGTTGATGTGAGATCAAAAAAGGGGCAGAGAAGAAATGTTGCATGTGATGTGGTTCATGTGGCAGTGAGAATGAATTTGTGTTACTGTTGCTGCAGTTTGCTATGCAAGGAATGAACTGAAATGGGTATGCGGAACTGGAGCTGTTGTTGTGTACATTGAGTGATTTTCAAGGGTTACTGAGATTGGAAGGGTGATTGAAGCAATGATGCAGATGCTAGTGAATGGCAGTCCATTGATGTGTATTGGTGGTTATGAAATGATGCTGTTTTTATTGCAGTGAAGAATGGATTGGATTGCAGGAATCAATTTAGATTAATGTTAGGATATGTATGAATGATTGTCACAGGATGAAGTGATGATGGTGGCAAGTTATGGCGGAAGCTAGAGCTAATGTATGTTGCAGGTTGATGTTCATGGTGCTTGCTGGTGGTGGAATGGAGAAGCTACAACTGTTGTGGTGTCACATTACAGGGGCTGTACTACAGTTGTGGCTGTGCGTGAAGGGTTGAAGTCAGATTTCCAGTTGATGCAGTGATATGCCGTTGAAGATGAAGGCAGGAAGAGGAAATGGCTCTGAAATTGAAGGTGATAACTGAACTGCAAGTTATTGCAGGGGATGTTGGCAGTTGAGCATGGGCAGGTGATTGGATGATTCTCCATGGGTCAGTGGTGCGAAATGTTAGCCGTGGTCAGGATGGTTGTCTGCTTTAGTGGCTGTGAAGATCATGTGGAGGTTGTGGAGCTGTTAACCATGGCTTAATGGTCAAATGGGGTTTGTTTGATAGCAGTAAGAGGAGTTGAAGCTCAGCTGGGGACTGGTTGGCAATGCAGGTTATGAACTGAAGAAGGGTACAACCAAGATGGATGGACTGCACTGGTGATGATGGTGCAGCACAGTTCTGGCTTGGCAAGATGGCCTGCAAAATGCAAGACTATGACTAGTTAGGCCAGTCAGTGAGCTGACTCGGTTCTGACTCGTTAAGCTTTGACCCGGTTGACTAACAATGACCGTTAGGTCAACGGTTAACCTTGACGGTGGACTGACGGAATATTCCGTCGACGGAGAAGAATTTTCAGGCGTCCGGTTTCCGGCCATCTTCCGGCGGTATACCCATTTTCCCGTCGACCACTTTTGGGGCAGATTTTCTACACGGGTTTTCTCACACATGGGCTTGAGGACTTCTATCTATTGGATTTTTGGAACAAGAAGAGCTATAAAAGAGAAGACTTTTCTCAAAACCTAATTTTTTTTATCATATCTTTTATCTTATATCTTTTCTTCTACTTTTGTTCTAGGGTTTAGAAACATGATAGGGTTTCTCTTTCTTCTTGTTATGAACTCCATGAACATGAGCTAGAGTTTTATTATTGGTTATGGAATAGTTGGATTTCACAAAGCATGATTCTTTGATATGATAAATTAGTTTTGTCTCGTATTTATCGTTTACGATTATCTGAAAATATAGTTACATGATTTGATTGATTGTTTTGTCGAGTTGCAAATTGGTAGAACTTCTAATCACATCTATTGCTAGTTTAGGGTTTATTATAGGTAAAAGTGATATTCCTTGAATACAAGTAGCATAAATATGATTATAGTTTGTAGTGATATATTCTTATGATCATATGTGAATCGTAACCTTTGTTAAATTGAATTAGTGCGCTTTCCACGTTCAATTGCTTTGATTGGCCTGATTTCATAGAACTTAATGCATCTAGGGAATTAAACTTGATTAGTGCTTTTACACGTTAGGTTGTTCTTTTAGATAGAACTCATACTCGCATCTTTTAATGTGTTTGTTGATGACAAAAGGAGATTAGCGGAATATTCTTGCGATCAAGATATTCTAGGGCTTTTGATAAAAGTTGAGATTAAATATCAATTCTAGTTATTGTGAAGAAACCATATTTGTGAATGAAGATGAATCCTTAACCAATATTCTCACTACCTTGATTTGTGTGCTTTACTTTTTATTGTTTTGCTTTTATTTTATTTTAGTATATAAAAATCAGAAAAATACCCGGTGTTTTATATAAGGAACCGAAAATATATTGACAACCTAGACCTCTCTGTGGGATCGATCCTTTCTTGCCCTTGCTATATTTATATTTTGAGTAGTAAGAAAGTGTAAATTATTTTTGACGCATACGACAGCGATCAATAGAGGCAAAGAAAATTATACCTTTCAGCTCATCATTTTTCCTGCGAAGGTTCTCGCAATCAAGACAAGAGTTGCGAAGCTTATAGTTCAGAGTATCACATTCAGAATTTTTGACTTGAAGACTTCCCCTTAGAGCTTCAATTTCATTTTCCAAAGATGCTCGTGAAGAAGAACCATCAGAACCAAAATATTTGAGAAAAGTCTCGCAAACTTCATGTTGGAGAGGGTCAGTAGAAGACTTTCTTGCATTGTCTAAAATATTAGACAAAATTTTAAAAGCAACATCAATGCTCGACAAGTTTTCATTTGATGGAGGAAGAGATGTAGAAGGTGAAGTAGTAACGAGAGCAAGTTGACGATTTGAATCATTTGTGATGGTCGAATTATCAGGAGGTGGAGTATTTGGAAAGACGACGGTTGAGGGCCGTAAAGGACTATAAGGAGTTTCAGTTACAACGATTTTAGAAGCTTGATTTGTCAAAGGGTAAAGAGTAGAAGAGGTATTAACAGTAGTATTCTCACAGGCAAAAGAAGAGGGATCAGATTGCGATGGTGTGGGAGTAATTCTCGCAGATGTCAGCCGGGGAATGATGAGATTATCCCCTAGAGTCTTAAAGTGACGAGGTTTTTTGGGAAGATTAGCAGTGTTCTCGTCATTCTGCGAATAATAATTTAGATAAGAAACAGAGGCAACAATATTGTTATTAAAAAATAAAAGGTGTTTCTTACTACCTTATCACTCGCAGAACTCCTCTTCTTCTTTTCAGCAAGCCTTTTGCGGATATTAGGGTTTTGAGTTGCAGATCGAGTGTTAGGGATAATTCCACTAAAGAGAAAATATAATGCAAGAGTTATGAAGAATCAAATAGAGAAGATCAGAGAATATAAGTAAAAATTGACTCAGAGTAAGTATCATAACCAAAAACATACCTTGATGATTCCATTAGAACAGTAGCAGGAGAATATGAAGAAGAAAGGTTGCATACAAAAGACGAAGTAAACAGATAAAGAAACAGAAGAAGAAAATTAGTTTTGAAATTTAACCCTACCTTTTATAGGAGAAAAGGAGTGACCTATTGAACAGATACGTGTCAGTAAAAAGAGGAATTCACAACACGTGTAAGTGATAAAGCTAGATTAACGGAGTTTTGTCGGGAAGAAAATATAGAAGGAAAAGAAGTTGCAAGCGTTATGAAGAGTATGGGATTCTCATGATCTTCTCTTCTTCGTATAAAAGACATGAGAAGAGACAAGATGTAGGACCAGAATATCGCTACAACGCTATTCTTGCGATATTAACAACACTTCTGCGAGCGACACCACAAGCTCTTTAACAACATTTCGCGATCGTCACAGAATATCCAAAAGAAGGACGTAAAAGCTGACGATGGAAGAAGCACAAGAAGAATATGTTTATCCCGCGATGACTATCAATTTTGCGAAAGATAATATTATAGTGATCATGATAAGATCGCAGAAGTAAATCCGAAATAGGAGGAAAACTTAGCTGTCATCCACTATGTAAATTTCTATATAAAGGACTCTAGAGATCCAAAAAATGATGATGTATTTTTGAGAGTTGAGAAAGTCTTGATGAGAGAGAAACTTCAAGAAAAGAATTGTATTCTAGAGTTCTTACATTTCCTGTAAATATTTCTGAAAATCAAATAATAAAGTGTCATTTTTAATCTTCAAATTTGAGTTGGTTATTACAAATTCTTAACAAGGGTGTAGTGTAGGATTTCCTGCAACTATAATGAGCTGGAAACTCAGTCCGCGAACTTAGTCTGTGAACTGGGGTAGTTCTCGAACCCGAGAATATCTGCTGGAGTTGAAGCTCAGGTGCAGTCCGCGAACTGACGGAAGTTCTCGAACCGAGAATTTCTGGTGGAGTTTATTAATTTCAACCGGTTAGCTTGAGTCCGCGAACTCAAGAGGTTATGTCTAAAAACATTGTTCGTGAACTTATCTAAATTACTAAGAAATGATTTTGCAAACCGTGGCTTTATAGTTCATGAAATTATTCGAGTGAATCACATCGTTTTTGATTCAATTGTGTCTTGTGTAGTACATGAGATCTCATAGCAATTGAACAACTCTCTAACTAGTTCATTTGAGTCATTTGGACTAGTTATGGTGAAGAAGAATATGGTTGATATGAAAGTTATCATTTGGCTAACCATTTGGTTGACTAATATTGAACCAACCATTGTACACATTTGGGTACAGTTACACAAACCCAAAACGTCAAGTACATGTGTGTATGGCAAGCTAAGTTTTTGATCTAACGGTTGAGAGATATTAGCTTGTATCTAATCAGGTTTTCATCTTACGATGAATATTGAATGCTTTGTTAGCAAGCTAACATTGATTGCAAACCCTGATTTGAAAGACTATATAAGGGAGAACTCTAGCAACTATGAAACCTAATCCCCACACATTTTGTGCGATACTAGTTTGCTAAATATAGAGTCAATTCTCCTTTAACCTTTGGTTTTCTTCTTCTAAAACCAGGTTAACGACTTAAAGACTTCATTGGGATGTGAAGCCAGACCGATACTACTTTTCTTATAGTTGTGTGATCTGATCTTGTTGTTTCTATCATACGAGTACAATTGTAATAATTGGATTGAGATTTCTATCTCTGATTGGCAAGATAAAAGTAGTCACAAACATCTTCGTCTCATTGTTTGTGATTCCTCAATAATCTTCTTCGTTGTGTCGATTAAGTTTATTGTCAGGTGATTGATGAAACTGAGTTGTTCTTCGGGAATATAAGTCTGGTTTTATCGATTGGTCCCTGTTCACCTTGATTTATCAAAATACATAACAAAACTCATAGGTTTATTCGTGGGTGATGAATTTATCTATTATTTGTAGACTTTTCTGTGTGAGACAGATTTGTTTGCTAAAGTATTCGACTTTGGGTCGTAGCAACTCTTGGTTGTGGGTGAGATCATCTAAGGGAATCAAGTGCGCAGATCTGCTTTGGGATCGTAGGCGTAGGAACATAACTGTACCTTGGATCAGTGTGAGATTGGTTGGGGTTCAAATACAGTCCAGACCGAAGTTAATTTGGAGTAGGCTAGTGTCTGTAGAGGCTTAATATAGTGTATGTTTAATATGGACTAGGTCTCGGGGTTTTTCTGCATTTGCGGTTTTCTCGTTAACAAAATTCTGGTGTCTGTGTTATTTTTTTTCAGCATTATATTTTTATATAATTGAAATAATACAGGTTGTGTGTCGTTCAATCGATTAGAATATCCGACCTATTGGTTGTTGATTTAAATCGATTGACACTTGGATATTGGTCTTTGGTACCATCCAAGTTATCTCTCTTTGATTAGACTCGCGAATCATATTTGCTTGAGTAAATCAAATCGAGAGATTGAGATAATAACTCCTTGAGTATTTTCTATTGATTGAGTCTAGTTGATTCTCTAGAAAATAACTCGGAGTTGTTGATAGGTGTAGAATACACCATATTTACTATCTAGAGTTTATGCTTTCTTTGCTATTTTTCTTGTGAATTATGTATTTTACACGTGTTTTTGAGTTATTAGGTACTCTTGAGTAGTACGGAGGAAAAGAAGAAGAAACCATTCAATTTGAGCCAAAAGGGCAGAAAGGTCATCTCACAGGCATACACTATCTGGAGCCCTGTAATGGTTAAGGGGAAACTTTTCTTGGAGGAGTACTAAATACAGTCAGTTAAGGTTAAGGGGATCTACCATTTGGGTGGTTCTTGTACATTTGGGCGTCTGAATCCATCCCTAAAACTACCTAACCTAAGCCGAGAGAGATTCATTCTCTCAATCATTTCGGCACCTGAAATTTAAACATCGGCTGATTATTATGAAATTGAGAGACAAAATCAAGATAAGATTGAGGGACAAAGTAGCAGAGTGGGTGTGAATTGATTCTGTGAGAGTTGTTTCTGTTGGAATGCTAAAGATGGGTTTAAAATCAGAAGGAAAAAAAATCAGGGTATGAATTTTGGTGAATGTATTTATTGTTGAGTGCTGTTGAGTAAGGGTTCGATCTGTTAAGAAATCGGCAAGACCTGATGCTGCAATCGATAGAGAAGAAGTTAGGGTTTGAGAGTGAATCTGATGATTATCAAGGGTTCAGAGAGAGAGTTCGAATTCAAGACAAGGGATAGGGAGGTCTCGCGAGTTTGGTGATTTTGTTTTAGGAACTGATCTGTCGAGAACTTAGCAGCTAAATACGAGTTCACTGCCATTGAAAGTTGGGTTGTTGTTGGCCTCGAAGAATCAACAACAGAATAGTATATTCTTGGCCTGAAGCTCGCTGGAAAACTCATGTTACTGCCATTGACATTTGAAGTGATGAACGATGAGATTAATGCATTATTTAGAGTTCTGAATGGGTTGGCTTTGTTGGGTGTGTATGTTATGTGCAGGGAAGGAGATGGAATTATTTTAAGAATCAACATCAAGTTTAATGTGTATCACCAGCTTCTGGCATACAAAGTGTTTGTAGAAAAGCCTCAGTGACCAGTTTCAGCCAAGCTTCTCTGCCTCTGCACCAAGTTCTTTGCGCCAGAATTACAAGGGTATGTTCAAGAAGTTGGACATGAATAGAATTAGTTGCTGCCTTCCACTGAAGTTTGAGCCAGAGTTGGAGATGGAGCTACATGGAAGAAATTCAGGGATGGAAATGGCCAAGGCCCGAGAAAATTCAGCTAAGGTGGTGTTTTCCGGCGAGAATGGTTTCAGGGAAACTGTGGTGCTATATTGCAGCTACAGTTGGATACGATGCTGGTGGTTTGGGTCTGTTTGCTGGGATTGTTGCTGTAATGTTTAAATGGGTATTTTCCAAGGATCTAGTGGATTATTCTACAGGTTATGAACAAGATGGAGCTGGTAGAGTTTGTGTTGATCTGGGGTTATGTCGTTATTCGAATTCGTGGTGGTTTAAGGTACCAAGGGAGTGAACAAATGCAGTATAGGTGCTCATGGCAGTTCTGGCAAGATGAGTGGATTGCTGTTAGGGTTCAGGCTGCTATTGTTGCAACTGGTGGAAGGAAATATAGAAGATATGTGTAGTCCAAACACAAAGAATAGAATGACCTAAGGTTCTGATGGTGTTGTGTCGATGAGGTTGTGCTGTAGATTGTGTTTGCTACAAAAGTTACAGGGAGATTGTGATGAATAAATGTGTTTACAGGGAATGGTTGAACCTGAACTGGAAGTTACTGCCGCATATTTTTTGGGCTTCAGTGATTAAAGTGTTATCCAGAAAGGGGATGAAGCAACTAAGTTATCTGCCAAAGCTCTTGTTGCAGGTGGAGTTGCATTGGTTATGAACGGCTTGAACTGAAGATTATTATTGAAGCAGCAAAAGTGAATGGGTTTTTCAGCTGCAGTGTTGGTGAGATTCAAAGGCTGTGACAGTGTGGTTTGGAGCAGTAATGGTTGGTAGCTGCAAGTAGATGAGCATTAGCTGGAGCTAAATCAAGTGAGTGATGTTCTGGATGAGGTTTGAGCTGGTATTGTAGGTTACAGATGGGATTTGAGCAAAGTTGGATGGATTTTGGATCTGAATTGCAGAATGCTTTGTGGCACTGTTGCATGGAGTTGTATTGCAAGACGAGGATGGAATGTGTGATGGTTTTGTTGATTGCAATTACAAAAAGAGCAAGTTATGGTGATGGAAATGGAAATGGAAATGGTGGAACTTCTTGAACTGCGTTATTGGTGCTGCTTCTATAGAACTCAGAGAATGAAGCTGGTGATGACAGTAAAGGGAAGAAGAGTAGCAAGTTCTGTAGGTTAAGCTTACTCCTGCAAATGTACTGAGGCAATTGAGTTGAGATTTCCATGGATTGAAGCTGCAAGAACTGAGATGTTACAGGATAGGGTTCATTCGCAGGTAATGGCAGGGTTGCAAGATGGAAGCAACTGGTGTTATGATGGGATGTGAAGGTTGTGTGGTTGAGACGAAGATAATGGCCATTTCAAGAATTTCTTGGTTTGCAAGTGGGTGTTATGTATGAGGTGCTGGTTAGATGGCGAGAGAACTCGAAAATAAGGAATCTGTTGATTCTGCGCAGCTGGTGTTGGTGGTATGAACTGAGGCTGGTGAGTGAATTGCCTGGAGATAGCATAGAAGAGAAGGCCGGAGCTGAATTGGAGCTATGAGCTGGTAAGAATGGGTATGCTCGTAGAAGCTGCAAGCAGAGTAGAAGATGGTGTTGATGCTGTTGCAGGAATTACTGACAGAGATTGAGAAGATATGGGAGCAAGTTCAAGTTGGAGCTGAAGAGTATGAGGCTGTGCTGCTGCTGTAATGGACTAGTGAATGTTGTTGCAGATGGGAAGAGTTGGTGATGCAGTTGAAGGAAGTGCAGCTGGAGCTCATATTGCAGTGTGGCATGAACTGAAATGGGTTTGTGTTGTTGCTACAAGATGGAGTTGCTTCAAGGAACTGTAAAGGGTATGCAGTGTAATTGCAGGTGGTGATGCTGATGGCTTCGAGCTAACAGATACTGGTGGTTATGAGCTGAAAGGTGTTGGTTTTGCAGCTGCGATGAAGGGGATACTTATATTGGAGGTCTGTACACAGTGAGATGGTGGTGGAAGTGAAGAACTGATTGGAGTTACTGGTGTAGAGTGGATGTGACAGGCTGGGTTGAGCTCATGCTGTTGATGTCAAGAAAATGGAGGGAAGTACTGAGTTTGTGATGTTGCTGTCAGGTTGATTACAGATGGAGAATTTGAATGGTTGCAGTTGCCTCAAGTAATGTTGCAATGGAATGGAGTGAGTTACAAAGGGGAGCAGTTACAGATGTTGTTGATGAGATTAAAAATTAACCAAAGCTGCAGAAATTGTGCGAAAACACAGCGAGAATGGCGTGCCGGTGGTACTAATTCCGGTTGCCAGATTTTGGAACAGAAAGTGTGGATCATAATATTTCAGTGAATCGTCAAGGGGTTATGAGTCGAATGCAAGAGTTGGCAGCCGGATATATGAGCTACGGGCCACGCTTTTGGGTGCGTTTTCGCAAGAAATAAGGAGTTTGGGTTAGATGATTCTAGTGAATGTTTGAACTGAGGAGAAGTAAAGTTGAGTTGCTGGGAGTATGCACTTGCTGGTGAAAGTTTCTGATGGCTCAGTGGCCGGAGATAGTTTTCCAATGATAAATTCCGACGACGGTGACCGGAAACCGGCGATGACATCAGCGATCCGGCGATCAGTTTTGGACCCGAGAATTTCAGAGACATATTTCTCACACATGGGCTTGGTGGACTAGTAGATGGACGTGGACTTGAAGATTATGAAGACTTAACCTAATTTTGGGAAAGTATCCTTTTGGGAGAAAAGCATATAAATAGAAAAAAATTTCTCTAAACCTAGAGATATCTCCATTAGGGAGACTTCTACTTTTGGTTCTAGGGTTTCACATGATAGTTCTTCTTTGCTTTCTATGATGATTTCCAAAAACACAAGTAACTAAGTTTTGTTATTGGTTAAAGATGTAGTTGGATTTTGAAAACAAGTTTTGATCTTTATGAGTTAGTTTTCTCTCAAAACCATCGTTCACTTTCTACTGATTATAATAATTGCGTGATTGATGTATTGCAATATGATTGAATGTTTGTTTAGTTGAGTCTAGAATTGATTGAACATACATCCATATCTATAGCTATTTTAGGGTTCATCATCGAGCGATAACCTTGAATACGAGTAGCATGATATGATTACGGTTTGTAGTGATACACTCTTGCAATCATATGTAGAAATTGACCTTTGTCCGAATTGTCATGCGCAATGTATGATAGTTGCATTGATTAGCCTATTTCTAAAACTTAATGCTCTTAGGAATTGAACTTAATTAGCACAAGGCGTTAGGTTATTCTTTAGGTAGAATTCACATACGTAGCTCTAATGTGTGTGTTGATAAATTTAGGAAATTTACGGAGTATTCTTGCAATAAGGTATTCTAGGGCTTTTGATGATAGCGAGATTAAATACGAATTCTAATCATACATTCAATACTTGTTTACAATTGAAGATGAAATTTGTAACCAATATTCTCACTACCTTAATTTGTGGGCTTTATTTCTTTATTTGCTTTTATTTTACTTATACTTTATAAAAATCAGAAAATCACACGTGTTACTTATAGGAAACCGAAACAACTTGACAACCTAGTCCTCTCTGTGGGAACGATCCTTTCTTGCCCTTGCTTCATTATATATATTGAGTAGTAAGAAAGTGTAATTTATTTTTGACGCCTACGACAGCGATCAGTCGTCCATAGAGATTGCTAATCGAAATATTGGGTAAGGTTGTTAGACCCCCGCTTTTTCAATAGTATCATTTGTTAAGTGCATATTTTGCATATATTTAGTATCGAATCCATGCTAGAAATTGCTTAGCTTCTTGCAAATTATTGTATATTACGTTTGTTTTGTTAGGTGAATCATCCAAAAGAAGCGAATTGACACTTAATTATGCAATAAAAGAAGTTAGCCACAAGCAGAGAAGGGCCAAAGACCAAGGGGAGCTCATTCATATCTAGGAGCGCTTGATATCATCGTGAAGAGGATGAAAATACGAAGCCAACGACGAAAGAATGGAGTCATTCCGACATCATGTGAGGAAGCTAGGAGCAAAAGAAGAGGTTAAGCCTGTTAGTTCCACATAACTGACAGTTAACTAAGAAAGAAATAAGAAATTGCACTGTCAGCCTTGCAAGATTGACAGTTAAAAGTGTAAACTGTTAAAGGCACCAGCCATGCAGATAATGGGAACCACCTTTCTTCTTCAACACACTTCACAACCAGTTCGTATGGGTCATCGGTGATGGAACTACGAAGTTAGGTTGTTGCCATGGATGTGTTGTGGAGATATTGAGCTCGAGAGTTTCAGGGAAGTAATGCTGATGTGAATGGTTTACAAGGGATGTAAGAAGAAGGGGCTTGCTATGAAGAATGGAGATGGAGTTTGCTGTCACGATGTTGGTAGTTTAGCCGAGCAAACAAGAGAAAGATGAAGTTCAGAGCTTGTGATGGAGAGATGAGGAGCATGTAGGGAATGAGTTGTCTTTGATGCTAGCATTGACAGAGTGATTGATGGAACTGTGATTGTCGACAAGCTAGGTTGGAGCTGATGGCATTGATAGAAGTCGAGCAGAGTATCGAGAAGGTTTAACGGTGACTGACCAAAAGAATGAAGTTTTTGGCTACTTCTCGAGCCATTCATAGAAGTAGACGATAACTGCTGGTGATTCTAATGGCTGTGATGTTAAGGAGTAATGACAGCAATAATAACGAGAAGCAAAGGAATGATGATGAGAGTGGTTGGCCGAGTCTGGGAATGAAGCTACTATGGAGGAGATAGCTCAGAGTTGGAGTTGTGGTATAGTGTTGGCTAAGACGAGTTCGATGGAGGAGTTGGGAACAAGATGAGAAAAACGTGCTTGCTGCCATGATCAGTTGAATGGGATTCAGATGGCAGGAAGGAGATGAACTTGAGTTGTGGTATTCCGGAATGAGAAGACGAATTGGAGGTTGGTTTTCGCAGCGACAACTCTTTGCAGCCATTGGAGTTGACTGTGATGATGAAATGAACTTTGGAAGTTGGTAGCAGTGACGACGGGAACAAGAAAGAGATTTGATGTTGAGGGTGGACGAGTCTGTAATGGCAGAGAGCTCGAGTTAGGATCACTGATATAAGAAAGAAGTCGAGCTGCTGGTCAGTTAGTGAATCGAGCAATGGAGTTCCGAGGTAAGGGAAAAAAATCAGAAAAGAATTCCCACGAAGGGCCTAGTATACGTGAGGTATGACCAACATAAATAAAACTCAGAAGAATATAAAACTCTCGGCAACCAGACTGTCCGTTGAAGTTATTTTCCGGAGTAAAAATCCAGCAAAAATTATCTCTCACGGTGGCTTAACTATCCGAGAGTCTGACGAAGTAATAAAAATCCAGCAGAAATTCTCGCTCACAGTGATGTATCTGTCCGCGAGAATTGAAGATGAAGTTAGTACTGTCATTTCCATGGAACTGACAGGCTAACAAAGATTGAGGAAGATTATTTGGGCTGGACTTTTGCCACCTGCATGAGCCCATTAGGTGTGTGTGCGCATTCTTTACACAGAAATATATTTTGGGGAGTGATATTTGGAATGTTGGCTAGTTTATGGAAACCGTTTTGCACGGGATTCGACGCACGTGCACATCAATCTTTGGGACACCTATATAAGAGAACTTCTTAATATTTTTGAAAAAAAAATCATATAATCTTTAATCAAGTTTTGGAGAGAAGAACACAAGGGAGAAAAGCTAGGGTTTTGTAGCGTTCTTCATTACCATAACTATTTCTTTTCCATTTTATAATATGTATCTCATTGGATTCATTAATCCCATGAGTAGATAAACTTCTTAATGATTGGGGATGAATTCTAAGTTCTAGACATGATTTGAGTTATTATATAAATCTATTTTGAAGTTCTTCACATGATTATTGATTGTTTATACTAATTAGAATATTTATGATTAATTGATAGATTGTTTAGGTGGCCAACTAAATTAATTTGTTGATTCAATCAAATGCTAGTATTGAGTTAGGAGATAAGTAATAGTCGAATAATTCATACAAAAGTAGAGAACACAAGACCTTGCAGAGGGATTCTGTGTAGCGATTGTGTGTATAAACAACATTAGAAAGTGGACCTTGAGCTAAGAGTCTAACTACTAGGATCAATCTATAATTCACAAAAGATAAAGCATTCGGAGAAACTACACCTTGAGTGAGCTACTACTAGGTGGTTTAGATGAATAGAATATGGTATTGGAGAGCTTCCATACTCAGTGATATAAGGAATTTAGGGGGTAGCACTGAGCTAGCTGTTATTCTACGGTTGGTAATAATCTGTGATTAATTGTATTAATGGATGAATATAATAACTTGATGACGGTTTAGCAACGAAGAAGGATTCCCTGATCATATTTCTCTCAATTGCTTGCAACTTAATTATTTTCAATTGCTTTATTTACTTTGTTTATAATCTAAAACAAAACCCCCCATTGTGACACTTTTGACAACTAAATCTCCCTGCTCTTCGTGGGAACGATCCTTACTTCCATTATAGTACCAGTTAATTGTGTGGAAATAAGTAATTTAATTTGAGTGCACCTACGACACGCATCATCATTACACAGCGTCAAAGTTCAATTGTATCACTACACCAAAACGGCCATTTAGGGACGTTTATAAACGTTGCGCATAATTTTTGCAACGGAAATAAACGTTGGCAAAACGGCGTTGCGCATTGTTGTGCAACACATACTATCCGTGCACAAATTAATTTGTACAACTCTTATAAACATTGCACAACCGTTGCACCTTTTTTTATTTGTGCAACGTATAGGTTAATTTGTGCAACGGATGTAATTTATAGAATAACACTTTTGTGGGTCCCATTTTGATTTTGTCAACGTTTTATTTATTTGGTTACAGTTACATCTGTTTCTCAATTCCAGTAATTTGTGCAACGTATAATTGTACAACGTTTATATCCGTTGCAAAATAATTTTCAGGTTTAAAAAAGTAACCGCCGGCACAAAATTCCGGCAGATTTCTACTCCTGAATATATATTGATTTTGCACCTGTATAATAGATGAACAATCATAAACCCATACAAATGATTGGTATACACTTTCATACTCTATATCATTCATGTACAACAATAAAATAAAAATGATAGGAACATTAAACTTCTATTTCCCTTAGACAGCAATATGGGGCATTGGAAAAGTTCCTTCTTTAGCTTCTGATGGGATGAACCTACTTGTTGAGCATGAAATATCTCAATGTAAGGATAGTCTTTTTTCTCTGTGATGATACAGAATCCAGGATACTTGAGATATTAAACCTGAAAAATCCAATAAGAATGACCAATAAGAAAAGATATGATAAACTATCATGTATCCAGCTTTCGTCTCATATTCAATGCAAATTCAGTTAATAAGAGACCAGAACTTGAGGTCAAGAACAATACCTTGAGAAAAATTCTTTTGTTTCAAGAGAATTCACAATAACACCTTCACAACTGTAAAAAAACAAAATCAAAGTGACTATAATATATAGCTAACAAGCTCATATAAAACACGAAGCTTGGAACAAACACAAACCTTGGTCCTTGACCAGTATCACTGTCTCAATGGATAACTTCTCCAAGTGATCATGAAAGCTTTGCTGATTCCTTTTATGAAAGGGGATTCAAGGCACCCATAGTCGCTAATACCTGAAAAGACAATATATTTCAGTACAAAAATAATTGAATAGGTACATCACAAGATTATCAACTCCGAATACAAATAGCTTCAAAGAAAATAAATCAACAAATAGAATCCATCATGTGAATTGTGTGGTTTAGCAGATCTCATATTCGAAATATCTGTATTCTCTTTACCTACAAAACATTCATTGGGATTTGACTTAGCATGATAATCAACATTTCTAGGAATAAATAGCGATTATTATTACTGGGTGTGCAGATCATCAAAATTAAACTACGGATCCATATTATTACGAGGAAAAGTGCTCCCAGAATATACAACTATTAGCATACAAATATAGGATCTGCATGTATAAAGGACCACCAAAGTATATCTATGCTACTAGTCTGTGACCATGAGCTTTTCTATCACTCTACAAAACAAACTGTGCAAAACCTATATCGAATTACAAATTGTTAGCCTCACCAGATAAATGTCCAATAAATGAAAGATACGCTTGCCTTAGTTATTTCCTTTAAATATGGGCGTTTGGAAGGTCTTCTCTAGCCACTTTCACATTTTGCATCTCCTTTCTGCACCTACATTACAAAGTAAAGCAGTTTAATTGTCACGCGCATAATACATAATAATAGAAGTAAAAGAAACTATGATTCTCTTACTGCTATAGGATCATCTAGACATGTTGAAGGTAAATACATTACAAGTTTACAATCCAGTATATTCTATGAAGGGATAAGACAATAAGTAACATAAAAATAAGGCATGCTTCAATGCGTTCACTTAGATAAGATACAACATCGCAGGTAAATAAGCAATCCCTGAAAGAATTTGTTGGGTATAGCTACGTATTGCTAGTTCACCAAACTGCCTATAGTCTTGAAGGATCTTATAGATGGAGCCACCAGATACATATTCCAAATAGATATAAAGCCTATCACCTACATGTTCCAGAAAAACATATCAGATCATCAGCTGACAACAAAAAAGGGGCAAAATCTTCAATGCATCAGCTGCCATTTAATTTCCTCAAAATTGAAGAAATGTCACAAGTCATAGCACAGAGTAAGTATGAAATCATCTCTTATTTGAGATTAAGTAGTTATGAGAAAGCTTGTTTATGGGTGAATAGAATCAGCGTGATATTGCAATTCATGAAGAGTTAATGTCACGATAGTAAGCAAACATTCATCAGATGGCAACCACAAGAAGTCTACAAAGAGTATGAGATTTTTAAAACCATCAGCCGAATACTTACCGTCTCAGTCCTATAGTACTGTACTGTATTTGGATGCCACAACTGACTCAGCATGATAATTTCCTAAAATGACATCCAAAATTTACATATCAATGCAGAGGAAGAATGTAATGAGTTGTAGAGAACACAAAGAAGAAAACCAGGCTCCTACAATCTATTGGAAGTCTTACTTTCCCCAGCTACTTCGCACTTTCTCTCAACTTCGCATCACCATCAAAAAGTGTAACCTCCTTCATTGAACACATTTCGCCACTTTCTCTGTAATAGAAACAACATAAAATAAGAGGGGAGTTTCCATAAGTTCCAACAACAATATGTGATCACTTGAGGCTGACTATTTAAAAAGTGAACAAAATTATAAATTGCTTGCACAATACATTTACTGAGAATAACAATAAAGTACATGGGGCAGGCTAAAATGATGCATGTTAATACAAATTTCTGTACTAAACTAGTTTGCAAGGCTAAATTCAGGCATAATCACACAGAAATATCAGTACTAATAACAACTGAACATTGTAATAAGAAAATTAAGGTAAAAATAACAAGAAACTGGGTGTACCATAAGCATGTCCAAATGTGCCTCATCCTAGTGGCCAGATCCATGGAGAGCAACTTCATAAGGTTTACCTGCCCAAAAAGCAGCAGAGCTTGCAACTTTCTCCGGACCAAACCCTCTCATAGGACTTATGGAAGGACTTGACATAGAACTATCTAGAGCATTAGTAAAAACACAAAAACAGAACGATTAGTTACCAGTTGCCTTGCCAGTAATAAGGACATCAACCATATTGAACTGAGAACATGAAACCAAAAACAGAGAGATAAAAATAGGAAGAATAGATTACTAAAGTGTATGGACATGGTGAATAACATACCTGCCGATAACCTTTCTTAGTCACATGAATGTAGGTGTGAGTGCCTTTGTAATGGTAAGGATTAAATGGTAAGGATTAACAGGGATATAAAACCTTAACTTAGATCATACGAAACCTAATACTACAGCAAGGAAAACAAAAAAATTATACTATCCAATCAGTAATGGTTAAACTATCACAGAAAAAACTTGATAAATCTTCAAAAACAAACACAATATAAAGAAACTATCATGAATTAGAAGACTTAGAATGAGTCAAAAACAGAAGGATATGTATGAATGTACACTAAATTCACAGAAAGTGAGGGAATACCATACTTACTCACCTAAAAAGCATGTTGAATTCTTAATCCTGAGGCAGGGTTTAGCAAGCCTAAACTTCTATTGAGCATAGATCATCTCATCAACCAGAGTCATCAGATTCAATTTTTTTGATAAAGGACAAACGATCCTGCAAAAGAGGAAAAGAGAGTGGTTTTAGAGTGAACCATGGTACATGATACCATAGTGATAATGGTAGTGTTTCTGGCTATGTTGTTGGACTTGAACATGTTGGTCGTTGCTGGGGTGGTGGTGGTATAAACTCTTTTATTGTTTTTTTAATTTTATACAAGACAATGAATTGAAAAATCAACTACACAGAATCAATGTATAAACTTACCCAGAGAAGTTATAGTTTGATTTATACTTACTCCTTCATCTCAACCTACAATGCCCTGGAACTGCAAAAACATGGTTATCTTTGTCCACGCAAATCTTTCACCAGTTGAAGTAATCACCTCAAGGTTATCATCAGCAACACCATAAACATCTCGATCTCCTGATTAAGAAACAAAGAAAAAATTAGGAAAACTAATTACAAATCTAGGGCATTAAAGGAAAATTATAAGAAAAAAGAAAAAACTAATATGACAAGAGTAATAGATCTATGAATCTAAAATTCATATAAAATCGGATAAATTAGTCATCACTAGAGAAAAAAACTTTAGGTTGAATTGAAGCACACCTTACAGAATCATTCAATTTCACAAAATAAGAATTTCTAGGGTTTGAGTTATTGATTGGATTTAGATTTCTGGACTAGTTTTGATTCATGAGATTGGATTAGGAGATATGGGTTTTGATTTATGATAATTTGGTGTTTGATTTGGAGATCTCGGCTAGGGTCCAAAGAGAAGAAAAAATTGCGCAGGAGTACTCGAGGAGAACTCTCCTGATAAAGAAGAGTATTTTAGAATAAGAAGAAAAATAAGAAAAACGAAAATAAAAGGTAGATAATATGAATTAGATAGACAATTCATCCCTAAAACTAGTTAAACAAAGGCAAGCGTGTCCTTCTTTCCTATTTTCCCCCACTCTTTCCCTATTAATCAATATTTAGTGCAACGTATTTCCTGGTGCGCAACGGATATAGAAATTGCGCATGGTGCAACGTGTATATCCATTGCACATCCCCAAAATTGAAGTGTTGCTAAAACCAGGATTTGATGTAGTGTATCACAACTTCAACAACAATAATATGGTGATATGTCCCTCCCCCTTAGTCAATACTCCATCTCACATGGAAACTACTCCCCCTTACATAATGATCCGAAAACCATATGTATTTGTAGTGTGAACTACATATTAATTCTCCCCCTTTTTGTCAATATAATTGGCAAAGGTACAAGAACGGGATCCTAATGAAATTTCCGAAAGAGACATTTCATGACCAAAAGAAAGCATATATCATCTTATTTAGATGCAATCATAAAGCCAAAGATAAATGCATTCATTAAGGAGTCTATAAAGATACAAGATAAACCCTATAATATTCCACAGCCGCACTCCCCACATTGGCAATTAAGCACAAGTTCAATTAAGAACTGAAGGACACATTTATGTGTCTAATATGATCTCAATTGTATATATTGTTAGTGCAAGATTTTGTATTTATTATGGCTTTTTGTGTCTTTGTAGGTATTTTTGGAGAAATAAACATGCGTGGAAAAATTGGCTCGAAAAGTGATTTTTGCGCTCGTGGGAGAAAACTAACAAAGACACCCCTCTTTTGGATAAGGGCACCCAAGTTGATAAGGGGCACTCCACAGCTATTTGCACCTTAGATGAGTTATTCACACCCCACTATTATGGGAAGCCAACAGAAGGATAAGGGGACACCATTGTCTCCCTTTTTGAAGATATATTTTGGCGGGAAAAGGTTGTTCATTCTTGCGAGTTTCCTGGATTGATAATGGTCGAGTTTCTCGAATGATATCTCGTGTTGTTAAATTGGTAGCGTCCTGTTGGGACAAACTAGGGCTAGTACGTGTTTGGAATGGAAGAAAAATGAAGATTCGATAAAACAAGGGATGGAAGTTTACCGGGATATCGTGGCTTAAACTTGGCAGTTACGTGATAATTGAGGGAACCATATTAACTCTATTAGACTATACTCTATCTTAGGAAGGCTCAGATATCAGCAAAAGACGTGTAGGAGGAAACATGAATTAAATCTCGTTATATTTGGTGTTTGCTCTAAAACAGGGGTGTCTCGGGTTCTCTGTTTTGTTTATGGAAGTTACTCAAGTGAAAAAGGGAAACATATCTTCTAAAATTATTTTACACTGTATTTGGAATGAGTATTGAATCTGAAGATGCGTAAACAGAGAAGATAGATGGAGATATTCCCGTGACTTGAAGGGAAAGTTCTATGAAAGAAAAGAAAGAGATTCATGAGTTATTATCGCACATGTTGTGTATAAATAGGAATGGTCGAGACATATAGTTGCAGGAAATCCTACAATGCATCCCTCACAAGATTTCATGATAATCAACACATATTTAAGATCAATGATTATACTTTTTATTAATTGGATCTAAAAAATTTACAAGAAGGAAATGAAATCAAGAATACAATACTGTTTTGGACTTTCTCTCTCTTCAAAACTTTCTCAACACTCTCAAAAGATCTCTCTCTTCCTTAAGCCTATTCGGCTCTTTATATACGATATTACATAGTGGATGACAGCTATGCTGTCCTTTATTTTCGGGTTTGTCTTGCGAAATTTTCGTGAGTACACAAATGTTTTATTCGCAATATTCCTAAGTTTTCGCAAGATCATTACATCTTTCTCGTGTTTAAGCTGTCGTCATTCGTTACGTCATTTCTATAATTAATCTACGACGGCTTCGCAGTGTACTTTTGATGGTGATTTTGCAAGGTCATTGCTATTGCGATATTCTAATCCTACATCTTTCCTCTTCTCATGTCTTCTCTGTGAAGGGGAGAATGTCATGAGAAACCATATTTCAAAATGCCGCAGTTGTTCATCTTTCCATATTCTTTTGTACTGACACGATTATGTATCTTACGCAGTATTTATTACACGTATTTCCTCTTCCATTCATTTTTCGACACGTCATTTTCAACCGTCATTATCAACCGTGCACGTCCACTCTTCGCATTAATGAGTTTATTTTCTCGAGAATTCTTCTCTCTATATATATTCTTCTTACTCTTATCTTTTTCTCTTTTCACTTTATTCTATTCTTCTCTGCAATTTTACTGTTTCTCCTCAAATTCCGCTTCTGCTGCTGTAAATTTTCATCCTTTTTTTTTCTTCTTCTTTTGATCTTCATTCCTTCATTCCCATACTCAGATATGCCTCCAAGCGGTCATAAAGCTAAAACTTCTTTTGAGGGAATTCAGAAACTTCTCAAAGAGAGAGGTTTTACACTATTGATTCACATCAATTTTTGGCGCTGTCGACACAGAGCTTATCTTTAGGCTAGAGTTTTTAGATTTTTATTCTTTTTTTTTTAGGTTTTTATTTGTTTTTATTTTATTTGTTCATCTTACGTTTTTGTTTTTGTCTTTTTACTACAGATTTTGGAATTTGGAGCGAAAGAAAAATTTGCCAAAGCTTTTGGTGAATACTTAAAGTTTGGAGTTAAAGACAAAGCGAAAGGAGCGAAAGAAGAAGATTTTTTATTATTATAAAAAGAGAGAAAAAAAAAGAGAGTTTATTTCTTTAGATTGTATTAGGATTTCTTTATTCTTGTAATTTTTTTTTTAGCACTTTACTTTACTTTTTTGGACTTTGGACTTGGACATTTGGACATTATTTTATTTTTTAAACCCTACGGAAGGGTGGTTTAAATATTAAACTGTTTGCAGAGAAGGACGGTGATTATGATATCACCTCGGCCCCTCGAGTTCGTACACGACATAGGAGTCGTGGCCCGAGTCGACTACAACGGTTCATCCCCCGTCTGGTACGGGAGGTAAGTTTGTCGAAACACTCGCGAATCCCCTGTTAGCGAGTTACTGTATTCCTTCGTTTTCATATATGTTGAGGAACTGAAAACGGCTGTTTTAAATTCCTAGTAAAGGGAAAGGACTGTCCATACAAGATAAGGGTTCGGATTTCATCACCGTTCTCTTCTTGCCCGCCTTAGGAAAATGAAACTTAACGCGAACCTAAGCCTTAAAATTTAGAATAGAACGAGACCGATAGGGTAACGAGCTTAATAGTAAACTCGTTCGAAAAATATTGGTTACTCTTTTGAGCATTCTTCGAAGTTCATGATGGTTTCTGTGAGTTGAATGCGTGACTGCACCGCCTTGTAATGCGGTGAGGCCTTGGGTATCAAAGCTTCACTAAGCTTCCCTCGCTTCTATTCAACTTACTTTGACTCGGATTGATTCCAGAGAGGTTTGCTCATATTGTAACGAATTCCTGTTTTGAAAGAATAGAAGCTGGTCTAGAAACAATCTAAGTGGAGCCATCATGCTTTTTGTTTGCTATAAAATTTTAGGTTTGGTTTGGTGGATTCAGCCTGCTTTGTGTTTGCTTAGAACCTTCCTTCTTTTTAGGATTTTCTTTTTCTTTTTATTTTCTTTTTCTAGTGTATGCCCGAGTTCATTAGAGAACGGGCTTGGAAAAGAAACACTCTAGGTCATTTGATTAGTGATAAACCTAGTAGTTCTTCTTGTGAAGGCGGGGAGCTCGAAGAATCTTCTTTTGAGAGCCTAGTTTTTGGAAACTTCAGTTTTGAGAATCTGTCTCTTTATGAGGAAAGTACCCATAGTATGTCAGCTGTTCCAGCAATGACTACTTTGAAAGATTACATGTTCCCAAATAGGGCCAACCGAGCTTCGTGCATTAAATTGACAGCCAATGCGGCTAATTTCGAGATAAAACCTAGTATTCTTCAGATGATCCCTATATTCTTAGAAAAAGATGATGAGAACCATTATTTTCATATTAGGGACTTTGAGGAAATTTGTGGGACAGTTAGAATAAAAGACCTTACTGATGAAGTCTTGAAACTTAAGATGTTTCCCTTTTCCTTGAGAGATAATGCCAAAACCTGGCTTAATAACCTACCGTCTGAATCCATTGAAACATGGCAGGAGCTTATTGCTGCTTTCTATATGAAATTCTACCCTAAGCATAATACTACAGCTGTTAGGCAGAAAATTAGTGCTAGTGTGCAACAAGAGGGAGAGTCTCTTTATAGGTTTTTAGAGAGATTCAATGATCTCCTATCCCAGTGTCCTCACCATGGGTTTGATAAGATAAAACTTGTAGAGATTATTTATAATGGTTTAGACTATTCGACTAAATCCATGGTCGATTTTATGTGCGCTGGTGAGTTCACTAATAAAACTGCTGAGGATGCTTTTACCTTCTTAGGAACTATCGCTGAAAAATCCCAACAGTGGGAGCCTTGTGTTGAACCTCCTAAAAGACTCTTGGTCAATAGAAGTAGCACCAATGTGGTAGATATAAGCTTCAATTCAGATGCTAAGTTTGCTGCTTTGTCTAGAAGGTTAGAAGCTTTGGAATTGAATCAACCTAAACATATGTCTCTTGTTGAACCTAATAGAGCCTCTCAAGTCTCTAGTTGTGGAATAGAGCCCGATAACTCATTTTGGGAAGGTCATGTTAGTGAAGAACAATCCCATGCTGTCTATAACAACGCTAGGTTTGAGAACTGTCAGAAGTTTGACCCATATTCAAATACCTACAACCCTGGTTGGAGAAATCATCCTAATTTTTCTTGGTCTAAGGGCCAGAATCAAGGTCAGTCTAGTAATTCTCAGCCTCCCCCAGGTTTTGGTTATGCTAAGAACTCTTCAGGTCAACCCCAGTTCCAGAACCATTCGAATAAAAAGATCACAAGTTTAGAAGAAACTCTCGCCTCGTTTATTAAAAGCTCTGAAAATATCAACCAAATAGTTGCGCAAGGGATAGAAGAAACTAAGAGTATAGGTGATCGCTGTCGTATGCGTCAAAAATAATTCACACTTTCTTACTACTCAAAATATAAATATAGCAAGGGAAAGAAAGGATCGATCCCACAGAGAGGTCTTGGTTGTCAAGTTGTTTCGGTTTCCTATATAAAACACCGGGGCTTTTCTGATTTTTGTAAGCTAAAATAAAATAAAAGCAAAACAAAACAAAGAAAATTAAACACGTAAATCAAGGTAGTGAGAATATTGGTTAAGGATTCATCTTCATTCACAAATATGTTTTCTTCACAATAACTAGAATTGATATTTAATCTCAACTTTTATCAAAAGCCCTAGAATATCTTGATCGCAAGAATATCCCGCTAATCTCCTTTTGTCATCAACAAACACATTAAAAGATGCGAATATGAATTCTATCTTAAAGAACAACCCAACGTGTAAAAGCACTAATCAAGTTTAATTCCCTAGATGAATTAAGTTCTATGAAATCAGGCCAATCAAACCAATCGAACGTGGAAAACGCACTAATTCAATTTAACAAAGGTTATTATTCACATATGTTCATACGAATATATCACTACAAACTATAATCATACTTATGCTACTTGCAATCAGGAATCTATAACTTTTACGTATAACAAACCCTAATCTAGCAATAGAGATGAAAACAAACTCAACCGATTCGCGACTCGATCAAACAAGCATTCAAATAATATAACAATATAAATTGTGAATCATAATCGAAAAAGTATGGAGACAAAACTAATTTATCATATCAAAAACCATATTATGTGAAATCCAATTATTCCATAACCAATAATAAACTTAAGTACTCATGTTAATGGAGTTCATAACAAGAAGAAAGAGAAACCCTATCATATTGCAAAACCTAGAAACAAAGGTAGAAAAGAGATATATCTTAAGATTAGAGAAAAGTCTTCTGTTTTATATGTTTCTCAATTTCCATAAAGGATACTCCTTCCAAAATTAGGTTTAGTCTTCAAAGTCCATTAGATGAAAATCCACCAAGCCCACAAGTGAGAAAAACCCGTGTAGAAAATCTTTCCCAAAAACGCCCGCCGGAAAACTGGGTTTTTGGCCGGATATCAGCCGGAATCCGTCACCGCCGGCCACCTAAAAATTCTGTCTGTCGAGAGAATATTCCGTCAGTCCACCGTTAGAGATAACGGTCAAAAGGGTCAAACCGTCAGAAAGGAGTCAAGTCAGCCTAGTTAGCTTTCTTAATCGTTCTTACTGGATCTTACTCGTCCAAGTCAAATCGCTGGGTCACTGAGTCAACTCGTCGGAATGAAAATCCGACAGAGTTCCGTTTGTATTCTGCCTAATCTCCGACTATTTTCTTACAGCTATTCCCTGCAATCATTCAACATCCTAAACATACATCTATTCAATCACAACCAAAATCTTCAATTGAGCTTTTCTGCAGTTCGTACAGCCTTTATATCACCACCATTCTTAAAACCCATTTCTTCTCTTAATTCTTTTTCATCTCACCCATGAACATCACCACCACTGTCTTCCCTGTTTAACAGTACCAACTATTGCTATCATCCTCAGCCACAAACTATGAGAATCACCAGCAACCATCCTTGTATCAGAAGAACCCATGTTTTCAAATCTCAATCGAAACCTCAAATTGCCATCAATTCCATCAAAATCTTCATCTGTCGTAGCTTCATAACTCGAACAACAACACCTAATTCATAATAACCCATCTTTGTTCTTCAGTTGTAGATAATCAAAACCCTAATTCCATCATACCCATCTTCTGAATTGAAACACAGACTCAAATTCAAACCAATTTCTCTCGAGCTTCTTCTCAGATTCAAACAATAATTTCAATTTATTCTATGAATCTAAAACCAACCCATCATGCTTTGATTAACATCTTCTCTGCCATAATTTCTCGATCTTTCATCACGAACCCTCACCCATCTCTCGATTTCAGAATCATCAGCTGCTTGCGCAACTTTTCTTCCTTCCTCTCTCATTCAGGTGAATAACAATAATAATGATTGAGAGAGAGCTCGATTTTAGGTTATACCAAATTGGGTTAGGACCTGGGCACTAATATGGGCCTCCAAATAACATTCCAAGCTAGCTTAATAAGTTCCTTGAGTATCTTATCGGGTGCCTTTAACATTCAAATGGGTTTCCCCTTAACCTTGACTGGGTTCCAGATAGTGTTCTCCATGAAATGACAATTTTGCCATTTTTACTCATATTGGGTGATTTCTTCTTCTTTTCTTCCGTGCGACTCCAGAGTACCTAATAACTCAAAAACACACGTAAAATACATAATTTACAAGAAAAATAGCAAAGAAAGCATAAACTCTATAGATAGTAAATACGGTGTATTCTACACCTATCAATAGGTTATGCTAACTCTCAGGCTATTTCCGAGTTGAAAACCCGGGTTAGTCATATAAATGAGTCTTTGAGGGAAAAAGGTAAGTTTCCTAGTCAAACTCAACCCAATCCTAGAGGAGTTCATGAAGTAGGTGGAAGACCATCAGAACATGTGAATGCTATTAAAACCCTGAGGAGTGGTAGAGTGGTAGACAACAAGGTAACCATGCCTGATAGTGAACATGCTATAGTTCACCCTGCTGAGCCAGAAAATAAGAAGGAGACTGATAGAGTCTCTAATGAGACCAATGAGGGTCCTGTTGAGTCCTGCTTTGTTCCTAGAGCCCCGTTCCCCAAACTGCTAGTTCCAACTAAGAGGGAGTCCAACTTTAATGATATATTGAAGGTTTTTAAGCGCAGATTCCCGCTTATGCCAAGTTCCTTAAGGACTTGTGTACACAAAATTGTAAGCTTAGTGTTCAAAAGAAAGCCTTCCTAGCTAGTCACGTGAGTTCTATTATTCAGAATACCACTACTCCTAAGTACAAAGACCCAGGGTCCCCTACCATTGATTGCACAATAGGTAAATACAGTGTTGAGAAAGCGTTGCTTGACTTAGGAGCCAGTGTGAACTTACTCCCGTACCATGTGTACCTTAATCTAGGACTTGGTGAGATGAAACCTACCCAGATGACTCTTCAATTAGCTGATAGGTCCATTAAAATTCCTCGTGGTGTGATCGAGGATGTTCTTATAGAGGTCGACAAGTTTATTTATCCAGTGGATTTTGTTATCATAGATACCCAACCTGTCCATGACCCAGAGAACCAGATACCGGTAATTTTAGGTCGCTCGTTTTTAGCTACATCCAATGCGATCATTAACTGTCGAACTGGTATTATGAATTTGTCTTTTGGTAATATGACTAACGTCTTTCATATTAGTAAGCTACCCTCTGAACTAGATGACTCGAGCATAGAAGAGGTGAACATGATAGGTGCATTAGTCGAGGAGTCATTACCAAACACTTTGATGGAAGATCCATTAGAGAAATGCCTAGCTCACTTTGGGATTGATTTTGATGATGATGATGTAATTAATGAGGTGAATGCTTTGTTGGATTCAACCCCTTTGATAGACACTAGTAATGGATGAAAACCTAAGTTCGAACCTCTACCCGTTTATGAGTCTACCCTAGTTCCTTCGTTGGAAAAGCCTCCTAAATTGGACCTTAAACCATTACCTGATACCTTAAAGTATGTGTTTTTAGGCCCATGTGAAACTTTACATGTGATTATAACATCCGACTTGGATAGATATCAGGAAAGTAGGCTAGTAACCGTCCTTCAAAATAACAAAGAAGGTTTAGGGTGGACCATAGCAGACATTAAGGGTATAAGTCCTACTGTTTGTATGCATCAGATCTATTTAGAGGAAGATATCAAACCTTCTAGGGAGATGCAACGTCGACTGAACCCTAGTATGAAAGAAGTAGTTCGAACCGATGTTCTGAAGCTGTTATATGCATGCATTATCTACCCCATTTCAGACAGTAAGTGGGTCAGCCCCGTTCAGGTTGTTCCCAATAAATCCGATATTACTGTAGTCCAGAATGATAACAATGAGTTAATCCCAACCCGAATGACCACGGGTTGGCGTGTCTGTATTGACTACAGAAAATTGAACAAGCTCACTAGGAAGGACCACTTTCCCCTTCCCTTCATCGACCAAATGCTAGAAAGATTAGCTGGCCGTAGCCATTTTTGCTTTTTAGATGGATTTTGCGGCTATAATCAGGTTCATATTGCCCCAGAAGACCAAGAGAAAACCACTTTTACCTGTCCCTTTGGTACCTTTGCGTATAGACGCATGATTTTCGGGCTATGTAATGCCCTTGCGACCTTTCAGCGTTGTATGTTGAGCATATTTTCTGACATGGTAGAAAGGTTCTTAGAGGTCTTTATGGATGATTTTTCAGTGTTTGGTTCGTCTTTCGATGAGTGCTTGCATCATTTGTCATTAGTTTTGACTAGGTGTAAGGAAAATAATTTAGTGCTTAATTGGGAGAAATGTCATTTCATGGTTCGTTCAGGAATTGTGCTAGGGCATATCGTATCTTCGAAGGGTATAGAGGTAGATAAAGCCAAAGTTGACCTTATTAAAACTTTGCCGATCCCAAAAACCGTAAGAGATATTAGATCATTCTTAGGGCATGATGGTTTTTATCATCGATTCATTAAGGATTTTAGCTTGATTTCTAGACCTCTTTGAAATTTGCTTGCAAAATATGCTAAGTTTGTCTTTGATGATGCTTGTTTAGAGGCTTTTGAGAAGCTTAATACTTTACTCACTACCGCCCCCATAGTCCAGGCACCCAACTGGAACCTACCCTTTGATATCATGTGTGATGCTTCAGATTATGCTATTGGTGTTGTGCTAGGTCAGCGAGAAAATAAGTTACTTCATGTGATTTACTATGCTAGCAAAACTCTGAATGATGCCCAGTTGAACTATACCACTACGGAGAAGGAACTATTAGCTATTGTGTTTGCCTTAGACAAGTTTAGATCCTACCTCTTAGGTTCTAAGATCATAATCTATACTGATCATGCTGCTTTGAAATACCTTTTGTCTAAGAAGGATACCAAACCTAGATTGATTAGGTGGATCCTATTGTTACAAGAATTTTCTCCCGACATTAGGGACAAAAAGGGTACAAAAAATGTAGTAGCAGACCACTTGTCTAGGCTAGTTGTTAGTTCCCCTAGTGATTCCCTTCCTATAAGGGACAACTTTCCTGATGAACAATTGTTCTCTGTTTCCCAATCACCTTGGTATGCGAATATAATGAACTATCTTGTTACTGGTCGAATGCCCCAACATTGGAGTAAACAAGATCGTTCTAGGTTTTTATCCGAGGTTAAGCACTTCTTTTGGGATGATCCTTATTTGTTTAAGTATTGTCCAGACCATATTATAAGGAGATGTATACATGAGAGTGACCAGTCCAGTATTATTTCCTTTTGTCATGATCATGCTTGTGGGGGTCACTTTAGTGCTAAGAAGACTGCTGCTAAGATATTGCAGTATGGATTCTATTGGCCTTCGTTGTTTAAAGACTCCCATAGTTACTGTGTTACTTGTGAACGTTGCTAGAAATTAGGAACCATTTCCCGTAGGAATATGATGCCCTTGAACCCGATTTTAATTGTTGAGGTCTTTGATGTGTGGGGTATTGACTTTATGGGTCCATTCCCTAATTCTTTTGGTAACTTATACATCCTTGTCGCCGTAGACTATGTCTCTAAATGGATTGAGGCGGTTGCGTGTAAAACCAATGACCATAGGGTTGTGATTGAGTTCTTGAAAAATAATATACTTACACGTTTTGGTACACCGCGAGCTATAATTATTGATGGAGGGTCGCACTTTTGTAATGGACCTTTTAAGCTTTTGATGAAGAAATATGGTATTACACATAAGGTATCCACCCCGTATCATCCACAGACTAGTGGTATGGTAGAGGTTTCCAATAGGGAGATAAAATGTATATTAGAGAAAACAGATAATCCTAATCGGAATGACTGGTCGTCTAGGCTCGGTGATGCCTTATGGGATTATCATACTGCGTTTAAAACCCCCATTGGAATGTCGCCTTATCGGCTTGTTTATGGAAAGGCATGTCATTTACCTGTTGAGTTAGAACATAGAGCTTATTGGGCTGTTAAACAGCTAAATTTTTCACTTAACAAGGCAGGAGCCCATAGGAAACTCCATCTCAATAAGTTGGACAAGATTCGTATAGATGCTTACGATAGTGCGAAGGAGTATAAGAACAAAATGAAACTTGTGCATGATAGAAATATTTTATGGAAGTCATTTTATCCAGGTCAAAAAGTTCTTCTGTATGATACCCGCTTGCATCTTTTCCCTGGGAAGTTATGTTCTCGGTGGACGGGTCCTTTTATTGTTCGCACTGTCTTTCCTCATGGAGCTATTGAGATCGATACACCAGATGGTAGTAGTTATTCGAAGGTTAACGGTCAGAGATTGAAACCCTTTTTAGAGCCCTTTCCTACAGGTGATGTTGAGGAGGTCCCTCTGGAGGACCCTGTTTACCCTTGATTGACCATCGAGGCGATTGTATGTTGTGTATTAGTTTTTGATTTCTCTCTTCACCCAGGTACTATCTTTCCGACTTCTCTCTTTATTGATTCCTCATGCTACTTTACTTTTTGGTTTTGCTCTTTTATTATAAACATTGAGGACAATGTTAGATTTAAGTTTGGGGGTGGGGAAGAAACTTCTTGTTAGTTTTTAGTTGCAATAAATAAACTCCAGAGCCTAGAAATTTATATTTATTAAGGATGGCACTAACCAATCTAAGTGGATGGAAGCATTTTGGTTATAGGAGTTGAGTAAACAATATGATTAGATGGAAACATCTAAAGATTCTATTCATAAAATCACAGAGCTCAGGTGTTAGAAAAAGAAAACATGGTAGTTTCGCCATATCCTTGTGATAGAAACATCGAAAAAATCCTGATCACTTCTTTTATTTTTCATTTTACCATTGCTAGGGTGAAATAGAGTGGCTGAGATACTAAAAAAAAAAAAAGTGACCAGACCACTAGACCAAACAGAATAAATACAATAAAGTCGACCACTGGTACCCTTGTATATGCCAGCTGAGTTGACCTAGAGTTAGGATTATTGACCACTGGTCCCCTTGTATATGCCAGTGTGTTGATATTAGTCCAAGACCAGTATCTCAGTTTGTTAGGATAGGTTCACCCTAGCCAACATCATCCACGTTTTTCTCTTCTTAATCTATCTGATTGGTTGACTCCGGTTTATGATGTCCAGAAACTATCTGAGTAGAGATCTGTCACTTTATATGAATTTTAGTATGCTTGAGTGCAAACTCGTGTACAGTAATTAGAATTTCGCATCAGGTTACTTCTTCCTGTAGTCAATAAGTATGCCAACCAAGGAGATTCTTTAGTGCCTTCCAAGGTTCTGCGTAGATAGCTAGGGTCTGGAGTAAAGGTTTTGTGGGTACACCTCTGGTAAACCCTCCGGAGACGACACTCCGCCACTAGGGCCACCTAGCGGTTTAACGGCTTACTGCACGTGCTAAGTGTAGTCATTTTTTTTTCTAGATTAGATTTGCTCGAGACTAGCAAATAATAAGTTTGGGGGTATTTGATAGACACATTTTTGTGTCTGAATTGTCCTCAGTGTCTCTATTGTTAGTCTCGATTTTTGTACTTATTATGGTGTTTTTATGTTTGTGTAGGTGTTTTTGGAGGAATACACTTGTGTGAAAAAAGTTGCTCAAAAAGTGATTTTTGGACCCCCGTAGAAAAGTGATAAAGGCACCCTCATTTTGGATAAGGGCACCTCAGGGCACCCCAGCTGTTAAAGGCACCAGCATTTTCGTTAAGGGCTGCCTTCTTCTTCATCGTTTTAAAAAAAAAACACAGAAAAAGGCGGGAAATTAACTTGGCAGCTGCGTAATTTTCAGGGCAAGAATTTGACGTGAGAATTGCCGAGTTTCTCTCGGATTTGACTTGGGATAATCCTGTTTCACTAAGACAGGGAAGGTAATTGATTCATGCACGCGAATAAGGGAAGATTTGGGTTGATTATCAATAAAACAGGGAAGAAATATTACGGAGATTTGGGTTGATTTTCTGGTGATTTTATACGGACGTTAAGTGCAGTATTCTCTGGATTTTTTACCATTGATTGTAAAAGATATTATACAGATGGAGAAGACGTGCATAGGAGATAAAGAAAGGGAAGAAGAGGTGGATTATTCCCGTGACCTGCAAATAAGGAAAGTTGATTGATTGGAGTTATTACGAGAGATTTTCTTGTGTTGTTGGGTTATAAATAGTGATGAGGTAGCATAGAGGGGAGGACAGAGAGTTTGGGAGATTACAGAGCTGAGAAAAACGAGTTGGAGAAATTTTCTGCTGCTCCCATTGAAGAAAGCTCGAAGAACAAAAGACTAAGAAAGACAGTCGTTTATCAACAAAGACAACGACACAGAGAAGAGGGTCGAATAGCTACAGTGTTATCGACAGTTTATTTGTAGCGTTTTTACGTATACATTTCGATTTGTAACGATTTAAACTGTTACAAACCCAGTTTTATTTATTTTCTCCCATTTTTCATCATTTGTCAACACTTTGAGCAATAAAATGAATTTTGAGTGTGTTTCCAACATGATGAGCGGCTAATTCTCTCACGTAATCAAGGCAATGGATGAAGCTATCTACACATGAATAATGGGTAACTATTTCATTTTCTCTAATATTTAATTACAATTCGCTCAATCACTGCTTTTGCAGAGTTTTTAATTGTTTGCATAATTTTCTTCATTAGTTGTGATTCAATTAGATAGGTTATGCTTTGTATTAAGATAATCTATGCTTAGGGGATACAATTAATTTTTGAGAATTTTCCTGATTATTTGTGAATTAAGAATTAAAGGATTTAAAGGCTAATTAGAGTTATGAAATATTCAATATCATTCATTCATGTGTAATAGTGGATTCTAGTGTCTTGGTTATTCCTAATATCTTGAAATCAATCTTGAATCAAGTTTTCTTTATTTTGAAGTTTTGTTAAGTCTAAAATCTTTTGCTTTCACAAGTCTCACGAACCTTTTTACTACAACATTATTGATTCACATCAACTATCCACCATTCCCAATCAAAAAGCTACTTCCATTCTTTCTGCTAAGTTATTTTCTGATTATCACTGTGATGATAAAGAAATCATAGTTTCGCTGGGTCAAATCCTCGCTGGCCTTCCTGTCCCTCTTTATGATCCTAACCTTCCTTTATTTTACGAAATACTCTCCCATGCGAAGTTTTCGCGGGAAATATATCAATTAAGTGGGGATTGCATTCGCCTAATGCTTGAATTCTCCAACCGTGGGGCTGGGAAAGGATCTCTTTATGCAAAAGAGTTTAGGGATCCTGAATTTAAGGATTTAGAAATACTTCCCGAAATATACACCGCATAAAGCTTCTGTAGCGCCCCTAAAGCTAGAAGCCGTCTAATCCAAGAGATTAACTAAATAAAGAGGCACTAAGAATCTAAATCATTCACTTAAACATTCAATTAAGAAATCTGCTACAAAACTTAACCCAAAAACTAGCCCCGCTCAGAAATACATATACAAGAACTTCTCTCAAATGATACATATAAAATAGTCATTTGGTTTGCAAATAAATTATAAACACAAATAAATATAGTAGAAGCTATCCAACTAACGGACTCAACGCCACGAAGCTTCCGCTGCGCAACTCTGATCTATCTATGAAATTGAAAGTGGGAATGGGTAAGCACATCATCCCTAAAAGGGATGCCCAGCAGGAATAACAACTAGCTTTCAAGTAATCATTAATATGATTCGAAGACAATGCAGGTTTAATCGAAAGTCGGTAATACAAGGAAAGACAATGAACATAAAGTAGAAACTTCTTCATAGACATTCATAAATAACAGTAAACATCCATGTATGAGATGTGTGTTTCCGCACATATGGGAAGAATAATATTATGGTGCATCTCCCTAGACATAATAATATTGCGATGTATCTCCCTAGCCATAGAATACTAAATATATATAAAGGAAGAATAATATTGCGGTGTATCGCCCTAGCCATAATAATATCGCGGTGTATCGCCCTAGCCATAGAATACTGATATTGTGTCAACACACATCTCATACCACACCAAGCACACAAAGATATGCATGAATTTCACAACACAAAGATTTGTAAAGAAATAATGAGTACAAGAGAGTTTGTTATCGAATCCCACCTCTTTTGATGGCAAGCCTCGCCTACCTCGAGATCCATGATCCATTGGTTCATTCTTTATATCGATCGTTGTTAATAAAGATTAACTGTTAACCACACAAGCACTCTAAAGATTAGCCAAAAGGCTCAGACAAGGCTCATAAGATAATCTCATACAAGTCTTTAGTTATAAATTAAGTGAACTATCTAATGGTTCTAAGCCCATCTATGGTTCTACATATTTTCATTACCTATCTTTAGCATACAAAGGTTTACTAATCCAATTAGATTGGTTCTACAGTCTATTAGATATGTCTTATGAATATCTAGAATTTTGCAGAAGAAGCCAAAGGTCAATTCGGACCATAAGGGTCCAATAAATCAGAATAGGAAAACTATACCTAAGCCCAAGTCTAATAAACAAGACCATTACACAATGCCTTGTCCACTAGAGTCAATTAACAGTCACTAACAGTCAACGTCCAAAGTCAAGGTCAAGGTCAAGTCAAACTAGACAAAGTATGGTCAATAGTCAACTAGAACCGGTCAAATCGGTCAAGGTCTGGTTTATTGAGTCAACTCAGGGTTAGACTGATTCAACTTAGTTAGATTCTAAGTCAGATAAGTCAGCTAGACTGACTGGAATAACTAACATGCATATTTCTAATGCAACACAAAAACAGAACAAGACTCAAATGATGCATTCCTAATCCTCTTTCCAAAATACATAGTTTGAACATCTCTTCATTGATTCAAATCAAATACTATATTTCCATGACTTCATGAGATGCACTTCATTACATCTATAAGTTCAGGTCCACATACATAGCATCCATATCAAAGTTTATAATCTCAATTTTCATTGTCCATCACCATTCTGTAAAGCCTTGCACCAAACCATTACCCCTGCAATTCTAACTCCTAGCATTTAACCTCATCAACACTTTCATTCCTGCAACATCCTGACCACCAGTATCAGTACCACCATTGCAACAATCCATTTCAGTCATACCACCTACATCGCTTGAACCCTGCATATCCTTTGCTCCATTTGTAGTTCAAGAACATCCTTCAATTCCTCATTCTTTAACAAATCCACAACTTCAGTAAAGACCACCATCATCACACAAATACCTAACATTCATCTAGTTCCATATCAGCTAAATCTTGAGCTTCATAAGCATCACCAGTTCAACAACAGACCAACAAAGGCTACAAAACTACCACCCCTGTTACCAATTGAACATCACCTGCAACTCCCGCTTAACTCTTTCAACATCAACACAAACATCACCTCCATCTGTTCATTACCTTCACCAATTCCATTTATTTATAGTTGCACCTCAATTCAGTTCAATCAAACAACAACATAAATATCCAAATCTTCAACTACCAACAAAGAAATTCCTATTACATCTTCATTAACCGACTTCATGAACAGTTCACTCCAAAGATATTCAAGCTATCACCTTCATCATACATTTATCTTCATAACCCTTGTATCTCAACACAATCATACACCAATCCCAACATCTCCAGATACCACCATCCATAACAACACCTCCTACTCAAAACAACCAACTCCACCAGCTCAGCTGAATCACAACCCACTCATTCAAATCTTCCACACATCTTCATATATATATCTTCAATTAAACTATAACAACTCATTCATATCCTGAGTTCCATAATTACACCACCACCGAATCATCACCTCAACTATATTTACAATCCTATAAAATCTAACTCAGGAACCCTAATCTTCAAATTGGGGAAAAACAGAAACCCTAATTCTATATGAGATCAAAATTAAACTTTATATAATCCTGTCTACCCTAATTAACAACAAACCCATGAAATAATTCACCAGAACAAATTCAATTTCATAAAGAAAATACAAAAGATAAAGAACCCTAATTAAATTCTCGATTTACCTTTCCCGTGAAGTCGAAATCACCAATTCAATCAAAACCCCTTTTCAACAACACTTCCATAATATTTATCATCTTCTTTAGATCTCAAAACACAACTTAATCTCTCATTCATCTTAAAAACAGAACTCAAATTTGATTCAACATCATCACTCCTTCTCTGTATCCAAACAACTTCAAAATCATCACCCTCACCTTCGATTTATCTTACTAAAAAGTTCCTAAGAACATCACACATAAGAAAAACTCAGTTCTTCTGAACTGAGATTGACAGAGAAGAAAGGAAGAAAAACAGAACAGAAGAAGAATAAAGATGAAGAAAGAAGAAGAAAGAAAGATAAGAAGATAAGAGAAATGAGTTTTATCTCGACACGTATGGGTGATGACAGTGCAACTAAAATTATAAAGGAACCCACACTTGGATAAGAGCAGCCGGGCAGTTTAGATATAAAAATGATTATTTTCCCTTCATAATAATCCTGTGATATCTTCTTCATCCGGTGTCTGAATGATACGTTCGAGCAGTCCATTCCGCATAACTTTCTGAGACCTATTCAATGACACTAGTTTCGTAGATAGATCGTTGTTATATTAATTCCACTAATTAACATTCGTGTGAAACTAATCGAGTCATCATCGGCTAATTCGTCACTTGACCGGTCTAATAGAGTTGATGAGCTTGAGGGTCCTTATAGCTTCTTTGAAAATTATGAATTAATACCTATGAAGAGTGTCAAAACTTGTTGGGGTATTCGCTTAAAGAGGAAGGAAAATATTGATGATAATAAAAAACTTTTGCATGACATTGATTGGCATTCTGGCAAGAATAATACCCCTCGCCGCTCTAAAGATGAGAAATAGTGTGTGTTTTCCACTAATTCTGAGGGGTCCTTATATTACTGGTTCAAACGTGCTTTCTGCAAATCTTGCTACTTACCAACCCTGGGTATTTAATTGGCCTGAGAAAGAGAAATAGGTACGTTTCTTCCATTCAGTTTATTGTCTTCATTTTTCTCCATATTTATTCTTTTGCAAAAATTTCAGATTAACAAATTAAGAAGAAGTTACAAAAGAACTAGCAGGGCGAGCATCCTAGCAGCACTTCGTCCGACCACGGATGAAGTAAGAAATACTTTATTTTATTACTTTTAACAATATTGTTGCCTCTGTTTCTTATCTTCATTCGTGTGCGAAGATTAGTGTTATAGTTGTTTAAGAAGGATGATCTAAGGTTGCGAAGACCAGAGGCAAAAGTAAAGGTGTTCTTCGCAAGGAGAAATCAACTGCTTCATCTTCATAAAAAAGAAAAATGCGTTCCCCTTCTCCCTCAAGTTCCCATTCTAATGAGAGTACAGATGATGATGTTGTATTCGCAAAAGAAGGTGCCTCTCCTGAATCTTCAATGGCACAATTATCCAGCATCTTCTTTGATTCTATGCAAGGAATTGGAGATGATGGTCTTACCAACACGTGCAAAGATCTTGCGAACATCTGTGATGCTCTTTTGTTGGATGGTGATCATTCTCTTCACGGAGTTTCCAGATCAATAACTCCTAGTTTTCTGAATTCACTTGGTATTCTTGTATGTCTTCATTTTCTTGTTTCTTCATTATTATGATTCAAAATTATACTCTATCTTGACAATTTTTTCTTTCTTTCGTAGACTAGAAAAGATTCTTTTGTTGTTGCCTCATATTTGGAAAGAAGGCGTAATGTTCTGGAAAAGAAGAATCTTCAACTCCGCAAGAGAAATGAAGAATTGGAGACTGAAGCTGTTGGCCTTCGCGAAAAGAACAGACAACTAAAAGCTGATTCTTCAGCTTAAAAGAACAAAATATCTAGTCTTCAAGATGCCAATAAGAAGCTTTATGGTATGAAAATTTTCTTCTTCCATTTTACTCTTCTATCCTATTGTTTTATCTTATTTGATCAACCATTTATGCAGACATTTATGGTCTTTCTGATGAAGCTACACTCCTTCATTATTTTCCCGACCCTATAGATGATAATACCCTTCTCGAGCGTCTTAATAACTCTTTAAATATTTTTTCCAATGATAAGATTAAATAAATCTCTTTCCATAAATGAACTCAGATCCAAACTTCGCCTCTTAGAAATTTACCATAGATCCATTTTGGGTTTAGCCAACAAATTTAAGCATTTTTACCATAGTTCTAAAGAGGAAATCAATACCTTAAGGATCAAGAACATCGATCTCATAGATGATAAAGATCATATTTCTAACCAAGGTTCTCAATTTCATGAAACTCTTCTTGGGGTTCAAATTGAACGAGATGAACTTAAACGCAAAAATGTGGTGCTTAGCGAAAGAGAGAATCAAATTCTCTCCCGTCTTCTCATAAATAATGATGATGAATTCTCTTGGGATGCGAAAGTTCTAGATGATGCCAGAAATAATCTAGGTGTAGATGTTAGTCTCCATACTGAACACACATCCTTGGTTAGAGATATGATTTCTGACAGAGAAGGTTGTTAACTGCTCTTCCTTGTTTAATTGTTTGTTTTTCAAAAATTACCACCAAGTAGCTAATTCATTGTTATACTTTCGCAGAAGCTGAAGAGAGATTTCACAAAATAATTGAAGAACTTGAGGATGAGAAGGAACAAGTCGCAAAGGATCTTTCTTATCGCAATTATAAATGTTCTAGACTGAAGAACCAATTAAAGATCATTGTTGTGAATTTTAAGAATGATGCTATTCTTTTTCGAAACCAAACTATCAAAAAGGTCTGTGATGACAATAACATCCTTCATTCTACATATCCTTGCCTCTTGGAAGAATTTCCAAAGAATATACCTCCTCTGTTCATCTCTGATAGTGATGCTAGCAAAGAAGAATCTGATGAAGATGAAGAAGAAGAATCTGATGATGACGAAGAAGAAGAATCTGGTGAAGATGATGAAGAATCAAACAAGAAATAATTTTTGCTTCCTTCTTTAACTTTTTGTAATATCTGTATATTTGTTCTTTGATCTTATGTTCTTGTAATCTATCACTGCGAATTTTGCCATCTTCCAATTTAAATATTATCTCTTTTGCGTCTTTCTGCTTGTGTAAATCTTTGATATGGAGACAAATAACACTTTCTCATTCTATGCATTCCCATACTTGCCTCTGTTATTTGTATTCAAATGAAAGATTAAGCAAATTATTTTTGAATATTAAGATTGTTGCGTAATTCTTTGGTAAATTTATGCCTCAGTTTCGCAGATATCTCTGCATAGTCTCGCGATCATATATTTCTTGGTTTTTTCCAAGATTTTATTCTTTCTTGTTCTCTTATGTGGTCTTATTTTTCCTTCCTAGTTAAAGGTCTTATCTTGCCACCTCTTGTCATTGCGACAAAATCGCAGGACGTCTTTGCACTTTCATGCAGAAACCCATTGATCTTGCCTTAACTTTTTTCTTTTGTCATTTTTGTTGCAACAATATGACAGGCTTAAATATTTTTGCGAAATAAAGCCCCATGACATTGCCGTCTTGCGACGAAATCGCAGGACGTCCTTACATTTTCATGTACCGAACCATTGATCTCGTCTTATCTTCTCTTTTGTATTATTGCCTCTTCAGGATTGTCGCACAAATATGACAAGCCTAAATTTTCTTGCGAAAATAAAGCCCCATGACATTTGTGTCTTAAGACACTTATCAGCTCCCTAATGGAGGGTGCTGCCCTTATCTTCCCCCTGGTTGCCCCTTCAAGGAGACGTACCTCTACCATACAAGGTTGGCTCCTCCTATCCGGTCTTAACAACAACCAGTTGTTTTCGCAGCCTCTTATCCCTTTTTCCTATATGGCTTATGGTTACAAGACTGCACCTTAAGTGGGGTTTTCTTCAGGCCAAATACATCATAGTCAAGACTTGCCAAGAATGTCCAGGTACGTTCCAGATGCCCCATGCACTCTTGGCTCAACCTTGTACCTCGGCGCCTTGATCATATTCTGTACTCCTTAGAAGAGACCCTCAGTCGTCCAACCTAAGTCATAAGCTTAGTTTGAAAATCAAAGATATCTCTCCTGGATGGGATTTATTGACCCCAAATCACCATGACTCAGGTTCTAGGGGAGGTGTAACCTTTTCGCTGAGCCATGCATCAGTTCTATGATGCACTTTAGTTCTTACATTTTCCTCTTGCGAAATTTTGATTTCGCGAACTAGGGTGTACGCCATAGTAAGTTCTCCCCTTTCTGATGATTATTCTATTTCTTCTTTTGCATTTCAGCTCTATTGTAATTTCTCAATCTCATCTTTGTCTTTAAGTAAAATATATTTTTTGAAATTTTTTGCAACAAATCAATCATACATCTCTTTTTATTTTCTCAATATTTTTTTCATTTCACAGTTTAAGGTTTTTACCTTTACTGCTTTCTGCCTCTGTATCTTTGATGTTTTTTGCTTCTTTATTACCTTCTGCGAAATTTTCGCCACTTCTTATTTTTAGCAAGCATTGGTGAAAATGTTGGGGGTCTAACAACCTCACCCAATATTTCGATTAGCAATCTGTATGGACAACTCCGAGTTGTTTTCTAGAGAATCAACAAGACTCAATCAATATAAAATACTCAAGGAGATATTATCTCACTCTCTCGATTTGATTTACTCAAGCAAATATGATTCGCGAGCCTAATAAAAGAGAGATAACTTGGATGGTACAAAAGACCAATATCCAAGTGTCAATTGATTTAAATCAACAACCAATAAGGTCGGATATTCTAATCAACTGAACAACGCACAACCTGTATTATTTCAATTATATAAAAATATAATGCGGGAAAGAAATAACACACACCAGAATTTTGTTAACGAGGAAACCGTAAATGCATAAAAACCCCGGGGCCTAGTCCAGATTAAACATACATTGTATTAAGCCGCTACAGATACTAGCCTACTCCAAATTAACTTCGGTCTGGACTGTAGTTGAACCCAACCAATCTCACACTGATCCAAGGTACAGTTATGCTCCTACGCCTCTAATCCCAGCAGGATACTGCGCACTTGATTCCCTTAGCTGATCTCAGCCACAACCAAGAGTTTCTACGACCCAAAGTCGAAAACTTTAGCAAACAAATCTGTCTCACACAGAAAAGTCTACAGGTAATAGATAAATTCGTCTCTCACGAATACACCTATGAGTTTTGTTCCGTATTTTGATAAATCAAGGTGAACAGGAACCAATTGATAAAACTAGACTTATATTCCCGAAGAACAGCTCAGTTTCATCAATCACCTCACAATAAACTTAATTGACGCTGCGAAGAAGATTATTAGGAATCACAAACAATGAGACGAAGATGTTTGTGACTACTTTTATCTTGCCTATCGGAGATAGAAATCTCAAGCCAATTATTACAATTGTACTCGTACGATAAAAATAGCAAGATCAGATCACACAACTACAAGATAAGTAGTATCTGTCTGGCTTCACAATCCCAATGAAGTCTTTAAGTCGTTAACCCGAATTTAGAGAGAAAACTCAAGGTTTAATGGAGGTCGATTCTAGCTTAGAGAAAACTAGTATCACACAAGAAAGGTGTGTGGGGATTAGTTTTTCCAATAGCTAGAGTTCCCCTTATACAGTCCTTCAAATTTGGGTTTGCAATCAATGTTAGCTTGCTAACAAAGCATTCAATATTCACCGTTAGATGAAAACCTGAGTAGATACAAGCTAATATCTCTCAACCGTTAGATCGAAAAATTAGCTTTCCATACACACATGTACTTGACTTTTTTGGGTTTGTGTAACCGTACCCAAACGTGTACAATGGTTGATTCAATATTAGCCAACCAAATGGTTAGCCAAATGATATCTTTCATATCAACCATATTCTTCTTCACCATAACTAGTCCAAATGACTCAAATGAACTAGTTAGAGAGTTGTTCAATTGTTATGAGATCTCAAGTATTACAAGAGACACAATTGAATCAAAAATAATGTGATTCACTCGAATCATTAATCATGAACTATAAATCCACGGTTTGCAAAAGCATCTCTTAGTAATTCAAGAATAAGTTCATGAACAACGTTTTCAGACATAACCTCTTGAGTTCGAGGACTCAAGCTAACCGGTTGAAGTTAATAAACTCCAGCATAATTTCTCGGGATGAGAACTTCCGTCAGTTCGCGGACTGCACCTGAGCTTCAACTTCAGCAAATATTCTCGGGTTCGAGAACTTACGCTAGTTCGCGGACTGGGTTCGCGGACTGAGTTGCTACTCACGTTCCGGTTCCACTTGATCAACAAAGTTCACAAACTTCGGTTCAAGTGTTAAAGACTTATACATATATGTGTTGCCATAATAATGTTTATATCCCCCAATGGTTATATAGTCTAAACTCTCATTTCAATCATTGAAACATTCTCAGAGGACGTCATATAATTATTTTCACGAACTAGTTTTCGTCAGAGCGATTTCCAAAGTGATTGAAACATAACATGACTTTCGTCACTAGGCAAAGATGAACTTGGATAAATCGAAAGATTTACCAACACAAATTTCGAAAAATAGATAAGCGAGATATACTCAGCTCGAAATGTCACATGTGCATATCTTTAGTCTATATAGTCAAACGACTTTTGTCTCAAGATAGGAGATAGAGTAGATAGACTTTTGAGTGATAGATAAGTTCAAGTCTCCGCATACCTTTTAGTCGATGAAGATCCACTGGTTCCTTGAGTAGTCCTTCATCTTGTATGATGATCGCCATGGAGTTCTTGAGCTCAACTACACTTTTTATCCTAGTCCGAGACCTTAGCTATAGCAGACTTGAAATCAAGACTATATAGTTTTTATCACCAAGATTGACAAACATGATTAAAATAGAAACGCATGCGAGTTTGACCGAGCAATGCTCTAACAATTTTCTTCGCAGATGCTCTTTTTCTCCCTGCTCTATTGCATCTACCATTAACCTCTCACTTCTTTGTCTTTCTTTGACGTTATATTTCCAATTCTCTTTCTTTGTAGTTCATTCTTCGCATGATTTTATATCAATTTCATAACACTTCTTTCCTTCAATCCAATCTCCTTTTATAATGCCAACTCCACTTGGATGAGGGAATTTGATGCATTGATGAAATGTTGACGTTATGCCTAGAATCCCATGTAACCAAGGTCTGCCAATCAAAGCATTATATGGAGACTCTACATCGACAACACATAATAGAACTTCAGAAGATAATCCTTCCAATGGAATTCACATAGAAACCTCTCCTTTTGGCTTATTTACAGTACCATTAAAGCCATAGATTTTATAGGTTGGGGGTATTAAATCTTCATCTTTGCCTCCCATAGTTTTATATGTATGATAGAATAGGATATCCACGGAACTTCTAGTGTCAATTAAAACTTTATTGATTGCCCATGAATCCTCTGCTTCATCATCTCTTGGTCTTGGGTTGATCTCTAGTCTTACCACCAATGGGTTTCATGCATTTCTCCAACCTCGGGTACTTCTTCTGTAGTGAAGGAGATGGTTTGCTTTTGCCATTCTTTTAACGGCGAGGTCTTCACAATATTCATTATTTCTCTCCCATCAGCATCTCTTGCGAAAAATCTTCTCAGAACGTTATCATGAAAGTCCTTAATAGTTTTGTATGAGTGCATAATAGAATCACAAAACAGATTTTTTTCCTTCGCTCCAACTTCTATTAAAAATGTTTCTCTTTCCTTTGTTGTATTAGCTCTGCGAATTTCTGGTGGAGGTGGTAATGGTTGAGATTGTGGTTGCCCTATTAGAAAATGAATTAGCTTTCCTTGATTAATCATTCTGAGGATGATTCTCTTTATATTTCTACAATCATTTGTCGAATGTCCATAGAAATTGTGATAAGAACAAAATTCATGACTTATGTGGTTTGGAGGTGGTTCACTCCCCATGTTCCATGGTGCTGGTATGTTTTTCATCAAGATTATAGCTTCCCATATTTTCTCCACACTAGCATTTAAAGGTGGCATTTTGATTTCTTCCCATATTATCTTATGACTTCCCTGTCCTCTATGATGATTTTGCCTTTGACCTCCATAAGTTTCTTGTGGTTGATCAAGTCTTTGATTTTTGTTATTTCCATCTCGGCTATAGAAGTTTCTTTCTCTCTCAAATTCTTCTTGGTCACGACTTCCCATAGCTACTATTTTCTGCTGACTATTTTCCATTATCCTCTCTTGTTGTCCTTGCGAAATGCTCGCCACTGTGTTTATCAACTTAAGTAACAAGATTGTGTTCGCTGCTTTTGAACTTGTATTCACAACTGGGTATGATTCCATCTCATTTTGTTTTTCTTCAAGAGCAATATACTCCTCCTACAGCTCTCGCAACTCAGTCATCGTGATTGTATTCTTGATTCTAAAATTTTAAATGTACAGCAGATTGGTTGAGAACATTGCGTTAATGAATGATAAAATAAGGTATCTCTCAAATACTCGTCCAGCCATATCGCTACACATTGTCTTACACCTCATGGTTAAATGATTCAAGATTTATCCAACTCTTTGTTTTAACCCAAATATATTTTTAATGCCTGGTCGCGAAGAATTATTACTTATATACTCCCCTAAGAACGTAGTCTGCAAATGATTAAAAGATGTTATAGTATTCTTTGGTGAACCCTCATACCATTTCAATGCCTCTCTTGTTAAACTGGATGCTAAATACTTGCACAATACAGCATCATGGTTTTCCCACTGTAGCATACATCTCACATACGCTTTGATGTGTTGAACTGCACAAGTTGTTCCGTCAAATATACTAGTTAATGTAGGCAGATTACACTTTGGGGTATTCCTCTCAATTGCACTTCTTGTGTGAATGGAGTTTTCACAGCTTCTTCTATGGCTTCGTCTAATTGTCTCCTGCCTCCCTCTCTCCTGTTATTTAACATTCCTCTCATCTCCGCCAATTCTCTTAAGATTTGTTCATTTATACCAAGTGCTGATTCCATTGGTCTTTTCAATTCTGCTTCTCTTCTCCTGCGTTCTTACCTATTTTGTCTTGCGAGATTTTGATTTTCTTCTCCATCATCTTCTTCTTGTCTTTCCCTGCGATCTCCTCTTTCATCTCTTTCAAGAATTCACACATGATTATACCTTTCATTTTCTCCTCCGCGATTTTGTTCACTCCTCCTCAATTCTCTTTGTTGCCTTTCAGATCTCCTTTGTACTCTACCATATTCTTCATTGATATTAACATTATTGCGATTTTGTTCGTGTCTTCTTTATCGATTATCATGATTGTTCTGACGTATTGCCTCTTGGAGCTCTCTTTCCTCCACTTCTTCTCTTAATCTTTCCCTTTCGCAAGCTAGACGTGTTCAGCATAATGTCTTTCAATTTCGTCTTCAATCACCTGTTGATTTCTTTGACTTTCTCTCCCATGTAATATTCTTCTTCCTTATTTTTGATTTTCTTCACCATCTTGATTATTTCGTTCCTGACGCTGTCTATTACCCTGATTCCCGTTATTTTATTCATTTTGGGGAATTTCTCCAGGTGGAATGTAACGATCTTCAATCATTTCTCTTCTTTCACGACGTTCTCTATCTAGATTTTGTATTTCCTCTCGAGTATCTTCATTAGCATTTTCTTCATGTGAATTTCGCCTTATTTCTCCTCTAGTTGACCTTGAACTTGATCTTGTAGTGCTTCTTAACCTTATTTTCTGTAGTCTCATGTTTTCCATCCCCAATTCATGATTTTGCCTTGTTAAATTTGCACGTTCTTCTGCCTCTAATCTTCTTTATCCATGTATTATCTGCCTCAACGCCTCTAATGCCTCAATCTCTTCATTTCCATGAATTATTCCTCCAACTGCTTCTCGGTTTCTCTCTTCTTGTCTATCATTTCTTAATTGTTGTTTTTCTTCTGCTTTATCTGTTGAATCTGACCGCCAAGTGTGTACACTCACTCTATCATAATCTATAGTTCCATTTTGTGCTGGTGTACACTGAATTGGTTGTTGAACTTGATTTTCTCCATTGTTTCTTTCGTTCATTCTTGGAGATTCCTCAATTTCATTTCTCATTTCTCCAGCAAGCCTCTTACTCCTTCTAATAGTTGTTGGTTGTCTTGAAGCATTTCTTCTTCTATCCATTTCTTCAATCTTAATGAACTGTTGAAAATTATATGAAACTCTTCACCAACTACTCCAAATTCTTTCAAATCACAATACCAATCTTTACGCTAAAAACAACATATCAATCCTTGTTTCTAGCGCCAATATGTAGTTGCAGGAAGTCCTACAATACATCCCTCACAAGATTTCATGATAATCAACACATATTTAAGATCAACGATTATACTTTTTACTAATTGGATCTAGAATTTTTACAAGAAGGAAATGAAATCAATAATACAATAATGATTTGGACTTTCTCTCTCTTCAAAACTTTCTCAACACTCTCAAAAGATCTCTCTCTTCCTTAATCCTATTCGGCTCTTTATATAGGATATTACATAGTGGATGACAGTTATGCTGTCCTTTATTTTCGGGTTTGTCTTGCGACATTGTCGCGACTACATAAATGTTTTATTCGCAATATACCTAAGTTTTCTCAAGATCTTCACATCTTTCTCGTGTTTAAGTTGTCGTCATTCATTACGTCATTTTTATAATTAATTTGCGACGGCTTTGCAGTGTACTTTTGATGGTGATTTCGCAAGGTCATTGCTATTGCGATATTCTGATCCTACAAGACTCATAGAGGGTAGTCGAGAGTTTGGGGTAGAGCAGAGGCAAAAATCACGCTGCAGGAGGAGTTGCAGCAGCAGTAGGGTGAAGAGGAAAAAGATGAGTTTCAGGCTACAGAAAAGATGTGTCGTTCTCAAGAACACGAAGAACAAACCCACAATGTTAGTCATTTATTCTGCTACACATTTATCGTTTACTGTAACAATGACTTCGTAACACTTATATCTGTTTCAATTTCATTTCTTTATTATTTTTCCCCTCTTGTAAACACTCGTTGAGCTATGAATATCAATTTTGAGCGTGTTTTCACCATAATGAGCTAAACCCCAACACTGGGACAATGGAGGAAGCCATATTTCACAATGGATTGGTAACTATAATTGATTTATTTTACTATTTGCACTTGTTTTAATTGATTTATGATTTTTATTAATTAGTTGTGACCTCGTTTGATGATGTATGCTTAGACTTGGAGCTTTTGATGCATCATGCTTATGATTTACAATTAATGTTTTACAAAATCTACTTTTGGCAAAGAAATATAGTCAACAAAAGAGCTTGAATTATCTAGAATCATTTTATTAACCAATTGAATGTGATTAATGGTGGAATCCTGAGTCCCAGTCCCTCGAATTATTGATATCATCTTCGTTTATTTGCTATTTTAATCAGAATATAAGTCTAAAATCAACTTCACAAGTCCGAGAATCAAACCCTCTCTTATAACTGTAAAAACTACATCAATTTTTGGGACTTGTATTTAGGTTTAGGTTTAGGTTTAGGTTTTGCATTTTATTTTTTTTAGGTTTTGTATATATTTATTTTATTTTTATTATTTTATTTAGATTATTTTTTGTTCTATTTTACGTCTTTGGGATTTTTGTTTTTGTTTTGCAGGTTTTGCTTGAAACGGAAGGTGAAAAGTTGGACTTGCCATAAAAGGAGAAAGCTGAAGATTTTATTTTTGATAGTTTTTATTTATTTTTGGACTTGTAATTTTCTTTTATTTGTTTGTGTTTGTGTTTGTGTTTTTTTTGTTTTTTTTTTATATAAAAAAAAAACACGCTTGCACACACCAATTGCATCCCTCGTCAGACTACCGATTTTAGGAAAACTCGTGGATTAGTAAGTTGAACCCGTGCCTTGGGCCTTATGGGAGTTACCAGCTGAAAGTCCACAAACCTCAGCCTTATACCTTTGGGTATATTTTTCTGTGGTAACCCAAGCCTACCTAAATTAGTTAGCCCAGCATTTGCATTTACACAGTTTTTGGTTGAATTCTTGTATGCCAGAACGTAAGATACACGCTCTAGGACGGTGTATGCGTGAAAAACTTGGAAGTGATGTTTTAGGAAACAAGAATCTTGACTACCTTAATCTAGAAAATCCTATTTTTGGACGTTCTTCTCACGGTGAGAAGAATATCCTTAATACTTCTATTTTTGCCAAAATGGTTAAGGAAAATGATGATGAGATCCCGGTAAAAACCCTTAGGGATCGTTTAAAACCGTCTAGAGTAGTACGTGACCCAGGTGTGGTTCTACCAGGTTCTACGGTCCAATTTGATATTATACCCGAGACCATTGGCATGCTTCGTACCTTTAGGGGGTTAGAGAATGAGAACTCGTATACCCACATAAGAGACTTTGAAATGATTTGTGACACAATGAACTATCTGAATGTCTCCAAAGTCGTACTTAGGTTACGTTTGTTTCACTTCTCTCTCGATCATAAATCCAAAGAGTGATATCATTTTATTTCTTTAAAACAATTACCACCTGGGATGGTCTTGTAGAAGTATTTGTTAAGAAATTCTACCCACACCATAAGACTGCTGCTGTTCGACAGTCTATCCAAACCTTTAAGCAAAAATTAGGTGAAAAACTTTATGATTATGTAGAAAGGTTTAGCGAATTGTTATACCAATGTCCACATCACGACTTTGAAAAATCCCACATGGCCCAAATTTTATATGAGGGCCTTGATAGTGAAACCCGTATGCAGGTAGAAACAATTAGTGGTGGAGAATTTACCCATCAAGACCCAGATGAATGTCTTGACGAGTTCATCGAGTTAGCTGAGAAGACTCGTCAATGGGCTTCAATGAGAGAACCAGAAATACCTAGAAATCTTATTCATAGGGTAGATAGAGTTTATTATGGGTCAGATATTCTTAGGCGTCTAGAGGCCTTAGAAATGAATCAAGGGTCACATCATGCTAGATACGAAGAGAAATCCCATTCTCTTTATAACAACTTTATGTTTGAAAACCGTCATATATTTGATCTACATTCTGAGACTTATAACCCTGGTTGGAGAGAACATCCTAATTTTTCATGGTCTAAAGGCCAGAGTCAAGGTCAGTCTATTATTTCCCAGGCTCTCCCAAGTTTTGGGTATACTAAGAACCATATAGGGCCAGATCAGTATCAGAATCTTTCGGATAAAAAATCATGAGCTTAGAAGAGTCTTTCACCATCTTATCTCGTAACACTGCAGTGTTTAAGCAATCGGTTGAGAAAGGTTTACAGGAAAATTCTCAGGCTATTTCCGAACTAAAAACCCAGGTTAGTCTTATTGTTGAGTCTTTGCAAGAGAGAGAGAGATAAAGGCAAGTTCCTTAGTCAACCACTACCCAATACTAGAGCAATTCATGAAGTATACTCTAGAGAGAAGAGTTCAATCATGTGAACTCTGTAACAACCCTTGGGAGCGGTAAAATGGTAGAAAATAAGGTGACCATGCCTAATAGTGGACATACTGTAGATCCACCTTTTATTTCCCAAGATGAGCCCCATAAGGATCCACTAGCTGAAGAGACCGATAAAATTTATAATGATGCCAATGTGGTTCCCGATAGGTCTCATTTTGTGCCCAGAGCCCCATATCCACAGTTGTTAGCTCCAACAAAGAGAGAGTCGACTTTAAACGAAATACTGGAGATATTTAAGCAGATTAACATTAACATCCCTTTATTAGAAGCAATTAGGCAAATGCCCGCTTATGCCAAGTTCCTTAAATATCTTTGTACACGAAAGCGTAAGCTTAATGTCCATAAGAAAGCCTTTTTAGTTGGTCAGGTAAGTTCGATTCTTTTGAACCAAACAGCCCCTAAGTATAAAGACCCTGGATGCCCCACCATATCTTGTACAATTGGTAATCACATGGATGATAAGGCATTAATTAACTTAGGAGCTAGTGTTAACTTTCTCCCATACCATGTGTACACCCATCTAGGTCTTGCTGAGTTAAAACCGACTAAAATGACATTAAAATTAGATGATAGGTCTATCAAAGTCCCTCGTGGTATCATAAAGGATGTTCTGATTGAGGTTGATAAATTCATTTATCTAGTGGATTTTGTTATTCTAGATACCCAGCCTGTTCATGATCCTAGTACTCAAATGCCGGTGATTTTAGGTCGCCCATTTTTAGCCACATCTATTGCTATCATCAACTGTAGGACCGGACTTATGAACATATCCTTTGGTAATATGACCACTGAACTAAATGTATTTAATGTTAGATAAATTTCTAATGAATTAGAGGAAGTGGATATGATTAGCATTTTAGTTCAGGATAATTGGGACGACACCTTAATGGATGATTCTTTAGATGAATTTGATGAGATTCTCTTAAGTCAGTTAGGTGACCAAACTGTTGAACTAGAAGAAGCTCTCGAGTACTTTAAAGACTCTACGGACCCTAAAATTCAAGCCATAGTGCTAGGTCTTACGGATAATAATGATGACCCTAAGTTTGGGGATAATGAACTAGAAGAAGCTATTGATTATTTTAAAGACTCCGAGGATCCAGAAATTCAAGCAATAGTTAGAAAATTGTCTGAGAATACTGACTACCCTAAGTTTGGGGGTAGTGATTGTGAAGTATCCCATTAAAAGTTCCTAACTTGGGAATCGAGCCTTGTATTCCTGAGGTACTACTTGAGTCACTTTTTACTCCACAACATGATCCTCCTGATACTTCCCAGGAGGTAATACATCTATTAGAGACCCGTTGTTCGAATGAATCATTTTTTCAAGACACTCATATGAAGCCCAAGTGGGCACCACAGATAAACTCAGTTGTCTTGTAGGAAACCTTGGATAAGGATTGCTCTGTCTGTTCATTTTTCTGATTTGGTATAATTATTTAATAATTATGGCAATTTTATTTGATTTTTTTGACCCACAATTGTTTTGACTATTGATATATGATTTGAAAGGTAATTAGCCATTTTGTGGTATTTGACGTCTGACTGAAGACTTTAAATTTAGCACTTCTTGGGAGGTAACACATGCTCATGCAACACGGTAATATCTTTCCTTAACTTTTATGCTTCAAATGGTAACAATTTCTCCTTGTTTATGTGTTTAATTTTATCTTTAGAACATTGAGGACAATGTTAGATTTAAGTTTGGGGGTATGGGAGAAACTTTTTAGTTGCAATAAATAAACTCCAAAGACTAGATATTTATGCTTATTAAGGATGGCACTAACCAATATAAGTGGATGGAAGTTCTTGGTTGTAGGAGTGGAGGAGCCAATCTGATTAGATGGAAACATCTAAAGTGTCTATTCATAAAAGCACAGAGCTCAGGTGTTAGAAATAACATGGTAGTTTCGCCATATCTCGTTGAGTCCTTTTCACTTATGTTTTTATTTTGTTTTCTTTTTAAAATATGTTTCTCTAAGTGATTAGGTGGGGCTCACGAATCAAGTTGTTACCACTGCTAGGGTGAAATAGAGTGATTGAGTTACTAAAAAAAAAAAAAAAAAAAGGCCAGACCAATTAGACCAAATGGAATAAAAAAAATAAAAAATAAACACTTGGATAGAAATATGTGTGTGTTCTCCCTGTCTTCGTCGCCTAAACAAGCGTGGAATGCAGGATTCACGAGAATTACCATGTAATCTGCTAACAAGAAGCATGCACTTGGATCCACGAGAATTACTATGCAAGGTCTAATCATGTTGTTGAGCCAAAAAAAAAAAGTTAATTGTTAATGTTTAGTGAATAAATCAACCGCTGGTTCCCTTGTATATGTCAGACGAGTTGATCTAGAATTAGGATTATTGACCACTGGTTCCCTTGTATATTCCAGATGTGTTGATATTAGTACCAATATCTCAGTCCATTAGGATAGGTTCATTTTGGCAGTGGCCTTCAGACAGATAAGAGAAACTTCATTCACTTAGTCAACATCAAAACCATCTATGTTTTTCTATATCCATCTCTTAATCTATCCATGTGATTTGTTGATTTCAGATATTGATGTCCATAGTGTGACTATCTGAGTAGAGTTCTGTCACTTATATATGAATTTTAGTATGCTTGAGTGAAAACTCGTGTACAACAATTGGAATTTCGCATCAAGGTACTTCCTCCTGTATTCAATAAGTATGCCAACCAAGGATATTCTTTAGTGCCTTCCAAGGTTATGCATAGATAGATAGGGTCTGGAGTAAAGGTTTTGTGGGTATATCTCTAGTAAGCCCTCCCGAGACTATAACTCGGCCACTAGGGCCACCTAGGGGTTTAAAGGCTTGTTGCATACACTAAATGCAACCGACGATGCCTGCGACAGTGGGTTAGGCTTTTATTTTAAATTTTAGATTTGCTCGAGGACTAGCAAAGAATAAGTTTGGGGTATTTGATGGACACATTTATGTGTCTAATATGATCTCAATTGTATATATTGTTAGTGCTCGATTTTGTATTTATTATGGATTTTTGTGTCTTTGTAGGTGCTTTTGGAGAAATAAACATGCGTGGAAAAATTGGCTCGAGATCGTAACGATTGGCTTGAGATTAATATCTCCGATAGGCAAGATATAAAAGTAGTCACAAACATCTTCGTCTCATCGTTTGCGATTCCACCATATCTTCTTTCGCCGCGTCGATTAAGATTATTGTGAGGTGATTGATATACTAGGTTGTTCTTCGGGAATATAAGTCCGAGTTATCAATTGGTTCTTGTTCACCTTGATTTATCAAAAGACGGAACTAAACTTGTAGGTATTTCTGTGGGAGACAGATTTATCTATTACCGTAGACTTTTCTGTGTGATACAGATTTGTTTATTAAAGTCTTCGACTTTGGGTCGTAGTAACTCTTAGTTGTGGGTGAGATCATCTAAGGGAATCAAGTGCATAGTATCATGCTGGGATCATAGACATAAAAATTGATTGGGGTTCAACTACAGTCCATACCGAAGTTAGTTTGTACTAGGCTAGTGTCTGTAGCGGCTTAATACAGTGTGTGTTTAATCTGGACTAGGTTCCGGGGTTTTTCTCCATTTGCGGTTTCCTCATTAACAAAATTCGGGTGTGTTATTTCTTTTCCTCATTATATTTTGTTATATAATTGAAAATATCACAGGTTGTGCGTTAAGATCAATCAATTGGAATATCCAACCTTTGGTTGTTGATTTACATTGATTGACACTTGAACATTGTCTTTGGTACCGTTCAAGTTATTTCACATAATAATCAGGCTCAGGGATTTCTATCTGTTCGATTTGCTGATTACATTGTGAAATAAAGATATTATAACTCTTTGATATACTTTATTAAGATTGAGTCTAGTTGATTCTCTTGAAAGTAGTCCATACAGATTACTAATCGAAATATTGGGTGTGGCTGTTATACCCCGCTTTTTCAAGAGCGACTTTCTCTTTAACAATTATTCAAATTAATGAATGTCAAGTTTCAGTTGTATAATAAAGTAAAAAGTTAGCATTGAACAAAGACATTGTCAGTCCACTAATGTCATGGATCCCGAAAATGTTATATAACCCCAAACCCATTCCACCACATACCTATCAAGTAGGTATTGGGCAAAGCCAATAATAATGAGACTCCATGTTTTCCCATCGGAATCAAAGTTGATGAAGTCAAGGGCCTGAATGGTGCCGCCTAATGGTGGAAGAGAGCGGTGGAAGTGTAGCAGCTTCGTTATGGATCCTCTCTATTATTTAACTTATATTGATTATACTAACTTTAACATGGGTTTAAGAGGGCCGAGTTTTCTCAGTGAGGAGTAAGCCGGTGGCTAGCTGCCAGGGGGCAGGACGGGCCTATGCCTAGCATAAAAAATAAAAAAAACTTATATTGGTTATAGTATACCAATATTAATTGGTTTAATAAAAAGTCCATATTAATGCGCTTAATTAATTATTGGGGATTATAGTATACCGATATTAATTGGTTTATAAAATTCATACACTAAATGCTCCTAATTAATTATTATGGAATATACTATACTGATATTAATTATGTAATTAATGCACCCAATTAACTTGAATTTTTAAATGAATGTTAATTATATGTATTGATATTTGCTATAGTTTAATGTAACTTAGTATGTGCCAAATTATTTTAAAATAGTGTCAATTATAGTATGAGTTTTGATATCTTGTGCACCCATGCACAAGATAACACCCAATCATTGGCATTGGAAATGATAAAAACCAATAAAAAAATATGAGAGATAATATGTTATGCATTGGAGAAAGGAAACAATCATGGATTTTTTGAATTTTTCTCTATATAAGTGTACACGTTCCCTTCTCCAATGCATAACATATTATCTCTCATATTTTTTTATTGGTTTTTATCATTTCCAATGCCAATGATTGGGTGTTATCTTGTGCATGAGTGCACAAGATAACAAAACCCTTATAGTATACTAATATTGATAATTAAAATGAAATTATAATTGTTGGACTGTATCATAAATATCTGGACTAAAATACATAAAAGTCTAAAATTTGAGATTCTAGATTATGGAAAGACTATAATTCAAATCCAACAAAAATGAATTTAAACGTTAATTCTTATAAACACAAAGCACTTTGTGAGTTCGGGGAGAAAAATTGTATGAAACCGCAGGCGTGGGTTTAGACTTTAGTGTCTAGAATTTAGATGTTGACGATCCTATAAGAAGGTTTACTTCAAGCTCCCAAAGGCATGCTCCTGACACTATGGAGGTAGGGGTTCAAACCCCGTAATTCTCATAAATAATTTCTTAAGGAATTAAGGATATAGTCCAAACCATTAAAAAAAAAAAGGAATTAAGGATGTAGTCTAAACCTTTAAAAAAAAAAAAAAACTCAATCGCTAGTATATAATTTTGTTGACGTAATAGAGACCATTTATTAACGGTTGTGAATCAAAACATTGTTTTTGTTTTCCAAGAATGTACTAACAATGAAGTATGGGGAAAAGAAATTATGAAATTCCTAGCATGCCTAGCCAACTTTTTTTAAAAAAAAGTTAATATATTGAAGAAGAAAAAATTACATGAGGTTATTAGACATGTTGGATGCTCTTATCTAAGGGTGCACACGGTACGGTTCGGCTCGGTTCTTGCCGAGACCGAGTACCTGCCTGTACCTCCCTAGACTCGGTTCCAAAATTTAGGACCGGTACCTGTACCTTGTACTTCGGTTCCGGTACTATTCGGGACTAGTACGGTACTAGGTACGGTTCTGGTACAGATTCGGTTCCAAACAAAAAAAATCATGTTAATAAGAAAATTTCCTGCTGTTTAGCCATTTTCTCAAGCATTCAATGTGCGTATTGCGAGATGATGAAGGTTATGCACTAGTTGTATTTTGAGGACCGCAAATCAACTCCTTCCCTGCAAACCAATTCGATTCCAACAACAATAACATTCATAAATTGCAACAGAACAAAGAATTGGGACATGGAATTCGAACTGGAAAGAAAAGAAGATTGCTTGCTAGTACAAGCGCGGAAGTCTTGCACCTGGAAGGGATATTGCAACCTTGCTTTGAGGATGGGATAACCTGAAACAGAAAAATGAGTTTCATAACAGAGATGAAAACATTGTCCTAGGTAGTACATCCAAAATCATTCTTCAGTTGTCATGACCCACTTTACTTTCCACACAGAGTGAACATTAAATCTAATTACCAAAATATAAAAATAAGAATTGAATCTATTCGGGTGCCATTGATCAGCCTATATAGAATTGGTTTAATGCCCCGAAGCATGGAAGCTAATGAAGAGGAAAAAAGTAAAACATGGCTATGAGAACAGGTGGGCTAGATTGGAGCTCCCAAACGAAGATTAGATTTCCTGATAAACCAGAATATTAGATTTCTAGATATTGGCCAGTGAAGCTTGATCGGATATGAATGATGTACATCTTTTACTTTTATCTGCATGCATGAGCAGTTTCCCTTACCTATAGCAATTTTATTGTAATGAAAGTCGCAAGAAAACTTGATAAACCATATATCACACTCTGGAGCACCTGGAAGAAGATATACTCGGTACACTCGGTCCGGTACGGCACGGGACTTGGGCAGGACCGTGTACCTGTACCTCCTCAGCCTCGGTTCCTATTTTTTGGACCGGTACCTGTACCCCCTTCCTCGGTTCGGTACAAAAATAGGTACGGTTCCACCGGTTCCGGTACGGTCCGTCGGTCCGGCTCGGTTCCTGTGCACCCTTACTCTTATCCCGTTTGTGAAAGTGAATCAGCGGACGAGTAGTTGAATACTCCTACATAGCATTATGGAGACACTTAGGAGTTGTACTACTATATTTTAACCTTCCTAAATTGGGGCATATAGGACTTAATTGGGGTCTATCAAAGTTTCCTTCCCACACCACCAAATTACTTTGGGCATCCAAATTTTTAAAAAATACTAATTTACCCCCACATTAATTCCTAAAACTCTTTCATATAAATATTAATCTTTCCATTTTTAGTAAATCCAAACAAAAAAAAAAACTAAACCTAAAAAAACTTTCTATTTTCGTCCCTTATTTAATAAACATTGAAACAGATTCATGAGTTATTACATAGAAGGCAAGCGAGCAACAAGCTGCGCCGCAAGCCCTTTTTGAATGGCAAACCCTATCCTCTTAAACACAAACTCTCTAGAATCGGGAGTCATGACATTACTGTGCATGACTCTTTGAACTCTCGCTAGGAGTCCAACCGCCTCCGGAGCTAAATACCCAAAAGTGTCAAAGGCAAAGGGAATAAAAGCATGTCCATTATCAATACAAGCCTTTTCATGCTTCGTTATCTTACCCAAGGAAGCTTTCAAAGCTGCTTGTCCAACTGTGAAAGAGCCTTTCCCGATGCCTACTAATGGAGAAACCCCAGTAAGATCAACACACGTATGTTTTCCGTTGGCCCACCCAAAAATAAGAACATCTGCTGGCACGAGTGTTGATCTGCCTTCAAGAGGATCCGTCAAAAAGTTGACCGACGCCTCTTTCTTTGCCGAAATACCAGCCCTCCATAATACATCATATAAGATATCTCTCACATGATCATGTCTATATTTGAAACCAGGATCCACCTTACAGTGAACATCATGTTCCCCATATGCGTCTAGGCAGCCTGTAATACAAGCAGGGCAACGAGAATCAGAAGGGTATAGGGGGATCATTAACCTGTATTTAAGGATGCACCGATACTCCAAGGGGGACATCTTTTGTCCAAGGCCGTCAATCGGGATAGCGAGAAGAAAATCCTGCGCATGCGCTGCTTGTAGACACTCAAAAACTGCTTTCTGTCTATCCGAAAACCCATAAACCCTACCCATATCTTTAACAATTTTCGTCCTAATCTTTCCAAATTCTCAAAACCCTAATTTTCATCTTCTCCTCCAACGAATCTTCGATCCACACAAGCAAAAGGTAAATCTCCATCAACCCATTCTATGATTCTTCCTATCTTATTGATTTACATGTTTAAATCTTCGTTTTTGACAAATCAAAACTCTGATTACACCCAGAATCGGTGTTTAATGACATATCGAATAAACCGATTCTGGGTTTGCTTTTCGGCCAAGAAGAGCATGCACAATAATCGGTTTACATAATACTAACATCAACCGATTTTGTTTAAGAAATGAAATCTGAAAATACATCACCAGAATCGGTTTATATATGTAATATGTATAATCCGATTAGCATTGTCTTTTCATCTTCCTTTCCACAATCGGGTTTTATACATGTACCACATAACCCGATTCTTGTAGTCTCCTCAGAATCGGATTACTTTTCTTTCTATATGTACCGATTTCTTACTTGATTTTTGTTAAATTTTTGTGTAGAATGGACTTCGGACACCTAGAATTTTACAATCGAGAGGTAACCTTGGAGGATGCTCTGAGGAAACCACAAAGAGTTCCAGAGAGAAGCCTGTATAAGTTTGCTTACGGAGGTGAGACCAATCTTGAACAAGCACTGGCATTGATTGATAAGATTGAACTGGAAGAGCTTGTTGAGGTCATCAGGTTTGCTTGGAAGAGGAAAAGCATTATTTCAGCTGAAAGGGATCGCCACCAAGAATTGGAAGGTTTGTTTGAAGAAATGGATGAAGCTGAAGCTGCTACTGGTGGTTCTGCAGCTGCTCCTGATGCTGGTGCTGGTGGTGGTGGTACTTCTCCTGGTGTTGTTCATGCTGCAAATGCTCCTGGTGCTCCTTAAGTTTTTAAGTTTAACTTTTTTATATTAAAACTTTTTTATAATACTTGTGGTTGTTTTTTGTTTTAAGTCTTTTGGGATGGTTTATATATTTAATATGGATGATCTTTGTGTGGTTGATGTTTTTATTTTGGTTGATCTTTGTGTTGAACTTCTTGGCACATAATGTTTAAATTGATTCTAGCCTGACATGCCAACAATCGGTCGACTCGATATGCCAACGTAAACCGATTATGCAAGTCATTTTTCATGGATGTTTTTCAATCCACAATCGGGTTACATATTAAAATATATAAACCGATTGTTGTCGGTGAAAATTCAAAATCTAACAGATCTTTAATCGGTTTACGTTGGTCAAAAGAACAACCGATTCCTTAAGGCATATCAACACAATCGGGTTTTACAGAGCTCTTAAAATACCGATTATAGCAAATTATTTCACGTTTTTCAAAAAAAAATAGCCGTTAGGGATTTTCTCTATAAATAGAGACCTCACCCTTAGACCCCATTTGCCCCAAAACTGATCATTTTATCCCCCCCTCACTCCATATACTCCATAACTACTCATTCCATACATATACATACAAGAAATGGCATCATTTGATTTAAATGAAGATTTGGCAATCACCAAAGCTTGGTACGCGGAAAATCGACTTAGATGACAATCCTCCGAAAGGAAGGATTCCACAACCTTTTGGGCTAGGGTACATAACAAATTTAGCGGCGAGTTTGGGAATCGTAATGCAAGAAGTGTTCAACAAGTCCGTGAGAGGCACCTAGTAATCGAAAATGCAATACTTTCTTTTTTGGCTCTCCAACCTCGGATTTTTAACACTCGCCCCTTCACCTTGTCCATTGCAGAATTTGTAAGCAATTTTGTGGTTTCTTTTACGTAACCCATGTTATTTTATCTTCCAATGAAACACCACTAACAAATGTAAGCTTGTTTTTGTTTTTTTGTAGCATGAAATCGTGAAAGCACGCTACTTGGAGGAAAAGGGGGAAGCATTAGCGTTGATGCAAGCTATCACTTCTTGGCAAAAATAATCTCGGAGGATAACCCGGAATACTTGGATGTTGTATCGTATTTGGAGGAGGAAGATTGATGGCTTTACAAGTTATTGTATAGGTTTTGTGAGTAGACCTCTATGTAAACCCTCACGAGACTATAACTCGTCCACTAGGGTCGCCTAGGTGTTTAAAGGCTTGATGCATGTGCTAAATGCATCCTACAATAATAATGCAATGAATGAAAATTGGTAATGAAAGGAAACAATCGGTTTATATATGTCATATGTAAAATACGATTGTAGAAATCGGATTATAAACATGTAAATGTTAACCGATTATAAATGTATTCTGTTCATTTGTAATCACCAATCCGGAATCGGTTTACAAGTGGATGAACATAAACCGATTATGTGAACTGTTTACGAAAAAATATCAAAATGTTTGATGTTTTGATGAACTCTCTAACATTAGTTAATCTCATATCCAAAACATAATTAACCCATAATACGATTAATTAATGCTAATTAATCAGGGGTAAAATAGGTACATATGTAATTATTTTGACAAGGGATGGTGTGTAGTGATTTCTAGTGATTTTTTTTGTCATCTAGCTATAGGCCCCAATTAAGTCCTATAGGCCCCAATTTAGGAAGGTATTTTAAATCCTTTTAATCCACAAAAGTCAAAACATTATTATTCGTTCCAAACTTATGAATACATTCGGATTATTGGAAGTTTATCTGATCATTAAAATCAGCATATATTATTTTGTACTAACGGAACAATGGAAAACAGGACCAACATACACAACATACAAGAAAATTGAAAAAACAAATAATAATAAAAAATGAAGAACAAAACAAGAAAAAAAAAACACACACATGAACCCAAAGCAACACACGAAGAGTTTATACGAACTCAAAATTAGGGCAGCAGGCCAATTCTTTTTCCTGGCTTTCCGAGAAGATCGATGCAAATTTTCTTATCTTTCTTCTCTTTTTTCAATTTGTCTTCGAGAGTGGCACGTTCTTCTTCACACTCAGCCAATTCTGCAGCTAATTGTGTTTCCTTAGGACTAGGTTGCACAGGAGCAGATCCCCCGCCTACATAAGTAACTTCACGATATGGAATCGACGGAACAGATAAACCATAGCTTGGCATGTTTAGCACCTCACGCGCCCAAAACCTTACTGGTTTGCTCATTTGAGGTAAGTAATTGTTGAATCTATCACGAGGAAAAGTTATGGGAAGAAGCTCACCATAAAAGTTTACTAGACAATCATATTTGTATATGAAATCCGCTATACCGTCGAAATCGCTCTTCTTCCATTGAAAAGAATGATCAACCAAAGATAGATAATCAGGGACGGTTCCTAAGCTTGTGAAGTCACCCACTACACCGTTATTTGACACAATAGGATCACCGTGGGGTTCATTAAGCCTCCACAAGCCGATCTCTCCTCTAAGATAATCGATAAACAACGAAGGGTCTTTGTACCAATGTGTTTCAGCTGGGGCATTTTGAGCTATCGATGAAGATGCAAATAAACCTAGTAACATTAAAACCGTGAAAATTGCAGACATCTTCATTCTCTTTGAAAAAATTGTTAGAAATGGGCAATGTATATGGAGAGAAAGTGAGTCTATTTTTTTTTTTTTTGGTTGCTTTGTTTTGAGAATGGTGAGTTTGGATGAAGGTATGTGATGATATTTATATACGAAACCTACTAAAGGATTTCAAGATAAACATTATTTATTTATAACTTTGATGAAATATCTAAAATTTCTTAATTAGTTTCATGTAATTAACTAATTGATTACAACTAAATAATAAGGTGATACAAGAGGCAACTTAAATATTTTGTATGAATGTAGTATAAAATATCAAAGTCAACTTCCTAACCAACTATTTTTTATTTTGGTTTGTTGGTTATTATTAGTTGTTAACGTTGAACCTCATTCCGAAAACAAAACCATTTGTATTCTTTTTTGTTCATATTATGCTCATAATCCCTCCATACCACATATATAGGTGGAGAGACCAATTCTTTCAAGATTGATAATAGGGGGACTGGTTTTGTTTGGGGGTGTATTAAAATGCTAATAAGTTAATCATTTGCATTGGGGTTAGTACACCCCCAAGCAATATGGTATCCCCATTAGCAGCCTTGAATTCTCTTAGATTAAGAAACTTTTATTGATTTTATACATTTCTACTCCCTCCGTCCCTATTATATAGGCGGAATTTTGATTTTCATTTGTCCCACTAGATAGGCGGAGTCCAAGTTTCAAGATAAATTTTCTACTAAATACCCTTATTTATTGTGCATGGAAACTTGTAGTAGGAATAGGACAAAGGTTAAAACAAGAAAAGGTACGTAAAATTATGAATCAAATACAATTTTCTTAATCTAAGAAATTGTCTCCCTCCGCCTATATATGTGGGACGGAGGAGTATGTTTTTTTCCTGTTTTCCCATAATTATATTCCCAATATTAGAGACATATATACTTAATGTGATGATTCCCAATCAAATAAATTGGGATAATATAAATAAAAAATCATTTTAAAATTTGGACTCCACTTATATAGTAGCACAAGAAAAATGGAAATTTCGGCTATATATAATATAGGTACAGACCGAGGATAACACTTGAAGATTGCACAACTTTTCATTAACTCAAAGCATATAAAGAACTACTGCATGTTAATGATGATCTTGATCTAAGTGGGAGCCTTCTTTGTGGGAAGCTTGTTACTGTTAACTCTCGGAATTTGTTGCTTTCTAACACTGTCCCCATTTTTCGTTTAAATATTTATTTATTCACCATGTTGTTGCTAGCTTTTCTAGCAAAGATCCTATCGATAGTTATCTCTTACTCCCTCCGTCCCTAATATATAGGCGGAGAAAATGAAATCTCTTCAATTAAGAAAAAATTTGGTTTTCATGTTTTTTCCTGTTTTTACCATTTGTCTTATTCTCATTACAATTTCTCATACATCATAAATAAGGGTATTTATGTCAAAAGTCTTATTGAAATTGGAAATCCGCCTATATAATGGGACTAGAAAAATCTATATTCCGCCTATATAATAGGGACGGAGGGAGTATTATGTATAAATCCAGTCAACATTTTCTTCAATGTCTTGAACAGTGTTATTGTTCACCTAACCAAATGGTAGTGAACTAGTAGCAGTAGAAAATGGAATCTCGCCAAATAATATCGGCGCAATAAATAGCGGCTCAAGCAAACACTTATTTTGCTTAGAGCAAGGTGATATGTGAAATCCAAATAAAAAACGACCTAGTAATAGAAGATTTTTCCTTAAAATCCACCTCACGATCGACTTTCCTTCAAAAAGAGTTATTCAAATTAATGAATGTCAACTTTCAACTTTAGTAAAGTAAAAATTAATTACAAAAAAGAATATTGAACAACTTTCAAAGGGGTTATAACCCATCTACAAAAAAACCCGTCCAAATAAATATGACACAAAAACCCCAAATATCCTAAACTGTCTAAACTACCCCACCAAAAAAAAAAAACGACCAAACAACCGCATGCATTTATTTCTTTATAACGTTTCATAAGAAACAAAAACTTCCCCTCTTTTCCGCATCTCCTTCAAAACTACCCACAAAATTCTCAGATCTGAAACAAAATCTTTAGTAAAGTAAAAATTAATTACAAAAAAGAATATTGAACAATGACATTGTCCTCTCCATCGTTCAATTAATATTGATTATAGTTTTATACCAATTGTTTGTGGACCTAATTATGCTTATGGTTTCATCATTTTTCAAGTGTATATTAAGTTCAATAGAAAATAGACGGATGGTAGCGCCCATATTGTTTCAAAGTAACAAGATCAAGGAAATGATTCTGCGGACCATTCCCGAACATTTTGCTGTGACTTTTGGTCTCCAAATGGTGGATTATGTAGAAGATAACATTGACGAAGAGATGCTCAAGCAGTGAACGTCTTAGTGGTATGTATTTTCAAAGAAATAAAAGACGAGTAAAAAAATTATTGAAGATTGTATGATGGAAGTATGCATCCGATGAAGCCAGGCGTATGACTTTGTCAAGTTTTTCGTGATGTTTCTTTTGGTTTAGTATTTGTCCCCAAAAAAGTGGGCAAACTCTAGCACAGAAAGTACTTGTACATGGTGTTTGATATGAACGAGTGTGTTGGCGATAGTCTTCCATGACTATCTACTTGATTCGATAATGAAAAAGAAAAAGAAGTAGAAAAACGCAGGTTGGTTGCGTCATATATCCTATGGTAGGTTAAGAGTTGTTCTTTTTTTTTTTCTTCATAGGTTAACTATTTTTTTTCCGTATTGGTTTGTTGATTAATAAGCGACTTTTTTTGATGATTCATTTGAATTTTTATTTTTATTTTCGAAACATTGGTTGGCGTGAGATGACAAAGATTGCACAAAGAAAGGATGGGCTCGAAAAGTATCCGAGGTTTGCTAGATGGAACCTTAGCGACATCTGTCACCAAGTATTGTCTAACTTTGATAATCTTGTCGATAAAAAAGAACTTTGATCCGAGGTAAATAGTTACTCACGATGAAACCAAAATTGGTTTCATCATAAATTCTAGCTGAATTTTTGTTTCTTAGATAACTTCAAGGTTCTTATATGTTTAATTTGGTTAGTATATCATGCCATGTTCAAAATCTTTTATGTTTGTTAGACAATATTCGAAATCTTCTATGTTTTAGATGTCATCCATGCCTAAATTGTATATCATGCCGTGTTTTAGATATCATGCCATGTCTCAATTGTATATCATGCCATGTTCCACCAGTTTTTGATTTACTTTTTTGATGAAACCAGTTTTGGATTCATCATTTTTTTTTTGATGAAAATTTTCTTGTGTACTATAGGAGAATATTGGTCACCGAAAGGGATCATTCTTGCTTCCATATGACGAAATAGAAATGCACTTGGTGGAAATTATTGTTGAAGATGATGTTCAACATGAAGTGCCGATTGGTGATAATGAAAATCAAGTGCCAGTTGAAGAAAATGAAGTTCCAGTTGAATAAAATATTGGTTCTAGCAGTGAAGCTAACTCCTACAAAGCCAAATACCAATTTGCACGAGCCTTGATTGAAAAGTTTAGGACCAATGCTAAAAATGTTCTTTCCGAAGAAGAATCATTGCTTTGAGAAATTAATTAATTTAAGAAACTTGTATGAGTTTAATTGAGGAGAAAGTTTAAATTTCTAACTTCTTTCTTAAATTTCAGTTTTATTGGTAGTGTTTCATAAACTTGTGGTATTATGTACCATTTTATCATATTTGGTTTGTTGTCGCCAGAGTTGGTTTCATCAAGTTAATGTTTGTTTTAATTCATTTTTTGATGAAACCAGAATTGGTTTCATCATTTGTTTGATGAAACCAGTTGGTTTCATCATTTTTTGATGAAACCGAGTTATTTCAAGTTATCATTTCAAGTTAATGACGATGGCAGTTCTTTCTTTTCTTTCAAAATTTAGATTTTATAGAAGAAATCATTTAAATCTTCATTTGCATATATTGGGGAAGAATATGGATAGTTTAATAAGAAAAGGTAATTAGGAAAAATGAAATTGTAATAGAAGTTTTCAATTATAGCGTTAAATAAACATTCCTTTGAAATTTTTGTCCTCTCCATCGTTCAATTAATTCCTTGATAATAAAAGGACTTCCTACAACACCATTGATTTTCTCCTCTTTATTATTAGCACAACATGCACCAATCCTCAACTTCTCATAGTATACCAATATTAATTTTATGACGTCAAAATAATTGCTGATCATCAAAAAAATTTCCATATAAGGAGGAGAGAAATCATCCCATACACTTAAATTACCAAAAGACTCTTGCGAAAATTTAAACAATCACCTTTGTGACAAACAACTGTCCAATTATTGGGGATTATAGTATACCAATATATTAATTGGTTTAATAAAATCCATACGCTTAATGCGCTTAAATAATTATTGTGGATTATAGTATATAAATATTAATCCTGGCTTGATTGGGGTATACCCATATTTATATGGACATGTGCCCTTACTAAGGGGAGGCCAAATATGGGTGCAATTACTTTAGTACCCCTAACCCTTTATAATTTTAATTACCCTAAATCAGTTTTATTATTTTCATTTCATCTTCCTTCTTCTCCTCCATAACCATACCGTGGATTATAGTATACAAATCCTCCATCCCCCACCACTTTAGAAACCCTTTATAATTTTAATTACCCTAAATTTTAATTTTCATTTCATCGTTAACATCGTCGATTCGAAAACTCCGATTAATCTTCACCAATGGATCCTCCAAGAGCTAGGACAAGTCGTATGAAAGACGCTAATCTAAAACCCAATCAATACAACCCTGGAATTGCAAAACTGGTTCAACAAAAAGTGAAGAAAAAAACGGTTGTTGAAGAAGAAATTGAACCCGCTCAAAACGAAGAAATGGTGCGATTAAGAAAGTAAGGGCCTACTTAAACTCACTCATGTACTTCAATTTCATGTTTGTATGTCAAATTAGGTCAGAAAAATTGAATGTTTGAATTTGATGTTATTTGGCCGGCATGGTATTATGTTATCGAACGTGCCGACTTTTCATAGTTAGGGTTTGGCCGACAGACTGTTAGGTTGAAGATCTTTCCGGCTGGTCAATACATGTAACTGTCACTTGCAGGGTCGGCAAGTTATTCAACCTTAGACCCTGCCGGCGGCAGTTTTTATGTTAGCCGGGTTGGTTATAAAATTTGACCTTGTCGGCTGTATTTGAAGTTTTTTGTCTCCTAATGACTTGAATTTTAAAACCGGAATGTTATTTGGATAAAACCATGCCGGCGTCTTTGTAGCCGGCAATGTATGGGTAAAGGAACTTGCCGACTGGGTTGGTGAAAAATTCAGTTAAGAACTGTGTGCATATTTGTTACGTGTCGGCATGTTATGTGAATTACACCCTGCCGGCTTATGTTTAGCCGGCATGCATTTAGATATCTAACCTTCCGACCATTTATCCGTCGAATTAGTTATATATGTCGAACCTGCCGACCTTTAAAAAAATAATTCTTAATCGTTCTTCTTCAGGTTGGAAAAGCCAAAGAAGAAAGGTTTGAAAGCTCTTAGTCCTCCTTTAATACCTCCACGTGTTGGTGAAAAACTCTAGACTTCAACACATCGAGGGTCATATGTTATGACGGGAATGCTCAAGATACGTGTACCGAATGATGATTATGAACCACTATCGGAACCCAGTGATTCAGACGAGACTCCATATGAAGACCAATCAATTCCATCTGGTAGAAGAGGTGATGATGATGATGTTAACGGAAACATATGTCTCTTCCAGGTAATTGTATTGTCTAAATCATTTATATTTGCCAAATTCTCGTAAGATAAGATTCTTATTAAACTTTTTTGGTGCATAGGTTTGAATATATGAGCACTTCCCTTCTTTGGCGAAAGCCAACTCCTACGTCAAAGTGGATGCGAATGTTGTTGTTAATAATCCAAGAGCGCAAAGGTACAATTTTAAGGGTACTCAGGAAAAGGAAATGTCGTAGAAGCTTATCAAAATCCGAATGGCCATCGACAAATTGACTACAAAGGAGGTGATATTTGATCCGTATCGGGATGCTAGAAATCAAGGTTTACTCCAAAGGAGAGATGAAGTTGCATTATACTATCGACCCTTGTTGTTGTGCACCGAATGATATTAAATATACGATCCACATCGGGTAATGCGACAATTGGGTTACGTGCAAGAAGAACCTCATTTCGACCAAGATAAGCCGTTATTTACTGTAAACCTGGATGACTACACCACGTCACAAAAAAACTATTAAAGTCTCTTACGATCCAGCGCCAACTCAAGAACATTGGGACGATAGACGTGGTCGTAACATCGATGTAAGTCTTTTGGACGAGGCGACCACCGGTCATGAAGCTAGATACATGTCGTGGTACTTGAGTTGGGCTCGTCCTACTGTGATTAGGGAGATGACTGCTGAAGAATTGGCTCGTAAGAGGAAGATGGTATCGAAAGACCCAGCAACAAGTCTTAAGTTCTTTGTAAGTATTGTAGAGTGGTTTTTATTATTTTAAGATCACATTATCGAATCATTCTATTAATTGTTTGTTGTTTGATTGAAAATAGAAAGAGAATTTGAAGACCTTTGCGAAGGTGTTGTGTTGCACGAGAGAAAGAGGAGAGCCTTTGTCGATTGAAGATCAAAGCAAGCACATTGACTTTGTTAACAATGTTGACAATGAGGATTCCCATGAAATGTTCAAGAAAGCTGAGGCTGAAGTAAAGAGGGGAAAAAAGTCAGGAGGGAAGCACAAGCCAAGATGAATGCTGACAAAAAGAGGGCTCGTAGTGGTCGTGGTGGTGAAGGTAGCAGTAGTGGTGGTATTCCTAAACGGGGCCGTGGTCGTGGTGGTGAATGAATGCATTTCTAGTTCATTTCTTTATGTTGTGTTGGACAAATGTTAATGTTAATGGTTGGACAAATATTTTTTAAGGTTTATGGGACATGTTTTCGTATTTTGGACAACAAGTGTTGGATTTCTAGTTGTTGAATGAATGGTTTGCTTAGCTACGTAAAGTTTCAATACTTATGCCGGTATGTTGTTTTTAAGTCACCATGCCGACCAAACCAGGTTCGGCAAGGTTTTGAAGTGTCAGACTGCCGACCCTGACAGAAGAAAATGCTTGCATACAAGGTCGGCAAGGTAATCAGATCATTACCAAGCCGACTGTTATTCATCCGGCAGTGTGTTATGTTATAGATCATGCCGGCCATTTATTGTAGAAAATACCTTCTCCTGATGCCTAAAATCATCATAAGGCCAGCCTGGTTATAAATTAGGTTCCTTGCCGGACACATAATAGTCGGAAAGATAGTGATCAAACACCGTTCCGATGGTTTAACAGAAAATTGAATAAACTCCTGATGCCTAAAAGTCATAAGATCAGCATGGTAAGAAAATTTATACCTTGCCGACCATATTATTGTCGGAGGATACACAGAAGAAAATGATCTCATGGTGCCTAAAAATCATATGGTCGGCATGGTAAGAAACTTCCCACCCTTCCGGTCATACGTAGTCGGCATATTGATGGAAAAAATTGAAGAGCGCCGGCGAATTCAAAATTCACATTTTTGGCAAGTACAGTTTCATTGATTGACTTGTACTTGGGCACTATAACGGCCAAATTTGGCCACCATCCTATAAATACACTAATTCTCTCTACAAAACAACACACAACTATTTGCATATACTCGCCAAATCTCATACCACCATACACTCCATCTAACTCACCCAATAGCTCTAAAATCAACAATGGCATCGTTTGACTCCGCGGAAGATTTGGAAATCACCAAAGCTTGGTACGCGGAAAATCGACTTAGACGCCAATCATCCGAAAAGGAGGATTCCACATCCTTTTGGGCTAGGGTACACAACAAATTTAGCGGCGAGTTTGGGAATCCTAATGCAAGAAGTTTTTAACAAGTCCACGCTAGGCACTTAGTAATCGAAAATACGATACTTTTTTTTTTGGCTCTCCAACCTCGGATTTTTAACACTCGCCCATTCACCTTGTCCATTGCAGAATTTGTAAGAAATTTTGTGGTTTTTTTTTACGTAACCCATGTTGTTTTATTTTCCAATGAAACACCACTAACAAATGTAAGTTTGTTTTTGTGTTTTTATAGCATGAAGTCGTGAAAGCGCGCTACTTTGAGGAAAAGGGGGAAGCATTCGCGTTCGATGCAAGCTATCACTTCTTGGCAAAAATAATCCCAGAGGATAACCCGAACTACTTGGATGATGTATCGTCTTCGGAGGAGGAAGATTGATGGCTTTAGAAGTTTTTGTATAGGTTTTGTGGGTAGAACTCTATGTAAACCCTCACGAGACTATGACTCGTCAACTAGGGTCACCTAGGGGTTCAAATCCTTGATGCACATGCTAAGTGCATTCGTTTTTCCGTCGACAAGGAGTTAGGTTTTATGTTTCAATCAATGTAGTAATCAAAATTGCATGAATAAAGTGAATTACATCTTCCCATATTATGTTTTCTGTTTGGTATAAGTACAGGTCGGCAGGGTTAGAAATCCATAACATGCCGACTGCATGTACGTCGGCAGTGTCATAAATTATATGCATGTATAGCCGGAGTTATATGAAATATTTACATGCCGACCGTAAGATTTTTGCCCCAAGAAAGTTGGCATAATTTTCATTCAAACACCCTTCCGGCTAAAAAATGGTCGGCGTGTTCTTCATCCATGGACCATGCCGGCTACACATGGTCGGCATTTTATTCAAATGTATACCATGCCGGCTAGATATAGCCGGCACCTTATTCAAACGTCGACCTTGCCGACCTATAAGATTTTCGAAAACCAATTTTTTTGATCTTAATCAAACTCATAAGACGGATTAAAGGTTTAGCCTACTGAATTTTCATTTTCAAATTTTTTATCTAACTCAATTAATTAGCCTAATCAGTTTTTAGTGTTAATTATAAAAGGGCATTTTTAATATTTTGAAAATATTTGGTTAAGGGGTGATCTATTTTACTTCAAAATGAGCCTATTTTGCCTCATTTGGTATATCCCAATTAATCTGGGTATACCACAATCAAGCCAAGATATTAATTGGTTTAATAAAATCCATACACTTAATGCGCCTAAGTAATTATTGTGGATTATAATATACTAATATTAATTTATTTTATTTTATAATTAATGCACCTAATTAATTTTAAATGATTGTTAAGTATAAGTATTAATATTTGATAGTTTAATTTAATCTAACTTATTATCAAAAAAAAAATGTCAATTATAGTATACTGATATTGATAATTAAAATGAAATTATAATTGTTGGGCCATATCATAGATATCTGGACTAAAATCCATGAAAATGTAAAAAAAAAAATTGAGCCCCTAGATTGTGGAAAGACTAGAGTTCAAACCCAACGAAAATGATTTTCAACGGTTGTAGTAGCAGGAAATCCCACACTACACCCCTCACAAGAATTCACACAATCAAATCATTTTTAGATTAAAAATCATAATTTTTATTGATTAATCTCACAAATTTTACAAGATAAAAAAGAAATAAAGCTAAAGAATTAACAACCTCTCTGGACTTTCTCTCTCCTAATGACTTGCTCAACACTCGAAAAAGATCTCCCTCTTCCTTATGCATGTTCAACTCTTTATATAGGGATTTACATAGTGGATGACATCTAATCTGTCCTTTAATTTCGGATCTGACTTGCGATACTCTCGCAAGAGTTCTATTGTTAATCTTCGCAAACACTCTAAATATCGCAGAGTCATCACACTTTTCTCATGTTTCTTCCATTGTCATATGTTACGTCATTCTTCAAATCATCCTGCGACGCTCGCAATGTGTTGTTGATCAAACTTCGCAAATTGTCCTTCCTGCGATATTCTGATCCTACATCTTGCCTCTTCTCATGTCTTCTCTTCGAAGGGGAGAACGTCATGAGAAATTATTCTTCGAAATGTCACAATTGTTCACCTTCTCTCTCTTCATCTTTTCCTACCGACAAGATTCCGTGAATTAAGCATAGTTGTCTACACGTGTTAAATATTCTCATATTCACCGGCACGTTTAATATTTAACCGGTCATCTTCTTTTGCCTATTTAAAGAGGGATCTGAAAGAAAGATAATTTTCTTCTTTTATTCCTCCTTCATCTTCTTCATCTTCATATCCTCTGCAAATCTTCATCATCTGCAATTTTCCTTTTTTATCAAATTCATCTTCCTGCTACTGTTCTTTTCTGCTTTCATGGAATCACCAAGGTTACTTTTTCTTTTTCTTCTTTTGATTTTGATTTTGATTTTGCTGATTTTGTTTTACTGAACTCATCTTGTTTGTTCTTTGTGTAATTCCCATACTGTTTCTGTTTCAGAAAAAGCATTCCAATACTAAATTTACAGTTCAAAACCCTAATGTTCCCAAAAGTTCGCAACCCAAGGTTCCCGCGAAAAAAAGAAAGTCCGCGAATGACAAGGTAGTAAGAAACATGGATCTTTTTAATAACAATATTGTTGCCTCTGTTTTTTATCTGAGTTGTGATTCGTAGGGTGATGGAGATGCCACTAAACCTACCAAGAAATCTCGCCAACCTAAAATTGTTGAAACTTATGTTTCCTTTCCCAAACTTGGTCTTTCAACTTCTTCTTCGCAAACTGATCCTCTACTTCTTGTTTGCGAAAACATCGCAATAAGCTCTGATATTTTAACTAATCCTTCTATGGATGAAATTCCCATTGCAAAACCTGTTGCGAATGAAATCTCTTCCTCCCCTGTGACCAATATTTCTCAAATTCATTCCACCATAATTTCAACCATTGATTTGCCTCACACTTTACCCTCAAATGAAATCTCTTTAACAAAGAAAGATGATCATCAACTTTCTATTATTGTTGCTTCTTCATCTGAGTCTCTCCCTTTTTCTAAGGAAACTTCGGACGGAGTGGATATTGCCTTCAAGGTTTTATCTGATATTTTAGTTGATGTTAAGAAATCATCTGTGGACCCTGTCAAATCTGGTGTCTGCGAAATCTTAAGTAAATATTTTGGTTCTGATAGGATAGTTTCGCAAACATCCTTAGAGAAAGAAGTTGAAGTTTTGAAGGAAAATCTTCGCCTTGAAAGTCAGAAGTTTCAAAACGTTTCTTTGGACTGCGAACTTATTCGCAAGAAAAATGATGAATTAAAAGGTATGAACTTCTTATCTTCGTTCTTAACTTTCCTCTTAACAAATTTGTTCTTTCCATGTTGTTCATTATTAAAGGCTCTTTTCGCTTGTTAAGCTTTAAACCAGAAACGAATAATGGAGAGATATCAGTTTGAATCTGCCGCTGAATAAATTCGCATTGATAGAGATATTTGGATGGATCAATATAACCGATTAGATAATCTTCATACATATTCTGTTGATCAAATAGATAATCTTATCAAAGAGAACACTCAATTAGTTCAGGAGCAAAACTCATTAAGTAGCGAAATATCTCGCCTCTCTTATTCTTTGACTAAAGCTAACTTAGAGATGGAAACTTTATTAGATGAAAACAGAACTCTATCTCAGGAGAAGTGAACTCTTTTAAATATGGTGGCGATCTCTTCGCAGAAATTAAGTGTTCTTCAAAAAGTGTGTGATAATCAAGAACAATCTCTTCGCTCGATGAAAAATGAACTTAAAGAAGTAACTGAATCATCTATTGCTGAGAAAAATACACTTATTCAAGGTAGGATAACTTTAAGTGTAAAAGCAAGTTAACTCAAAGAACAATACTCCAAGTTAGAAGAATCTTATTCCTCTCTTGCGAAGGAAAATACTTTTCTCATTCCTCTCTGCCTGTTTACGCAAAGTTGCGGATGGGCATTTCACAGCCGCAGTGAAATCCATTAGCTCTTCGGGGGTGGAGCCTTATAACGAAGAGACAAGGAAGGCGCTTGAAGAGTCGTTGGTACAATTTGGCGTCGTCTTGTGTCCAAAGTAGCTATGAAGGGGGTTTTCAGGATATGGCATATTATTTATAAGATTTTCAGTTTGGAGTGGGTGTCTCTGCAGGTGCTGAGGCAATCCTACACGCTGTAAATAGGTATGTTAGTAAAAATTATGCAGATACTAGCCTGACTATGATGACAGTTGACTTCACAAATGCCTTTAATCTAGTTGACCGAACAACCATGCTTTTTGATGTGCGTAATTTATGTCCATCTATATCGCCATGTGTCGAATACTTGTACGGCCAACCTGCGAGATTGTATGTGGGGGATAATTATATTTATTCATCTACAGGAGTGCAACAGGGTGACCCTTTAGGGCCTTTGTTATTTGCTTTGGTGCTTCATCGGCTTATTACAAAGATAAATGAACAGTGTGCGCTATCCTTACAGGCTTGGTATCTTGATGATGGCACTATTATTGGTGACACTGCAGAAGTGGCTAAGGCACTTTCAGTTGTTTAGACAGTTGGGCCGGAGTTGGGACTTATATTGAATATTCGGAAAACAGAAATTTTTTGGCCCTCTTGTGTTGTCCGGAGAGATAGGTTGTTCCCTACTGGAATTTCAAGGACGGATAAATGGATCAATTTATTGGGTGGTGCAGTCAGCCTTGATATTGGGTTTGTGTAAGAACTTGCTATCCGTAGGGCAGAAAAGGCAATGGATTTAATGCAGGTTTTATCCAGGCTCCGTGATCCTTAGTGTGAATTGCTACTATTACGTGCTTGTATGGGCATCTCCAAGTTGCTCATTGGACTTCATATTTGCTACCCGGAATATACTACAGCTGCGGTAGATATCTTTGATAGAGACTTGAGAGAGGTGGTAGAGGGTATTGTGGTGAGTGGGGGTCCTTTTTTTGGGGAGCTCTAATGGAGGTTATCTACCTTGCCTATTAGATATGGAGGCCTTGGTTTATACACTGCTAAGGAGGCATCGCAATATGCTTTCTTAGTGTATCGTGTACAATCTTGGGGCCTACAAGATCACATTTTAAGGGACAGCGGGGTTGAAGGCATAGATGACAATTTCTATAAGGCTTTGCAGGCACTAAAAGTAACTCTTCCTGACTATGACTTTAACAACTTTACCAGTAAGTACACCCCCCCACCCAAAAAAGCACTGAGCAACCTGGCGAGTGCTCTTTTTGGTAAAGTAGTTAAGGACATTGATAGTGTTTATGAGCTTTCAGATAGACATAAAGCGGTCTTTGGTTGCCTCCAAGCAGCGCATGCTCAGGATTTTCTTCTTGCTATTCCGATTGAGGGCCTTGGTCAGAAGATGTCACCTGTGGAGTATCGGTTCATCCTTAAATACAGGTTAATGATTTCTTTGTACCCCTCTGATACACAGTGTCCTGCTTGCATTACTGGATGTTTGGATTCGTTCGGGGAACATGCAGTCCACTGCAAGGTAGATCCTGGGTTTAAATATAGACATGATCATGTGAGGGATACGTTGTATGACATATTATGGAGATCTAGTATCTCAGCAAAGAAAGAGTCGCATGTCAACTTCTTGACTAACCCACTTGAAGGGAGATCTACACTTAGGCCAGCTGATGTTCTTATTTTTGGATGGGATAATGGTAAACATGCATGTGTTAACCTTACGGGTGTTTCTCCATTAGTTGGTATTGGGCATGTGGCTTTTACAGTTGGCCAGGAAGCACTGAGAGCTTCCTCATGTAAGATAGAAAAGCATGAGAAAGCGTGTATTGATAATGGACATGCTTTTATTCCCTTTGCTTTTGACACTTTTGGTTATTTAGCTCCAGAAGCGGTTGGACTTATCAAGAGAGTTCAGAAAGTCATGCAGAGTAATGTCATGACTCCCCGTTCGATGGAGTTTATTTTTAAAAGGATAGGTTTTGTTATCCAAAAAGGGCTTGCGACGCAGCTTGTTGCTCGCTTTCCTTCTATGTAAAAGACTATTTTCTCATTAATTAAATATATTTGCCTTAAAATAAAATAATCTAAAATCTCGCCTGAAGGGTTTAGTTGGAGATAAGTTCGTTGACGCGATGAATCATTGGGAAAATACTTGCTTGGCACTAATTCAAAATCTAATTTCGCAAAAGGAAGGTAGTCATTTTGACTTCCTCAGCCATTTTTTCTTTGTTAAGTTTCCTTGTAATATTCTCTTGCGAAGTATTCGCCAAAATAATATTTGTTCTTATTTTTCGCAGAATCTGAAAGAAAGCTTCATTCTTCCATTTCTACTTTGGATTCTAAACTTGCCTAGGTTCGCAAAGAAAATGGTTTACTTGCTTCTCACCTTGTCCGTTCTCGCGATCGAGCAGAAAGAAAATATGACTATCTTGCTTATTTCAAAGACATGGAGATTAGAAATCGTGATAGAGCCTTCCTTCACCAAGCTCATCTTAGTGCTGAAGTTCTTGTGAATGAGATTTTGCTGTACAAATCTCTTTCTCCTTTATCAATCAAACCTCTGTAAGTAGATGAAGATGAAACTCCTCGTGCTGCCGATAGTGACTTTGATTATGAAAGTGGTGAAGATGGTGTTTCTCAAGAAGATCTAGAAGAATAAGAAGATATTCCTCTTAAAGAAGGAACTGCTGGTGATGAAATGACTGTTGGTGATAAGCCCAATGAGGAGGAAGCCGGAGTCGTCCAGAATAAGGAAAACACTGGCAAAGATGATAAAGTTGGCGGAGATGATAAGACTGGCGAAGAAGATAAAGCTGGCGAAGAGGATATTGAAGTCTGAGTTCTAGTTTTATTTTCTTGAATTATTCTTTCTCTTTCTTTTCTTGTGAACGATGTACTTTGGACCACTTTTGGATTCAATTATACTTTTGGTATTTTAAGAGCTTGCGAGAAAGATAATGACATCTTGTTTATTAGTCCCATACTTGCCTCTCATTATATTTCTTGTGATATATGATCTGCATGAAAAATGATTAGTACTTTATAAAAAAATTGTTTTATCATATTTTGCCTTCCTAAGTAAAGGTCTTATTTTTCCATCTTTTTTCTTCGCGACAAAATCGCAGGACGTTTCTACACTTTCATGTAGAAACCCATTGACCTTGCCTTAACTTTATGTTCTTTTGTATTTTTGCTGCGATAATATGACAGGCCTAAATTTTCTTGTGAAACTAAAGCCCCAAGACATTGCCGTCTTGCGACGAAATCGCAGGACGTCTTTACACTTGCATGCAATGACCCATTAATCTCGTCTTATCCTCTCTTTTGTATTATTGCCTCTTCAGTACTATTGCACAAATATGACAATCCTTAATACTCCCATGAGTAAAAAGCCTCATGACATTTGCGTCTTTAGACACTTATCATCTCCCTAATGGAGGGTGCCGCCCTTATATTCCCCATGGTTTCCCTTTCAAGGAGACGTACTTCTTCCATACAAGACTAGCTCCTCCCATCCAGTCTTGACAACAACCAGTTGTGTTCATAGCCTCTTATCCCTTTTGCCTATATGGCTTATGGTTACAAGACTGCACCCTAAGTCGGGTTTTCTTCAGGCCGAGTGCATCATATCCAAGACTTGCCAAGAATGGACATGGTAGTTTCATATGCCCCGGGCACTCTTGGATCAACAGTGTACCTCGGCGCCTTGGTCATACTCCGCACCCCTTAGGAAAGCTCTTATTACCTTAGTCGCCCAACTCAAGTCATATGCTCAAGTTGAGAATCCAAGGTGTCTCTCCTGGATGGGCTTTCATTGACCCCAAATCTCCATGACTCAGGTTCCAGCACCGATGTAACCTTATCGCTCATCCATGCAACAGATACCCCCTTCTATGACGTACTTTAGGTCTTACATTTGCCTCTTGCGAAATTTTATTCGCGAACTAGGGTGTACGT